>JAMLFY010000012.1:15479849-15534873 GCA_030441495.1 Dalbergia oliveri
CTTCCATGCTCAAACCTTTTAATTAGTTAGGACACTTTCTGGTTCATGATTACCACCAACCATCTAGTCAAAGCTTTGGTATTGTGAATACGAGTTTGAGTGAGATCTGACTTCCTTGGGCGCCCAAATATGACACGTTTACTATTGTTAAGAATAAAAGAGAAAAAAAGAATTAAGTGAAAAGATAAAAATATTGCAATTTGTTAGAGAGCGGCAAATATATCTCAGTCTCGTGAGTATCTTTGATAATAAGTGTTTCCAGAACGTCTGTTCAAAGGTACTAAGTTATAGCTATTGCATGAGACCAACACGACGCAAAGAAGCAACCATTCTTTTATTTATCATTTGTCATAATCGTCATTTTTCATACAACCATTCAAAACGAAATACATCACAAATGTTGACAACAATGCTACCCAACGGAAAAGCCTATGTGTCTTCAACGTCTCCCGATTATTTGCTTCATTCTCCCAATCAAGTCCTTACAATAGCCAATAAAGCCTAATTTCAGTTGGGGTTTCAAAGGGATGATTTCTTGAGGCCAGCTTTAAGTGTCTTGGAACGTCTTCTATTGCCGCATTAGCCAACACTCTAAGTTCGAAAAATGAATCTTCAACTCATGAATGCATGATCTTGGTGTTGCACCTAAGAATCCAAATTTAAACTTTTCCTTTTTCTTCTCCTAGGGCAGCTTGATACTTGAGTCTCATTTTTCATGTGTTGATTTAATTCCTCGGCTTCCCTTCGATATTCCTTGCTCACTTCTTCTATTTGTTGCTTCATTTGTTCCTTTCTTGCTACAACTTCTTCTCAGCAATCTTGGCCTTTCGAAGTAGCTCCTTTAGTTGCTGATTTTCAGTTATTGCCATATCACGTTCTTGCCTTCGAAGCTTTAGTTCTTTATTGGCAGCTTCAAAACATTCTTTGGTCTTTACCATGTGTTCCTGCCCCATTTTAGCCTTTTCCTGGTCCCTTAGAATCTGATCTTTCAGCATTTCTCGCTTTAAAGTTGCATAATCATCCTGAGCGTTTTCAACTCGAACTCCACTTGTACCTTTTCTTGTTTAGCCTTGTCCAACCTTTCTTTCATTTCTTTGATTTCTTCATTTTCATCAGAATGCAAGGCCGATGTCTTGTCAGGAACAATTGTTGTCAAGATTCTGAATGGCAACTTGACCTCTTGAGCTCTACTTCTCACCCATTGGCGATAATTTTCTTTAACAACTCTCTACTCCAATCTTTCCTTTTCGGATAACGTTGTTCCAAGCAAATTGGACCTTTAGTAGGCTAATGTCATGGGAATCTAGGTAATAAAGGACAAATGGAGTAATTTAGGCTTCGGAAGGCGGTCCCATCATGGGTAACCAAGCTGGCGCAACAAATGCTGGATTGTAATTTATACATCCTCGAGTACCCATAAGGGGTACATTTGGAAAGTCTAGCCTGGTAAATCAAGGTCTGCCATCTTCCCACCAAGGGTACCATGGAATCACCTTTTCATTCAATTTAACCAGGTCTTCAACCCATTCTCGCCCACTTTTCTTCTTGATACGATGCATTTTTAGATCATCAAGGGGACAAGATGCCTTGTAATTTCTTTGGAAGATGTGTGTAACCCACACATATAGTATTGGTAAACAACACAAAATTCTCTTACCATTCCTCTCATGACAAAAATCCAAGGAACGGAGACATCCTAGGAGGGCTGGAACAGGATTGTGACCATGAAACTTTCTAGCAAGGAACACATCAATTGCTGCAAGATCTATGAAACCGTCAATATTGGGAAACAAGACGGTGCCATAAATGGTGAGGGTCAACACATTGAAAAAGTGTCCCAATCTTCGGCTTGAGCTAAGCTGCAAATGCTTCTCCAAATAATCTCTTGTGAATCCCTTTGTCCCATTTCTACATTTCTGGGCTTCATGTAAATTTCTTACATTTACCTTTAGGACATTTGCTATAGTGTGCAAAGAAGCATAATGTCCTTGGTAATTGTAAGGCTTTTCTCCTTAGGTGGTAACCCCAGGATTCGTTCAAATTCTTCAAGGGTTGGTGCCAATGAAAATCTTGAAAGGTGAAGCATCGGAGTGGAGGATCATAATCCTGGGCCAATCCTGTGATTGCCTCTACCTGTATTTCCACATCTAATAGGCTCAAGATTTTTCCATATTTTCTTGTGAGAGAAAGACGTTGCGGTGCTTTCAACAAGCTGACCAAGGATCTCAGGCTTTTGTTTCAGGTTTCTTGGTTTTGAGTTGCAAAGTCTTTTTCAGTTTCTCTTCATGATTGTTTGGTCTCATGTTTGCTTCCATTTTTTAGATACTCACAACAAGACTTCAATATTGTTCTCTAACAACCTGCAGACGGAGAAAAAGTGAGTTTTTTATTATATAAAAAAAAGCAATAAACACTTGCATAAAATAAATAAATTAATTAATCATGTTAAAGAATTTATATACACAAAATAAATAGATTAATCAATTAAAGAAAAGGTATGCTCCCTTTGTGTCCTATTTGAGGTAAAAATGGGTGTAGAACTGTGGTACTATGGTTGTTCTATTTTGTGAGCACTTTCACCAGGTAGGTCTATGATCTAGGATTGTACAGTCTCTAGAGTTAAAGGCTCATTTTGGAATGTTATCCACAACGCAGGTGAACGCTAGATGTAGGACATTCACGAGTCACTAAGACTCGCAATAACCAACGGGATGTACATCCAAAATGGCTACCACTACACAATCTCTTACCTATCTCAAGTTGCACTTAGAACAAGGATAGGCCCACTAATATGTGATAAATGTGTGAGTGTTGTGTGTGAAGGGAGCATACAAACCTGGAATCCTATAACTACCCATGATAAAATACCTGCAAAATAAATACAAACAACAAATATACAAAACCAACAATAGTCGCCTACCCTATGGTTGTCACAAAGAAATAAAATAATGCTGACAAAATTCTAGCATAAAAAGAAAATAACAAGATAAAAGTATAACATAAATAAATATAAAAATAAAATAAAATAAAATAAACTAAAAAGAAGTTATAATAATGTGCACAATCAATTATTTAGGCTTGACTCTCAGGAATTCCCAGTGGAGTTCCATTCGCGCACGATTCGCGACGGCGAAAAATTTATTTGTTAAAATTGGAGTCGCCACCAAGTTTATTTAAATTGGGAAAACATGGAAAAACCCGTTTTATTAAAAATTAATCTTTGAAACCAGATTCAGCTCGGAGTCGGTTATGCATAGGGAAGGGTAGGGATTTAATCCTACGCACCCCTGGTACACCCGTCCTTAACGGTACCTTAATTGATTTGTGCAAATTATTAATAACCTTTCAAAACATTTATTTTTATATTTTTATTTACAACAAAACTTTAAAAATAAATTGAGAAACACCAAGCTGTCACAACTGGTGTTAAAATACTGTGTTACAAACTTTAAGGTTAAATTAACATTTTTATTCAAAATACAATATTTCACAAATAAGTAACAAATTTAAACTAAATATATGAAAATAAAAATCTCATGAATTATAAATATTTACAAATAAGATAAAAATTTATTTTGATATTTTTACAAAAATCAAATAAAATATAAAAGAGAACATGCTTTTAAAGAAAATTTGGAACATCAAGCTGTCACAACTCAGATGTCCAGAATGTTAAACAGTTACAGGTCGGGCTAAATTAACCCTTTTTTATTTGAAATAAAATATTTCTTAAAGAAACGATTATTTAAATTAAATAAAATACCTCATAAAAAATTTTACAAATAAGACAAAAATTACAAAAATTTAATTTTGACTTGACAGGGATTCAAATCGCCCTCCTAACGTATCCTCCGTAAATGGGGAATTCAAAGTCACGTAGTTTGTTTAAACTATTTTGTGAGTTGATTAATTAATTAATTTTTAATTTTTTTTTTAAAAGGATTTAGAATATCAAGTTGTCACAACTGAAATATTCAGAAGCATGGGTACAAGGATCAGGCTAGATTTTCCTATTTAATATTACAATTTTACCAATTAACTCAAATACCCTTTTTTAGTAAAACAAAATATCCAAGTATTTGTTTTAAACCCAAGATTAATAAAACCCCCTTTTTTTAAAAAAAAAAATTCTAGCTTTAACGAAGAAAAAGTTAATTCATAAATAACACAATTAATTTGAACACAATACATAAGCATATAAGAGAATTAAACAAAAAAAATAAAATTAATTCATAAACACAATTATGCAATTAACTTAAGTAAAACACATAAATAAATAAATTAAAAATGAAGGTCTCCTTTTTATCATTTTTTATTTTTAAAGGCTTTTAATACAAAATTCACCACACATCAAAATAAGTAGTTAGATCACTTCTTTAAACCATTTATTCAATCCCTACTCAAATAATTTAAAATAATTGCTAGGAAAACATGTCTAAAATTCTCTTTTTTTAATTTAGATATTCAAGTATTTATTTTGAACCAAACACAATAACTCAAACTTACCAAACAAAATCCAAAATAAAAATAAAATAAACACCAATCATATAAATAAACCCAAATCATATAAAAATTATTTTTATTTTAGATATTTTGACCCAAGTAACCCAAGCCCAAACAAGTCTAAAAGCTAAAAATAAAATAGATATTAACCCAAATGAATCCGATCTAAATAAAGGAACCTAAATCCAATCCAACAAAAACAAATAAAATAACACTAACATTAAATAAAAATAAAATAAAATAAAACTAAAATTTCCTATTATTCTAACCCCAATTTTACCTAGCTTAACTTAATTTTACTTACCTAATTCTACCCCTTCCCCCATTCTCTCACATGATCACACACACTCGCTCATTCACGAACACACAACTCTCATATACACTAAAATACTAAAAACAATCCCTTTTGATACTCACACATATGCTACCCCCACCTCACATGTACACTCATGCACCCCCACACTTCCAGATTAAACTCACCCACACCCTTATGCTCACACACTTATACAGAGAGAATGAAATAAAGAGAGTAAAGGAGAGCTAGAAAGAGAGAGGGAGAGAAGTGAGAGAGAGAAAACGGATAAAGAATCGGAATGAGGGAAAGGAAAAAGAAAAAAAAATGGACCGGGGAAGGGAGGTGCCGCGGTGAATGTGAGCGATGGAGGAAACGCGGGAGGAAGTAATGGCGCGGTGAGGCTCGCTTGGGGAAATCTGAGACAATCTGAGCTTATAACAAATATGGAGGCGATGGCAAAGGGTTGTGGAGGTCGTTGCTACGGGAGGAAATGGGGGAAAGGGAGTGCGATGGGGGCCAAGCCAGCGAAAAAAAGCTAGTGTATAGGGGGAGTTTGCGCCCTTGCGATCGAAACCGCCAGGCCGCTGTCCGGGTGGCTTGTGAAGGGAGAATCGGTTACATGGAGCTTAGCGGACCTTGTGGCATTGTGTGGGTGTGTTAAATTAGTAGCCACAATTCGTAAACGCTGTTTAATTAACGACTTTGGTAATTATGGGTTTGAGGAAGTAAAGAAAGGGATCTTATGATGGGTGGCGAGGAAGGTGGTTGTTGGGTGTGGTGTGAAGTGGTGGTCTTGAGGGAAGGGAGGGCGGTGCATGGTGGTTGAGGAACGGAGAGGGAGAAGTGATGACGAAGTGTGATGATAATGACGATGTGAGGCCGTGGTGGGGGATCCGCGGCCTCCTCCCTTCCCCTTTTTATAAATAGATGATGATGATACACTGCTTCCGTTATTCACCTGGTTCTTTCTTTTCTTTTTTGTTGCTAATTTATTGCTGGAATTGACTAAATTCTTTAGGTTCTCTATTGGCTTCCCAATGTCTTGTATGGGTCTTTATTTTTGGTGTTTTTATTTTCCTCTTGCGCAATTTGATTTTGTTTTTGCTTGCTCTTTTAAAATTCAATCGTTGTTGTTGGTTGTGTTTCTTGTTCATGGTGGTTTTATGCCTCTCCCCTGGAAGCTTTAGCCCTTCTTCCGTGACTCCCCCTTTTCTTCTATGTATCCAGCTCATCCACCAGGAGAATTTGTCACTTTGCAACCAAAATGATGATGCCCACTACTTACTGACCTTTCTCCCATTTCCATGGCTGCATGAGTTCATAGTTCATTTTGGCAGGGAATGAAAAAATCCGTGACATTGCTCATTTGTTTCTTTCTTTTTATTTTATTATTTTTGTCATTTTGGGAACAGCTAGTAAAAGAATCCAACGTTCCTTTCTTTTTTTCTTTTTTTTTTAATTCAAAGGCTAACAAATTGTGGACTTTAACAAAGATAAAATGGGCTTGATAAGGGATTACAATGGGTTGAACCCCCCTTTTGTTTTGTTTAAAAGTGATAAATAAAAGAAAAACTACAAGGGAAATGCAAATTATACAAATTTTTGGATTTTTGTTTATAGACCGGACAAATCGGGTGTTCACACTAATACAAAATTTTCTCTTTATTAATTCCTAAAATAATTGGTGACTCATCCATTTATTCAGATCAACAAAACCTAGTTTTGAAAATCCTCTTATTTCTCACAATCATTTTCTCTTTTGAGCGCCCATGGATCATTACTTCCATCCAAGACTAAAAATCTCATACATATCATTGCCAAAATCTCGATATGATCTTATAAATATACATATCCTATGTAACACAAAAAAATGTGACTATTGAAAAATGAAATATCGAACATGGAAACAAACTTAGGAATTTTTAGGATCTTATAGAGATTGAAAGTTGCATTGCATAAACATAACACCAACATGAGTTGAAAAATACTTTGATTCACCTATGCTTTCTTAAGCTTAAAAATTGATAATAATGACTCAATACATAAAATAAATCATTTACGTATACAAATAAATTAAAACAGAAATAAAAGTACAGCAAAGAATCAATTTTCAACCAAAAGGCCATATGAATATAAGCAATTGATAAGCTACCACAGTGAAAAGTCCTAAACATAACAAACATAGAGATCAAATAGAAAAATTAATTAAACAAATAAAAATAGGAATAGAACCAAAAGAGATAAATTAAAATGATAAATTAACAACACAACCTCTGAGCAAATAATGCTATAATCTACTTCAAACATAGAAGGCAATCTGAAAAAAAAAAGAAGTAATGATAAAAAGAAAAGGCTACATATAAAAAATCAAAATTGCATAACAAAGGAAAAATTGATGACAAAGAAAAAAAATGGAAAAAATTAGAAATAAAATTAAAATCAAAATAATCAGAATTTAACATAAAAAAATATGACCAGGAAAGATAAAATGAAAATAATAAAAAAGAATATGATAAAATTAAGAATAGATTACAAACTCATAAAATTAAAATTAGTGAATAATAAAAATTTATCACACGTAACAATAAAAGATTTCATATTTTATAGTTAGAATTTAGATTTACATATTAATATATTAATATCATAGAAGAAGTGGAGAACACGAGATAAATAACAAAGAAAATCAAAATGCAATAGGGCATTAGAAGGAAGATGAAGATGACACATAAGATATCTTTGTTGTGAGTTGAAATCTTTGTAATAATATTAGACTAAGACAATATAAACATAAAACAAAAAATAGTCAAACAATTACTAAGGTTGCAAACAAAGAGAGAAGCAAGAAGGAAGAATTTAGCAAGATGAAACATACCAATAAGAGCAACGATATGTGAAAACCTCTAATGAGATACATTGCATATATATTACGTTAAAATGCGGAGACGGCTTTAAAAATGATTTCTGAAATGTGAATAATGGACAATCCTAATATTAAATACTAATGATGGTCAATGATATTATAATAATATGTAATAATTGTAGTTTTATTTTTTAAAAAATAATTAATGATTATCTTCTTAAAAACTATGGGCCCTAAATCATTTTCGTTGTGACACTTGAAAAACTATCTCTCATAGAAGGCTAGAATATGCTGCACATGGAATAGTTTGAAAATATAAATTATTATGATATTGTTATTATTACAATTATAGATAGATTGTACAATAATATGTATTAATTTAAAAAAGATTTAAATTTTATATCAGAATATTTGTCGTTAAATGTATTTATACTTTTGGCGAGAAATTGTTTTCTAAAAAATTAAAATTACAACAAAAATAATACCTGACATTACAATTGTTGTTTAATATTCCTAAATATCATATATATAGCCAAGTTTAACATTTTTTTAAAAACATTTTAGGTGACGATTTGCTTATGAGATTGTACATACATCATTTGGATAAATATTTAAATTTTAATTACAATCAATTAAAATTTTTAATTAGTGACATATTTTAAAATTCAATTTTAATAACACACCCTAAAGAACATCATAACAACAAATCCAAACAAAACAATCAAAACACATCGAACAAATCCAAACAAAACAATCAAAACACATCCATATCCAATCCAATGGTGCAAATTGATAAAACCATATATTATATATAAAAAAAGGTGAAAGATAAACATTATTTTGCTATATTACACATCATAAGACACACATGCCAAAACTCTAACATTGATGGAGTTATTTGAAAATACATATGATAGAAAATATATTGAATGGACAAAATGTTGTAAACTATAGAACAACGAATCAATTAAAAGCGAAAAATAGAAGAGTGAAGTAAATAACAAGGAATATAACAACTGAACCTGTCTTCCTATGCATAGAGAAGACTAAAAAATACAAAATATTTAAAAAAAATATCAATCTTAAAAATTCAAACAATACTATTTGTTTGTCGCAATTGATATAACGTGTATAATAAAATAAAAGAATAAAAATTTATAATGAAAATTATGGGAGAATGAATATATTAAAATAGTGAAAGGGTAGGAAAGAAAAGCAAATTTAGAGAAAGAAATGAAATTCATCTAACCTGAAAAAAATAACAAAAATGAATAAATTCTTCTTTGAACATGAGGTAATGTTTGATGGCATTAAAGCTTCATCAACAACTGAAAAATCCCACAATGGTTGCTAGAGAGAAAAGAGAGTGAAAGAGAGAATAAAAGATACCTTATAAGAAGGAATGCAAGAGTTATAAAATAGGGAAAAGTAAATCACAAAATGAAATCAACAATACTACTCATTAACAGTAAAAATAAGATAAAAACAAATTAAGATAACAATTGAGGGCAATGAAAAGCAAATAATCATAGAGTCGTTCACATAGAAAATTTCAGAAACTGATGTAAGAAGACAAAAAATAAAATAACCTAGCAAATTAAAATAATATTGAGAAGCGCTTATTGTAGCAACAAATGACCTTGATAAAAATTTATATTGGAAAATTTGAAACCTAGTACTTATTATTGTAGATATGAAAATATTATACATTGATTTAAAGTTGATATTGAATTTGAAATTTAAATTTTGTATTTTTTAATTGATTAATAATATGAATTTTGAAATATGTTTTCTATTTTTGAAGTAAATAAAGTTTAAAAAAATAATGAAAAAATGACACATTGTATGTAAATGTGGCAGAATAAATTTTATAGAATATATATTTGAATTTTTAAAAAATTCAACAGAGATGTAAAAATGTAGGTAAATCAGCATAATAGTTCTCTCATATTTAATAGGTTCAGTATTTATTTTAGATTTGATTTTTTTAGAAGTTTTAGAAATATTTCCCTATTTAAATATGATTGTTAATTTTGTAATTGAAATTTATTGTACATGTGAAAATATATGTATTAATTGAATATGATTTTCAATTTGAAATTCAATTTTTTGTAATTAATTGTATTCATATTATATGAAATGTTAAATATACCTTTTATTTTGCATAAAAGAGTACCCTTTATTTAAGAAGTAAAAATAATTTTCTAAACAATATAAATTATGAGAAAATGACACATGGTGAAACAATTTCAAAAAATATATTATAATAACTTTTTTATAATAGTTGTTTCATTTATCTAATTATTTATTATTATTAATTATTAATATTATAACTATAGTAGTTTAATACTATAATAATATATTTGACTGTCATTTCCTTAATTTTCATTTTTCTTATCATTTTAAAGTTTAATTTTTTCAATTATAATATTTTTTCCAATTGCCGCTTACAATAAATGCCATAATATTTCATATACGGTATTTAGGTTGCATTGATGATAGAGAGATATGATGGTGATTTTTTTAAAATAATTAATAATTAAGATTATTTTTTAGCTCTTAGTTTTTCTCTCTTCTATATTTGTGCCTTGATATATTTTTTTATTTTGGGGTCTTCATATTGGCACGTGCTATTGTCTCATTTATTTTTTATTTATTCTTTTTATAGTCTTATATGCATAATAAATCAATTCAAGATATAGTACATTAAGTTGATAAAATACAGTTTAAGAATATACAAACAAAATATGATAATATTTGTTCAAATATCTATCTTTAATGATAAAAAAGGATTATAAAAAATAATAAAAAAGGAAGGGTTTGGTGACATTCAAAATAGATAGATCATCATATGTATTATTTAAATGATAAAAGAGATATTTCATTAAATGTTGATAATTTTCAATGAGATTTTAATGATATATAATAATTATGATTGTATTTTTTTTAAAAAAATAATTATAGATTAAAGTTATGAAATTGTGGGCCCTAAATTATACTAGGAATGACACCTAGAAAACTTTCCTCGATATAGTCTAATATTAGTATTATAGATTTTAAAATTCAATTTCTAACACATTAGAAAGAACATCATAACAACAAATCCAAACAAAACAATCAAAACACATCCAATAAATTCAAACAAAATAATTAAGACACATCCATATCCCATCCAATGGTACATTTTGATAAAAATGTATATTATATATTAAAAAGGTGAAAGAAAAACACTATTTTGTAACATTACACATCATAAGATACATATGCCAAAACTCTAACATTGATGGAGTTGTTTGAAAATGTATATGATAGGAAATATATTGAATGGACAAAACGTTGTAAATTATAGAAGAGCGAATAAATTAAAAGCGAAAAATAGAAGAGTGAAGTAAAAAAAAAGGAATATAACAACTTGACCGTCTTCCTATGCATAGATAAGGCTAAAAAATACAAACATTTAAAAAAAGATATCAATCTCAAAAATTCAAACAATACTATTTATTTACCACAATTAATATAACAATGTATAATAAAATAAAAGAATAAAAATTTACAATGAAAATTATGGGAAAATGAATAGATTAGAATAGTAAAGAGTAGAAGAGAAAAGCAAATTTAGAGAAATGAATGAAACTCTTCTAACTTGAAAAAAAAAAAGAAATGAATAAACTATTCTTTGAACATGAGGTAGTGTTTGATGGCATTGAAGCTGTCATCAACAACTGCAAAAATTTCACAACGGCTGTTAGTAAGAGAAGAGAAGTGAGAAAGAGAGAATGAAAGATATCTTATAAGAAGGAATGCAGAGTTGTAAAATAATGATAAGTAAATCATAAAATGAAATCAACAATACTACTCATTAATAGTAGAATAAGATAAAAGCAAATTAAGACAACAACCGATGAAAAGCAAATAATCATAAAGTCGTTTACATGGAAAATTTCAAAACTGATGTATGAAGACAAAAATAAAATAACCTAACAAATTAAAGTAATATTGAGAGACACTTGCTACATAACAAATGAATTTGATAAAACCTTATATTGAAAAATTTGAAACTTAATATTTATTATTATAGATATGAAAATATTATACATTGATTTAAAGTTGATATTGAATTTGAAATTTAAATTTTGTATTTTTTAATTGATTAATTATATGTATTTTGAAATATGCTTTCTATTTTTGAAGTAAATAAAGTTTATAAATATAATGAAAAAATGACACATTGTATGTAAATGTGGCAGAATAAATTTTATACAATATAGATTTGAATTTTTAAAAAAATCAACAGAGATGTAAAATAGGGTAAATCAAGATAATAGTTCTCTCATATTTAATATGTTCGGTATTTATTTTAGATTTGATTTTTTTAGAAGTTTTAGAAATATTTCCTTATTTAAATATGATTGTGAATTTTGTAATTGATATTTATTGTACATGTTAAAATATATGAATTAATTGAATATGATTTTCAATTAGAAATTTAATTGTTTGTAATTAATTGTATTTATATTATATGAAATGTTGAATATACCTTTTATTTTGCATAAAAGAGTACTCTTTATTTAAGAAGTAAGAATAATTTTCTAAACAATATAAATTATGAGAAAATGACACACCATGAAATAATTTCAAAAAATCTATTATAATAACTTTTTTATAATAGTTGTTTCATTTATCTAATTATTTGTTATTATTAATTATTAATATTATAACTATAGTATTTTAATACTATAATAATATATTTGACTGCTATTTCCTTAATCTTCATTTTTTTTATCATTTTAAAGTTTAATTTTTTCAATTATAATATTTTGTTTAGCCTTTTTTCAATTGTCGCTTACAATAAATGCCATAATATTTTATATAAGGTATTTAGGTTGCATTGATGATAGAGAGATATGATGGTGATTTTTTTTAAATAATTAATAATTAAGATTATTTTTTAGCTTTTAGTTTTTCTTTTTTCTATATTTGTGCCTTGATATATTTTTTATTTTGGGGTCTTCATGTTGGCACGTGCTATTGTTTCATTTATTTTTTATATTCTTTTTATAGTTTTATATGCATAATAAATCAATTCAAGATATAGTACATTAAGTTGATAAAATACAGTTTAAGAATATGCAAACAAAATATGATAATATTTGTTCAAATATCTATCTTTAATGATAAAAAAAGGATTATAAAAAATAATAAAAAGGAAGGGTTTGGTGACATTCAAAATAGATAGATCATCATATGTATTATTTAAATGATAAAAGAGATATTTCATTAAATGTTGATCATCTTCAATGAGATTTTAATGATATATAATAATTATGATTGTATTTTTTTAAAAAATAATTATAAATTAAAGTTATGAAATTGTCCTAAATTATCCTAGAATAACATGGAAAACTTTCCTCGAATATAGTCTGGAATATTAGTATTATAGATAGATTATAGATTATAGATTTTAAAATTCAATTTCAATAACACACCCTAAAGAATATCATAACAACAAATCCAAACAAAACAATCAAAACACATCCAACAAATCCAAACAAAATAATCAAATCACATCCATATCTCATCCAATGGTGCATAATGATAAAAACGTATATTATATCTAAAAAATGTGAAAGAAAAACACTATTTCATAATATTACACATTATAAGACATATATGTCAAAACTCTAACATTGATGAAGTTGTTTGAAAATATATATGATAGGAAATATATTGAATGGACAAAACATTGTAAATTATAGAAGAGCGAATCAATTAAAAGTGAAAATAAAAGAGTGAAGTAAATAAAAAGGAATATAACAACTCAACTGGTCCTGTCTTATGCATAGAGAAGGCTGAAAAATAAAAAATATTTAAAAAAATATCAATTTTAAAAATTCAAGCAATACTATTTGTTTACCATAATTGATATAATAATGTATAATAAAATAAAAGAATAAAAATTTACAATGAAAATTATGGGAGAATGAATACATTAGAATAGTAAAGAGTAGAGAGAAAAACAAATTTAGAGAAAAGAATGAAACTTATCTAGCCTGAAAAAAAAAGAAATGAATAAACTTTCTTTGAACATGGGGTAATGTTTGATGGCATTGAAGTTGTCATCAACAACTGTAAAAATTCCACAATAGCCGTTAGTGAGAGAAGAGAAGTGAGAAAGAGAGAATGAAAGATATCTTATAAGAAGGAATGCAAGAGTTGTAGAATAATGATAAGTAAATCACAAAATAAAATCAACAATACTACTCATTAACAGTAAAATAAGATAAAAATAAATTAAGACAACAATTGAAGCCGATGAAAAGCACATAATCATAGAGTCGTTCACATAGAAAATTTTAGAAACTAATGTATGAAGACAGAAAACAAAATAAATTAACAAATTAAAACAATATTGAAAGACACTTGTTACAAGCAACAAATGACCTTGATAAAACCTTATATTGGAAAATTTGAAACTTAATATTTATTATTGTAGATATGAAATTATTATACATTGATTTAAAGTTGATATTGAATTTGAAATTTAAATTTTTTATTTTTTAAATTGATTAATTATATGAATTTTGAAATATGCTTTCTATTTTGAAGTAAATAAAGTTTAAAAAATAATGAAAAAATGACGCATTGTATGTAAATGTGGCAGAATAAATTTTATAGAATATAGATTTGAATTTTTAAAAAATTCAAGAGAGATGTAAAAATACAGGTAAATTATAGCATAATAGTTCTCTCATATTTAATAGGTTTGATATTTATTTTAGATTTGATTTTTTTTGAAGTTTTAGAAATATTTCCTTATTTAAATATGATTGTGAATTTTGTAATTGATATTTATTGTACATGTGAAAATATATGTATTAATTGAATATGATTTTCAATTCAAAATTCAAATTTTTGTAATTAATTGTATTCATATTATATGAAATGTTAAATATACCTTTTATTTTGCATAAAAGAGTACTCTTTATTTAAGAAGTAAAAATAATTTTCTAAATAATATAAATGATGAGAAAATGACACATGGTGAAACAATTTCAAAAAATCTATTATAATAAATTTTTTTATAATAGTTATTTCATTTATCTAATTATTTATTATTATTAATATTATAACTATAGTATTTTAATACTATAATAATATATTTGACTACCATTTCCTTAATCTTCTTTTTTTTTATCATTTTAAAGTTCAATTTTTTCAATTATAATATTTTGTTTAGCCTTTTTTAAATTGCCGCTTACAATAAATGCCATAATATTTCATATACGGTATTTAGGTTGCATTGATAATAGAGAGATATGAATGTGATTTTTTTAAAATAATTAATAATTAAGATTATTTTTTAGCTCTTAGTTTTTCTCTCTTCTATATTTGTGTCTTGATATTTTGTTTGTTTTGAGGTATTCATGATGGCATGTGCTATTGCCTCCTTTATTTTTTATTTATTTTTTAATAGTCTTATATGCATAATAAATCAATTCAAGATATTGTACATTAAGTTGATAAAATACAGTTTAAGAATATGTAAACAAAATATGATAATATTTGTTCAAATATCTATCTTTAATAATAAAAAAGGATTATAAAAAATAATAAAAAAGGAAGGGTTTGGTGACATTCAAAATAGATAGATCATCATATGTATTATTTAAATGATAAAAGAGATATTTCATTAAATGTTGATAATCTTCAATGAGATTTTAATGATATATAATAATTATGATTGTGATTTTTAAAAAATAATTATAGATTAAAGTTATGAAATTGTGGGCCTTAAATTATCCTAGGAATGACACCTGAAAAACTTTCCTGATATGAGTTTGAAATATTAGTATTATAGATAGATTTTAATCTTTTCAACTTATTTTCATCTCAAATTTTATTATTGTTCCTATTATATTTCATTTTCTATTGGCTTTTGTTGTTTGTTGCAACATAATTTTTAAATTAATTTCTTGACTTAGCCTCCTTGATCAATTCTTTTATCTCACAAGTTCCACACATCTAAAGTTTATATTCCCACTATTTTTCGTTTTTCTTCCATATAGAATTTTAAATGTTTGATTTTGTTGCATTATTTTCTTTTAAATTTGTTACAATCCATCTCAAACCACTGTATTTTTTCCTTCTACATGGTATTTAAAATATCCATTTTGTAAGTTTTTAATTTTTTATTTATATGTGATTATATTAAACTAGGTTAAATTTGAAATTGACAGGTTCTCAAGTGACTCTCACGTGATAATAATAGGTGGTTTGATGCTACAACTAGATTTGTTGTTACTGTTGTATGACGTTTTGGAGAGGGTATCACTCGATTACAATGGAGCAATTTTTTCGAATCCATGCACAATCCGAGGCGAATGCTAGCTAATTTTTAGCTATTATATATGCAATCATGTTTTTTAAATTTTATTGCGTTTATTCAATTGAAAACCAATTTTCCCATTTATTGCTCTATGTAATCTTGCTTTTTTTTATCACGTTTATCGAATTATTACAAAAAAAATGCTTTCAATTTTTTTAAACTATATTTTAGTAGCTTTTTTTTTAATTGTGTCTTTTAGTGATTTAGATCATAATAAACATGTTCTAAAAATAATGAATTGTTGCACTAATAATGGATGAAATAAAAAATTGTTAATTCAAAATGTAGTGATAAAGTATTTATTAATGAAGAATTTTAAGTCGAATAACTTTTTTGATAGGTAAGTATATTATTGCTCATAAAAAAATAGTATTGATGATCATATTCTTTGGGTAATAAATCAAAAGACACCAGAATCAATATCAAAATCAAAATTGACACTTATTAACCAATGCAAGATTAGTGATAGAGTAACAGCTCGATTATCGCTTCTCTTCAATTATATTTTTTACTGTTTATGATTTTCCTTTTTATCCCTTTTCATTCAAATATCTTTTTTATTTAAATTTCTTTTTAAGACAAATTAATATATCTAGATATATATGGTGTAAATATAATCTTATAACAATTTGAAACGGATTTTCATATCTGTTAATTGTTTTGATAAAAAATTATCAAAAAATATATTTAGATGAAAATATTAAATGTTGAACAATTGGAAACAATAATGGAATATTTCACTTATAATAAATCAAATAAAAACTGTTGATTCAAAATGTTGTCAGAAGTTATATATTATTAAAAATATTATTTTCAATTATTATCAAAACATTTTCTCTTTACAATTTTTCATTTTATGTCTTTTCATTCAATTTTTTAAACTCAAATTTCTTTTAAATCAAAATAATGACCCTAAATATATATTATCTACCAAAAAGGTGTTCTAGAATATGTATAATTTAGGTGATTATAAGTATTGACTTTTGTACTTTTTTAATTTATACTCTAACATGATTTTTGAAAATACATTTATTCATTCTCTATTTTTAAAGTATTAGTATAATTGTATTTCTTTCTATATGACAACAGAAATTACTTACCAAATGGTTTTTTAATTAATATTAATACCTAACAAGTAATATTATACATTGCATAAATGTATTTTTTAAATAGGGCCATAGCCCTAAAAAAGATTAATATTTTTTTATATGATAAAAGAAATTAATTGTAAAGTAATATTTTTTTTATTGAAGAATTCCCATAACCCATCAAGTCACATTTTTTTTGGGTATAAATACAATTAAATACAATAGAGATAATTATAAAAATATTTAAATACCTTAATTTTTAATAACATATTAATAGGAATTTCATTTTTTTTTGCAAATAGGAATTATTATTTTTGTTTCAAATACTATCTTTATCAGACAAATGGGATAAGAAGTTAACATTCCTAATTGCAATGAGTAAAGAATGATTTAGAGTAATTAGCAATTGATTAAAAAAAGGGGTAAATAACATAAACTACTCTTGAAGTTTTGATTTATTGCACACAACTCCAATATTATGCAAAGATAACACTTTACCTCATTTTTGTGTGTTGTTGACACTCCGCTCCATGTGTATTGATAGAGACACTAACATCTCGATTACAATTACTTGAAGCGTTATGCCTGCAAACTTTTTTTATTTAACTAGACCAAGGAACATTAACTTTGATCCATCATTTGTAGTCAAATTCATTCCCAATTATGGAACTTAAGCCAAGGTTTTAAGGAGGCTCCTACTTTATGAAACTTAGATGGTCCCTTCACAGACACTGCTACACTACAAAGATAATTTTAAAAATAATACTTTTTACATTCATGAAACATAGCAGATGATATAGATATATTTCAAATGAACACAATACACCTATATCAATATCAATAATAAGATGACCATAACAATACACCAAAGAGTATAGCGCATGCATGACATTATATATACTTCCCACTGCAAGTAGATATCCATACATTCCACATCCCGTGACAAAACAAAACAAATAAGTAATCAATAAAAGGACTAAACACATGAATTGACCAACACCCAATGTGACCAAACAAATAAGAAACCTTTTGATTCCAAAGATAACGAAAACCTCATATCAAGTTATTCGCAAAGACAAAGAAAAAAAATTTGAAGAAGTGAATGATTGAAACTTGGGTGAAGTAAATCAAGCAAATCGGCCAAAGAAACGAAGCGTCAAACAAGTTCAACCTTCATCCATTTGATCATTGTCGACACCACACTAAGTCACTAACCTTTTCTTTCTCTCTTATGTCTTCCCTTCTTCTCTCTACAAAGTATACTTTCCACATAGTAATCACAATGAAAATTATATTCAACGTTCAACGCCACTAGTGGAGATCTCTGTGCAAGCAAACTTCAGTCATGGTGATAAAAATGGGTGAATAAAGAAGAGGAAAGGAAGAGAACAAAGAGAGCACAATATGAGGAGACAGGATGCAAAATGGAAAAAAGAATTAGAGGCATGAAAGTAATTTGAAGGTTTTAAGAGGAAGTTAAAAAACTGACTCTAATTGTGTAATTTAATCACAATTTTAGCCCCATGAAAACTTCTTAAACTAATTATATATAGGGGTAAAATCTATAAAATAAAATTGGATACCAAAAGGAATAAAATTGGGTAAAATATTAGTGTATAGATATGATATCTAACAAATGATGTTAGACATATATATTGTATAAATATTTTTTTCACAATAGGACTCTAACCCCAAAATAGGTTAATATTTTTTTATATAACAAAAGAAATTAGTCATAAAATGATTGTTTTATTAATATTCATACCTAACAACATTGCATAAACATTTTTTTACAATGGGGCCTTAACCCTAAAATAGGTTGAATATTTTTTTATATGACAAAAGAAATTAGTCATAAAATAAATTTTGTATTAATGTTGATACCTAACAAGCGATGTTACATATGTATATTGTACAAATATTTTTTATAATGAGGCTCTAGCTCAAAAACATTTTAACATTATTTTTATATGACAAGAAAAGTTAGTTTAAAAGATTTTTTTTATTAATATTGATACTTAACAAGTGATACATATATATTACACAATCATTTTTTCCTGAGGGTCCTAGCCCTAAAATAGGTTAAATTAGAGTAAATAACCATTTTGGTCCTCACATTCTCAATTGATGTTAAATTGAAAATGTTATAACTAAAATGATTATTTATTCTATTTCTTATGACAAAAGAAATTAGTCTTAAAATGATTGTTTCTTGATATTGATACCTAACAAATAATGTTAATATATATATTGTACAAATGTTTTTTTTTTCAATGGGCCTCTACCCTAGAATAGGTTAACATTTTTTTATTTGATAAGAGAAATTAGTCATAAAATAAGTTTTTTTAATAATATTGATACTTAATAACAAGTGATGTTAGATATGTACATTGTACAAACATTATTTTTTCAATAGGTCCCTAATCCCAAAATAGGTTAATAATTATGTCATTATACATAATCATTTACATAATATATAATTATTATCAATTTATATTATTTTTTCATTTTGTTCGATAAGAATTTTCAATTTTTTTTCTCATTCAAGAAGAAAACATGAGAGGGGATGCTAATTTTTTGTTATCATTAAATGTTACTTAAAGATTGTTTTGATAATATTTTTTTATCTTTTTGTTCCAATATTTTTCATCTTATTCTGCAGGGTTGTCACAAAAATCTTAATCATTTTTTGTTTTTTAATGAATGAGCCTATAATAAGATGTTTAGACTTTGTACAATTCTTATTGTTTGCAATTTTAATCTTTTTTATGTGTTGTGCATTTTATACTAAAATATTTTTCCTTTAAACAAATCATGTTATTTATATCCCTATTTTACAAATATCTTTTTATTAGTTACATGTGAATTAATTAGCTCCATGAATCACACGGGTTCCGCACCAATATTATTGCATTAACAAATATAGTTGATTTTTATCTCATTACTAAAAATATACAAATAAAGGATTTCAATTGAATAATAATATAATTTTTTTTCTCATTGTCAGTCGATGTCAACTTCTTTTAAAAATCAAACTTTTACAATTCAAGCATCGTGCAAGGCCATAAAAAAAAAAAAGAAGGAGAAAAGAAAAACAAAAAAGATACACCAATAAACTTCGTACTTTGAAAATCTCATGTGTATGTTTAGAATTAATTTATTTCAATTTTGTTTTTCTTATGTGAATTTCCTTTGAATTTTGTTAACTAAAATGTTCATTTTTTTTAATGAATGAAAAAATTGTTTTTAAGCAGAAATAGAATATAGTCTTTTCGAAAAAAGATAGAAATAGCAAAAGCAATAAAATCATTGTCAAATGTTTATTAATTTTAGGAACTCAAAATATTTGTTTCATATATATTTTTTTGGGTGGTTAATTTCTACCATACCCTTTTCAATTTGAAAGGGTTTAAACCCTTCCTAGATATACCAATCATCATTTGATAAGTATATTAACTTAATCCAAAATAGATTATTTGGTGGCATAATTTTATTTTTTAACCACATTAACCTTTTAATATTTTAGTTTAGAATTTAATGTCTACAATTGATTAGAGGACTAATAGATAAATGTAATTAACTTTTTGGATAAAAAATCAATTTCTCAAATAAAAAATCTCTTGGATGTGTTCATCCCTAATTTTGATGTCCAAGAACTCTAATCTCTAGGATGTGTTCATCCTCGATTTCAATTTGGTACTATCTGTCGCTTGTTAGAGCATTTTCTCAGCAATGTTTGCTTCAATATCTTCAATAGTGGTAGTGGGCAGTTTCCATTGACATTCAACCTTTTGTTTATGGAACTCAAATTGATGATGCTTTATCCAAAGCTTGGATCTCAAACACACCTTATGTGGTGACACGTGCTCAAAGGTGTAATAATTGTCGAAGTTTTCGTACCTGCTCATAATCGAAGCACAAGACCTTTACATCACCCCCAAATCTGCCTCCATTAATTGAGCCAAAAGTTACAATAATGAATCAATTAGGAAAACAATAGTTTGAACCTAAAACGTCAAAGACAACTCAAGTCTTCTATTATGTGGTGTGCAAACAACTCAAATCAATTGTTAGGCTCAAGTTCACCAATTTTTAACTTGTTTTAATTTTTGTTATTAGAGAATTTTGGGATGAGAATCTATGTGATAGATAAATGAAAAGAATTAGGAGTTCCTGGGCACTAGAATTGGGGATGAACACAAGTTAGAAGTTTTTTATTTGTTTAATTTTTTACTAAAGAAATTAATTTTTAATGCAAAAATTATATTTATCAATTAGTCCTTCAATTAATTATAGGTATTAAATTATAAAATAAAATATTGAAAGGTTAATTTGGCTAAAAATAAAACAACGCCACCTAATAATATGATTTGGATTATTTGATTTAATTATCAATTTATGATTGTTTCATTGAGGAATGGTTTAAACCCTTTCAAATTGGGAGGGTGAAGTGGAAATTATCCTTTTTTAGGGCTAAATATATTTTATCCCCTTAAATTTTAGATCATATGTAATTTATACCTTAACTTTTTAAAATATGTATTATGACATCTAAATTTTTTAAATTGTGTAAAAAAATTTACTTTTCAAACTATGCAAAACTTTAGTTATAGTAGGGTGTTGAGTCAACAATAAAAATATTAGGGGATTAATTATATATAGTATTCACAGATAAGTGTCAAATTACACAAAGTATAAATTTTAGGGGGGTTAATGCATATATATCTTACTTTATTAGTTCCAAAATTATACTAAAAAGTATTTTATCTAATTTAAAATATTCAAAATAACACAATACATATTTAAAAAATTATGCATTACCTGTTCAGCGTAAAATGCATTTATTTATTTTCAATTTCCCTTCAACGACGCTCTCCGCACACTTTCATTTTATCCTTGAAAAAACAAATTGCACTCTTTCCTTTATTATTATTTAACAAAATTTCAGTTCTATTTCTACATCCTAATTAGCTGATGATTGCATTCGTTCCTTGGGTTCAATTTTAGGGTTAGGAACAAAACCAAGAGAAGCGTAGATCGACAACTTGAGCTGTGTGAGACATTGAGAATAAGATGTTGAAGACATTTACATTTACAATGACAAGGTATGCGAACCTCAACTCCAACATCCTCCTTCATTTGTTTCCCTCTGTGCTCTTCAGGCTTTATGGTCTTCCTCCTTCACCTAATTCTCAGAGCATTTCTGAGTTTCATAGTAATGTTGATGATGCTGTTGCCTCTTTCACTCGCATTCTCACCAAGCGTCATCCCCCTTCTCAAGTTGAATTTGGTAAGATTTTAGGGTCTGTCGTTAAGATGAAACACTATGACACTGCTGTTTCACTATTTGCACAAATGGAGTTTAGGGGAATCGCTCCTTCCATCGTTACTCTGAACATCTTGGTCAATTGTTTCTGCCATTTGGGTCATATGGATTCTGCTTTCTCTGTATTGGGCAAGATTATCAAGATGGGTCATGAATTAAATGTCATAACTTTGAACACCTTACTGAAAGGGTTCTGTATTAATAGGGAGGTTAAGAAAGCACTGGAGTTTCATGACAGAGTGAGAGCACTAGGATATCGGCTTGATGAGGTCAGTTATGGGACCTTAATCAATGGGCTTTGTAAGATGGGGAAAACTAGAGCTGCCATTGAGTTGCTGCAAAAGCTGGAGAGACAACCAGTTAAGCCTGATGTGGTAATGTACAACACAGTCATTGACAGGTTAGGTAAAGATGGGCTCATAACTGAGGCGGAGAACTTGTTTTTTAAGATGCTTGCATTGGGCATTTCTTCAAATGTTGTCACTTACAGTTCCCTAATTCATAGTTTCTGCTGTGTGAATAAGCTACAAGAAGCTACTCGATTGCTGAATGAAATGGTGAAAAGCAACATAAAGCCAAACACATATACCTTTAACATATTAATAGATGCATCTTGTAAAGAAGGAAGAATCATTGAAGCCCGAAAGATGTTTGATCTGATGTTGCAAAGAGGTCAAAAGCCAGATGTTGTCACTTACAGTGCTTTAATTGATGGATACTTTCTAATCAATGAGGTGGACAAGGCAACAATGTTATTTGATAATATGATCAAAATAGGTTTGACACCTGATGTTAGGAGTTATACCATTATGATTGACGGATATTGTAAGAATAAAAGGGTGGATCAAGCCATGAATATCTTTAAAAAATGCGTAAAAAAGATTTAGTTCCTAATACTGTAACATACAGTTCTCTAATTGATGGCTTGTGCAAATCGAGGAGAATATCATATGTGCAGGATCTTCTTGATGAGATGAATGATAGTGGTCAACACCCTGACTTAATCACTTACAGTATCTTGTTAGATGCTTTGTGCAAAATTCAACATCTTGATGAGGCAATTGCATTATTTCAGAAAATTGTTGAGAAAGGGATTAGTCCTAATGTGTACATGTGCAATATTCTTTTGAATGGTCTGTGCAAATGTGGAAGATTGGCGAAGGCAAAAGAGTTTTTTCATCATCTTTTGATCAACAACTATCGCCTAAATGTTTGGACTTATAACACTATGATCAATGGCCTCTGTAAAGAGGGCTTATTTGATGAAGCAACAGCGTTACTTTCAAAAATGAAAGGAAATTATTGCTTGCCAAATGCTATAAGTTATGAAACAATTTTGCGAGCTCTTCTGTCTAGAAATGAGAATGAAAAGGCAGAAAAGCTTCTTCGTGAAATAATGAGTAGAGGCCTACTAAAGGGAGGAAACAAGGTGAGATAAATTAGTTCCAATTTAAGTTGCACTTGTGTTAATGTTGAATATGTATGCTTGATTAATATGGGTTAGAGATGATGTAGAATGCATTACCCTCACTGTTTCTGACAATGTTTTGATTATCTTATTTGTGCACAATTTAGTTTGACCATGTGGTGCTGTGCTTGTTTCATAAAGATGATGACTTTGTTAATCTGTTTTATTAGTCGACGACTCATTTATCAAATGACAAGAGACACTAACTAATCCCTTCTTCCCTTTATTTATAGGCAACTAACTAACTAACTCCGCTAATTAACTAATGGGATCCTAACAGTACTGCCCTCCAAGAGGACAAGGTGGGGGTACAAAAAAATTTACATTAGAAACTCACCAGGGTCCCCTTGCTTAAAAAATTAGATAAAATTCTCTTTTTTTCTTGAACTCAAAATAGAAAATACAAGAAATCATTCCCCCCAAAATAAATGTTCTTTTGTTACTGAAATTAGCCCATTGCCTACTACCCAATATGGCCCTAACCCTTGCCTTACTTTAGCTGCTAAATCAAGTTGGACTGGGCCCAGTAAATTTGGACAAGTGACCCTTTCCTTTTTGTCTCCTACAGCTGTGATGGCTTAGGTTCAGCCCATCTTGTTAGAACATTTATTTGGGATCATAATAAAAGGGAATGATTTCTTCAATGTGGTTGCCTTGTCAGCCGCCACGATGTGTACATCATCAGCTGCCGCAAATGGGCTAGCAGCAGCCACCTTAATGGTATCAGTTTTATCATCTGTGAAAGTAAATACTGACTTAATTTTTAATGCTCCTTCATCGTTAAATCTGAACTCCTTTTTAGCCTTAATAACAGAAAGCAAAACAAACATTTTTTGTTTTCTTTACCCTATATACTTTTGAGTTCTTTATTAAGCAAGGAAAATCCTATGAAACATATGTAATTTAGTTGCACCATCAATGTCGCTTTAGCTGTTTGAAAATAGTCTGAATTGTTGCTTGAGGTAGTTGCTGCTCAATGGTTTGTTTCCTTTCCAAGGGCTATAGTTGGTTTTCTTGTTACAATTTTGGGTTATTTCTTAGGAAAAACAAGCAACAAATTGACCTACTGGAGATTAACTCTAATGGTTCTATTGAGGTTCAGAAATTTAATTTTATAGGAGCAATATCTGCTTGCATTAGTACATGCTTGTGAGTTGGTACTAGTTACTGCTGGTTCTTGTTGTAGCATATTCTGCATTAATAAGCTTTCCTTTTTTTGGTTGGTTATTTTTTTTTCTCCTTCTACAGTACTTGGAATTTTGGATATGTTCAGTACTGCTTTTAACTGTATTTTTGGTTCTCCTTTTTTATTCAGGATTCCAAGTCTACGCTTTCCAGTGAGGTAGAACAGATTCTTTAAAGGGAATTCTGCTCTTTTGGACGGTCATAGAGTTTGAAATGATGCGTGAGTTCTGTCTGTCCTTCTCCGTAGCTGGATTATTTAATACTGACACTGGCAGGTATTGATGACGTGGTGGGTTTGCTTGTCACTTGATACTCTCTGGAGAGCTAAGTGAAGACCTCTGAACACTAGCTTGGAATATTAAGAGTATTCTCTAGCTTCATTATTTCAAGGAAGGCATTTCCCTTTGGCTTCTTGAGGATGTCAGCAGTATCATGAACTCTTTGTTGGACTGACTTTAAGATGTGCATGCCTTTGGGAGGGTTGAAGAAGTGAGCTTTGCATAATCCACAGTTGCCTGTAACTTTGCAAACATTATTTTTTGTTACTGCTATCCTGATGTTTTTGGTGTTATGGTATGGCGTAGGCATGTTTGGTTTTGTGGGTCTGGTTTAATTCCAATGCAAGCATTGAAGAAGCAGCATCAATCAACTGCTCTTAGAATATCTGCTGAAAATTTTTGTTTGGCCTCCCTTTGAATCTTGTTGCAGATCTTTGCAAAACCAGTACACTATGTTTTGGAAGCACCAGTTCAAGAAGAGTAATTTGATTCATCACTGTAATGTGTGATTGTTAAAAGCGTCCATTGGCTTTAACTTGATGGTGTTTGTGGTTGCAGAACTGAGTTTAAGAAGGACTTGATTGTGTGCTCTTGGGCGATACGGGTAATTTTTTATCTTGTGCTACCATTTTATTTTACAATTGTTTTTAACATGCTGGCAAGTTATGTTTCTTTACTGCAAAATACTATTTGCTAGCTTTAATTGTAGATCACATTGTATTATCGCTGAATTTCAAATATTTGGCTCACAATTCAACAATGTAAATCAAGAGATACATCATACTAAATATTTTACCATGCCTTTGCTGATTTTGTATAGTTTGTGGATATAATGCAGGATATTGAGACTTGAGAGGGAGTGGTCTGGTGGTAGTTGGTGGTTTATACTCGCAAAAAACTGCCACTAAAAGCATAACTTAATCCGTGGGACTAGTCAAGTTCAGGCCTATTTGCTTCACCAAATCACAGTGGCAGCTCTCTTCTGTTCTATTTTGATATACAGAAGCTGATGAGATGTTGGCCATTTATAATCTTGAACTGTTATCTGCACCTTTCCAAATCATCCTTTTTCTTAACTGGAGCAAGTTCAAGGGGAGAAAAATAATCATATAAAAGTTGTCATTTGTTGCTCTTTCATCAAGCATTCCCTGAGATTGTAAAACAGCAATGCTGTGAAATAAAGTATTCCCTTGGGTATGTCACTACACATGGCAGCATTCAAGTCATTGTGTCGAAAAGTAAATGAACACTTAGTCTTTGCAATGGCATGAAGGTGATAAAACTATGCTAGGCAAGCGAGAACCGGATAAATTGGAAAGGATATAATATTGGGATTGCATGTTTGGTCCTGGCTGAGAAAGACAAAAACGTTAATGATATGATGAATTTGTCTGTCGTTTTTTTCGGATATGATGAATGTCTTAATACCAAGCAATGTCAAATAAATTTAG
Organism: Dalbergia oliveri; assembly: GCA_030441495.1. NCBI lineage: Eukaryota > Viridiplantae > Streptophyta > Magnoliopsida > Fabales > Fabaceae > Dalbergia > Dalbergia oliveri. The sequence goes on from JAMLFY010000012.1 coordinate 15,506,690, forward strand.
TGAATAATTGAGGCTGGAATACACTTTTAAAATCACGCCAACTTGGGATAATGATGATAGCAATGTTACGAGTTGCTTTTTACTCTTTCAAAGTAGCATTGCTATTCATAGTGAATTGTTTTTTAGGAATGAATGTTGAATCTAGTTCTTTTTTAATTATAATTGTGAGTCATTTTGATTTCTACAATTAAAAAATTAATATTTTAATATTTAAAATTATAAAATGTAAATTAAGATAGCTCCAATACAAAAAACATCAAAGGAGATTGATGCATGTTACAAAGCGAATTATATGAAAGTGCATCAATAGAAGGTGAAAAAAATTAGTTGCTGAAGCAATATTTTTCACACCATCTAGTGATTGGGTATGTGGAAGAATGATTGGTCATTATTATCCGAACCGAAATTTCGTACCATTCAGCACTGCATTAAATCAAATTAAACTCTCAAAAATTGAAACTTGGGCCATACCCTTTTGTTGAGGTCATATGTAAGCGGATCCGGTCTCCTGGCGATGATGCTATTGGTTTAATAGGAAATGAAATAGAATCAGGTGCGAGAAATATCGGAGTAAGTGGATGATGTAAAAAAAAAAAAACTCCACTATTGAGATCATACAAACAAAAATTACTATGTTAATTTCACATAATAACATCTCTATTTTCAAAATATCAAAGTCTCATGGAGTATTTCAAACCTTAAATTGAGTAATTTGAAATTTTTTTATTAAGGTGTGGAAATTATACATATTAAAAAAGCTTATTTAATTAGATAAATTATACAGACTTTCTTTCAAATATGTCAATATTACACTTACACCTTTTTAGGTTTATAAATTTTAAATTAACATCTAGCTCTCGTCTCTTAATATATTTTTTAAAATTCCAAGATTACCCATCAGCTTCTACCTCCATCCCATCATCCTGTACCTCTGCAAAAGTGCAAATACAACATCACCCAACCTAAACCCATATTCATGAATGCATCGCTCTGGCATCCTAAACGCATCAGAATTTCTTGTTCAGACCAACCCCATTTCTTAAAAGGCTTCAACTTTGATTTGGTAACAGCCCTTCACCTTCAGGCTAGCAATGCAACACTGAAATCAAACTTGGAAGGATGAAAACTCAATTGCTTAAGTTCCGACATTGGGACTATGTAGTTCTCAAGGCTGACACGCAGCAAGCCCCGGCTCCTTGTCACCATGAGTGGGAAGCACCTTTGGAGGCTAAAAATTGAAACTTGGGCAACACCCTTTTGTTGAGGTCGCATGTAAGCAGATCCGGTCTCCTGCCGATGATGCTGTTAGATTGAATCCGGTCGCATGTAAGCAACTTGTATGGTTTCATAGAGAGAAGAGTAGAAGTAGAACGACAAGTTGTGCGTCTGTGTGTGTGTGTGTGAGAGAGAGAGATTGAGAATAAGATGTTGAAGACAATCACAATCACGATGACAAGGTATGCCAACCTCAACTCCAACATCCTCCTTCCTTTGTTTCCCTCTGTGCCCTTCAGGCTTTATCGTCTTCCTTCTACACTTAATTGTAAGAGCATTTCTGAGTTTCATAGTAATGTTGATGATGCTGTTGCCTCTTTCTTTCGCATTCTCACCAAGCGTCATCCCCCTTCTCCAGTTGAATTTAACAAGATTTTAGGGTCTGTTGTTAAGATGAAACACTATGACACTGCTGTTTCACTTTGTGCACAAATGGAGTTTAGGGGAATCGCTCCTTCCATGGTTACTCTGAGCATCTTGGTCAATTGTTTCTGCCATTTGGGTCATATGGATTTTGCTTTCTCTGTTTTGGGCAAGATTATCAAGATGGGTCATGAGTTAGATGTCATAACTGTGACTACTCTCATGAAAGGGTTCTGTATTAATGGAGACGTTAGGAAAGCACTGGAGTTTCATGACAGGATAAGAGCACTAGGATATCAACTTAATGAGGTCAGTTATGGGACCTTAATCAATGGGCTTTGTAAGATGGGGAAAACAAGAGCTGCCATTGAGCTGTTGCAAAAGTTGGAGAGGCAACCAGTTAAGCCTGATGTTGTAATGTACAGTGCCGTCATTGATGGGTTATGTAAAGATGGGCTTCTAATTGAGGCTGGGAATTTGTTTTCTAAGATGATTGCACAAGGGATTTCTCCTAATGTTGTTACTTACAGTTCCCTAATTCATGGTTTATGTTGTGCGAGTCAATTAGAAGAAGCTGCTCGGTTGCTGAATGAAATGGTTCAAAACAACATCAAGCCAAACAGATATACCTATAACATATTAATAGATGCATCATGTAAAGAAGGAAGAATCACAGAAGCCCGAAAGATGTTTGATTTGATGTTGCAAAGAGGTCAAAAGCCTGATGTTGTCACCTACAATGCTTTAATCGATGGATACTTTCTAATCAATGAAGTGAATCACGCAACAATGTTATTTGATAATATGATCAAAACAGGTTTGACACCTAATGTTAGGAGTTACAACATTATGATTGATGGAAATTGCAAGAACAAAAGGGTGGATCAAGCCATGAATCTCTTTAAAGAAATGCGTAAAAAAGATTTAGTTCCTAATACTGTAACATACAGTTCTCTAATTGATGGCTTGTGCAAATCGGGGAGAATATCATATGTGCAGGATCTTCTTGATGAGATGAATGATAGCGGTCAAGCCCTTGATTTAATCACTTACAATATCTTGTTAGATGGTCTGTGCAAAATCCAACATCTTGATGAGGCAATTGCATTATTTCAGAAAATTGTTGAGAAAGGGATTAGTCCAAATGTGTACATGTGTAGTGTTCTTCTGAATGGTTTGTGCAAATGTGGAAGACTGGAGAAGGCAAAAGAGGTTTTTCATCATCTTTTGATCAACAACTATTGCCTAGATGTTCGGACTTATAATATTATGATCAATGGGCTCTGTACAGCGGGCTCGATTGATGAAGCAATAGCATTACTTTCAAAAATGAATGGCAATGATTGCTTTCCAGATGCTGTAAGTTATGTATCAATTATCCAAGCTCTTCTTGCTAGAAATGAGAATGAAAAGGCAGAAAAGCTTCTTCGTGAAATGATGAGTAGAGGCCTACTAAATGTAGGAAAGAAGGTGGGATAAATTAGGTCCAACTTAAGTTGCACTTGTGTTATTGTTGAATATCTATCCTTGTTTAATATTGGTTAGAGATGATGTAGGATACATTACCCTCACTGTTTCTGACAATGATCTGAATAACTAATTTGTGCAGAATGAATTTATTTTGACCACGAGGTGCTGCATTTGTTTCATTAACATGACGACTCTGTTTATCTGTTTTGTTAACTCCTGCATTGTTCTAATTCATTGATTCTGAGCATGTGCTTCAGTCAGATGTTGTCCACAATATTGAGTTGTAACTTGTCTTTACCTTAATGGGATCAGTTTTTATGATTTGTCAAAGTTATTACTGACACAATAGTTAAAGCTCCATCATCTCTAAATCTGAACTCCTTTTAACAGAAAGTAAAAACAAAAATTTTCATTTTCTTTACCCTATGTTCTTTTAAGTTCTTTGTAAAGCTAGGAAAATCCTATGAAACACATTTTTAGTTGCAGCATCAACGCCGCATCAGATGTTTGAAACTAGTCTGAATTGTCGCCTGAGGTGGTTGCTGCTCAATGGTTCATTGCTTTTGCAAGGGCTATTGTTTGTTTTCCTAGTTATAGTTGTGTTAGTTCTTAGGAAAAACAAAGTGACCTACTGGAGATTTTGTATGACGGTTCTACACAATGATAGAAATTTTATTTTATTGAAACAGTATTTGGTTGTTTTAGTAAAGGGTTTGAATTGGTACTAGTTGCTGCTGGTTCTAGTTATAGCATTTACTAAATTCTATCAGGGTTCCCTGTTGATTTAATTCTGCATACATAAGCTTTTCTTGTCCTTTTTTGTAGTGTTTCTTTTACAGTATTAGTGATTTGTCAGCACTGCTTCTAATCATATTTTTTGTTTTCCTTTTTTATTTAGGATTCCAAGTCTTCTGTTCTCCATGAGGTAGAACAGATCCTTGAAAGGGAATTCTGCACTTCCAGACAGTCAAAGAGTATCAACAAATGATGTGTAATTTTTTGTCTTTCCATCTCCTTAGCTGGATTATACAATGCCAACTGTTGGTGATTTGGCTGGTGTGAGCTTAGTGAGGACCTGCAAACCCTTGCTTGGAATCTTCAGAGTATTTCTCTAGCTTCATTATTTCAAGGAAGGTACTTACTTTTGGCATCTTGAGGATTGCAGCGGAACGATGAACTTTCTGTTCCTGAACTGACTTGAAGATGTGTATGCCTTGGGCTGGTTGAAGAAGTCAACTTCAGTTAATCCAAAGTTGCCTGCACTGTGTAAACATTTTTGCTTGTTATTGTTAGCCTGGTCTTTTTTTGGTGTTATGGTATGGCCTAGACATGTTTGGTTTTGTGGGTCTGGTTTAATCCCGAAGCAAACAGTGAAGAAGAAGCATCAATCACCTGTTTTTGGAACATTTGCTGAAAATTCTGCTTTGGCCTTTGAATCTTGTTTCAGATCTTTGCAAAAGTATTAGATTATGTTTTGGAAGCAATAGACCAAGAAGAGCAATTTGCTTCATCGGTTTGGTGTGTGAATACCAGCCTATGGGACTAATGGTGCATTCGGGGTCCACCTATAGTGGCTTGTGAGTGAAACAAAAATGTGTTGGTGATGCTTTGAGGTAATGTACTTATGATATATAATGTTCGTAATTTTTTTTTATTGAACAGTGACATGAGTTAGGTTAAGAGAATCACTAACTAATCGGATTAATAGATAACCAGACTAACACGGATCCAACTTTTTTTTTTAATCTTTTTTAACGTATGGATCCAACTCAAATTAGATAAAATCAGGTATAGTATGTATGGAATAGCGGTTGTTTAGGCTAAAATGTTAAGTGTATTTCATAATGTTGGACTTTTTTTCCCTCACGTGTTTAGTGAAAAGTGATATAATGAATTTGCTATCATATTTTAACCCCAAACAAAAAATTCTAAGCTATTATTAAATTCAAAAATTCATCGTTCTCTATTTTACGCTTGAGACCGACTTTGCAAGTAAAACTACTCTCTCGCGGGGCTAACATTCGTGGTTCAATATGAAACATTCATAAACAAAAATAAATAAAAATTGATGATTGTTTAGAGTCGAAGCATTGCTAGATTTGTCTTTAATTCGTTCCGGGAGCAATTGTTCCTTAATCCTTCACATATATGAGACCACCGTATAGGATAGCCAGTTCCCCTCCATGCAAATTAAGTGCTGCTTCAAGAAAATAACCCTAGTAGATGGATGAAAATTTTCTGAAACCAAATGATATTCCCTTTTCGGTCCTTTCAATTATTTATTGTCATATAGAAAAATAAGAATTAAAACATTTAAAAATTTATGTTATTCCATCCTTTTCAGAAGATTTATCCATTCTCATACAATCTCATATTTCAAAATATCTGTACCTTTACAACTTCACATTACAATGCAATATTGATTTCTTTTTCTAATAGTACTCCTAGTAATCTCACTCACTATCTATTAGCTTTCCAAAATCATTTTATTTAATAGGGATATATTAGTTCATTCACTTATTTTACTCATTCCCATCACATTTATTATCTTTCTTAATACTTGAACTTGTCCAAAAATGACAAATATTTTAAAAGGGATGGAGTATCAAATATATAATAGAAGAAGTTATATAAATAATAATGTAGCATCCAAAAATTCATTTCATTTATAGTATACATAACAGCTAAGGATTCATAAGCTTGCTGGAAACATAAACTATCTTTATTTCTCAAGAAATTACAAAAGAGAAATACTCTACCATAAATTGTAAGGTGATGCTTAGTCTTCTTGAACAAGAGCACCTAGCTAAGATCTTAATGGTCCTTGGCGAACCTCGTCCTGGCGAACTGATCTAAATAAGGATAATTTGCCCTGGTAGATACTTGGTATACCAAAGTTAACGAAATAAATGCCGTTAACTCATAGTTCCGTTTCGCTCAGGATCCCCATTCTAAAACTATCCTAAAGTCATTAAAATGGGGTTTTATAATTTCTAGGTTCAACTTTTCTTAGTTCTAATAACTAAACCTAAAACTTCACATGTACTTTTCATCAAACACATCTAATTTCCATCATCATATTCAAGTCTAAAATCACATAAAACATTTATAGAGCAATAATGGTCCCATGCATTTTCCAAAATAATAGATTTTCGTGTATAATTTCAAAGGAAGCATTTCTAACTATTGCACATTTTATATAAAATCCATACCATGTAAAAACTCAACTTTCAAATCTCTAATACTCTGATGCTAGAAATAATAATATAATGACCAAAATAAGATCATGAGATCATCAAACCTACTCACCTAAAGGGATAGAATGTGAAGAACCAACACCAGGAGCTCTAGAGTAGGGATGACATCAACATCTGCCATGACAATCATAAACTTTAGATTAATCTCTATCAATCTCTAAATAACTCTAATATAGCTTTAACAACACTGGGGAGTACCTCCACCTGACAACATTGAGAATAGAACACCATTTGGGCACAAAAGGTTTCATCCCTAGTATATAGCGATATTGTTGTACATTGTATTGTATTACCGTCCTAGGTTATTTAAATTTTTTGTGATTTTTACTTCAATGGTCAAGAATGTTCGAGGCACTTCTACTACCTATGAAACACGGAACACACTATTTAAGTGTCGTGTCTACGTGTCAAGCACGTGTTCATGTTGAATTTTACATGACACACCAATGACACATGTATATGTATATTTAATTTAAAATTTACATTTTTCATACTCCAACATTGAAAAACACAATATACACAATGTTATATAAAGGAAACAATATATAATTTTTTAGTTTATGAGAAAATAAAACATAAACATAGATTATACAAAATATTATTTTGAATAATATATCATTTTCATTAATTTTTTAGTTATATATATGCCGTGTTTGTGTCATGTAATTTTTCAACTTAGGTGTGTCCTTGTGTTCGTGTCATGTTCGTGTCCTGTGTTAATATCTATGCTTCACAGTCTACTACAAAGCCCCAACACAAACATGCTAATTAATGACCATGCCAATGATTAAATTAAGAGCCTAAAATTATTTTATCTCATGATGGGCGATTAATGATGGTATCAATCACTATGATGAAGACCGGCCTCCAAAATATGTGAATAATACACATTTGTCCTCAAGAGTAGGAAGGTTAAATTTGGATTGAAGAGATCCTGATCAATCACCTTAGAAGAAAATGAAACCTTTTCAATGAGCCATCTAGCAACAAATTTTTGGATGTGAGTCTCTCTCCTCATGACCTTTTTGAATAAAAAGATCAAAGCTTAAAAATATTTGTGGAGGTAAAGGATGTGGAAAATTAAGTAGACCTATATGTTTGGTTCTATCATGAGCCTCTATTATTAGCTGTTAGATGATTATCATTTTATTAAATCCTTTACCCAATGAATAATAATAAATGGTTAGATTGATCAAATATATGTGCCCACCATAAAACCCACGTGTTATGAGAAAAGAGCAAGCACAACTTGTTATTTTTTGTTGAGTTCAATGAATTGGTGGAGGTTGGTTGGTGAAGAATACATTGAACAGTTACTTGTGGTTAAATGAGGTATGATCCAAGGATAGCAATTGTTTGTCCCCATGGGTCAACAACAATAGCTATATAGTCAGACAGATGACACAGTGAAAGTAAAAGTTATGGGTTTTTGGGTTTTGCTGCTGCACCACACTGCACAACAAAGTAAGTGTCATAAGTCTGTCTACCCGTTCTACAAAAGTCCTAATGCATTTGAATGTGATGATCGTGAGATGAGCAACCATCTATCTCTTATCCTTAGGAACTGAGAGGGATCGTGTTTGGGATGTGTGCAATTTTTCAATTTTGATCATTTTCAACGCAGTATTTTAGGCCCTTTTACTAGGATATGAGTAAAGTCATGAGCAATTCATTAAATTAAATAATGCATTGATTTCACTTTAGCCTTTTCTTTATTGATCTAGATTATTCACATAGTCCATCTTCTGTACAATTTTTTTTTTTTGTTCTACTATACAAGAGTGTAAAACAAAATTATGCTGGTCTTATATAATTAAGTTCAATTATAATCTTCTTTATTATTATCATTAGACTGAAAACTAAAATGATTTTAAATCTATATATATATATATATAAAATATTTATGAACCTGAAACAATAAACGTTATGCCATGTGGTGCAACTAGATTAATTATACATTAAATTCATTTATTAAAAAATAAAAATAGAAAAATAGAAAATGGAACATTTAAAAAGTTAAATGCATATTCTGTGTAATGGTCATTCAAAATTCAGATGAACGTATGCGTTCATAGAAATAAAATAACACTCTAATTACCGCAACAGCCTCCCAATCCCATTGGCCTTCCTTAATGTTCAGTCGAATAATATCACTAGTTGCATCAGCTAAATCCATTTATAATATTTTCCATTAATGATTTAGTTATTGTAAAAAAAAGGAAAAAAAAAAGTCATTCTCCTCAACGTTTTAAAGAAGGTAGAAGAGGAAACACAATCAAACTAAGCAGGATGCATCACAGAGGAACTTTTCCGTTCTCTACTGTCCGTGGTTCAGAGTTCAAGAGGCATGTCTCAAAATGGTATCCATTTTTTTGTTTGGATTTGTGGATTCATTTTCAATCTTAAGAAGTGATATTGGTAAGGTCTTATGGTATCTCCATCAAAATCATAATTCATGTAAATGGAGGAGTTTTTCACCTGCGGAAAAAGTCTCAACAAATTATCAAGTCACGAGAGGAGTTATGTGGTATGTTCATCACTTTTATATGTTGTATTTTATATTATTTTAATAACTATTTCTTAGAATCCCTAATTTGATTTCTTCCCATCATAGAAACACTTCCATCAGCATTTGTAATTCCCATGGTGAGGAGGTTAACAGCAAAGTATGTTGACAGACAGGGATGGAGCTAGACTCAAATTTTAGGGGAGGCAAGTACTAAAAAATAATGTACATATAAAATATATATGATAATATGTCATCTAATGTTTTAACCTAAAAATTTTAAAAGATAGTCTATGTATTAAAAGAAAGTTGGTCCTTGATAAAAACGGTGATAAATAAATTGGTTTGTTAAAAAACAAAATATGCGGTCCTTACAATATTACAAATACAGGACAACTTACCATATTTTCAACATTTTGATGAACTTATTTATTATATTTGTATTTTTATTAGTAATTAATTTGAACTATTTGTAAATCATTAAAGATCAATTTGTCATATAAAGCATTCAAAAGTAGTAAGAAAATACTAACTTGTCCTCTAATTTTGATTAAATGTGAATTCATTTATTTTTTCTTAAACGACTAATTTGACTGACACTAGTTGTTATTCTAAAATAAAATGCACATCCCAAATAAACTCAAGAAATATTTGTGTACACAATATATTATTTATTATAATATTTAAATATCAAAGTAAGTAAAAAGTTTATAATAACTGCCCTCAAATATTTTAATTTCATTTTCTGATTTATATAGAAATAAACAATAAAAAAATAAAATAAAAGTGAATAATATAAATTTTATAACATATATAAAAATTTAGGGGACTATATATATATATGGATGAAAATTGATAATTCTAGGGGCATGGCCGCCCCTGGAATATATATAAGGCTTCGCACCTGTTGACAGATACTTGAGTGACTCTCAACAGCCTTAATTGCTAGCTAGTCTAGGTCTGTTGGATAAGAATTTATTCGGTAGTAGACAAGGGAGCCCAAGTTTCTCTAAGTTTATGTGGATGCTAGAAGCTAATTGGTAGGCTTTTAGAATGTCCTTTATTGTTATTTTAAGTTGTTTTTAATGTTTGGATAAAAATTTATATGAATAGTTTTTATTAAAAAGAATTTAATTTTGATATATGAAACAATATAAATGAATTTTATACCATTATTCAATTACATATTGCTAAATTATTAAATATGATTGATTTGTATTCACTGTTTAAAAGATCATACAAATAAAATAATTTAATAGAATAAAATATAAAAAGTTTTATATTATCATTGTATTAAAATCAAACTTTATAAAAATCAAATTTTTGAAATATAACCATAGTGCAAGGCAAAAAAAAACACTAATTAAAATAGTTTATTTCCTCAATTAAACTTTGCTCTTTGAAAATTGCATATATATTTAGAATTGGTGTAGTACTCGTGTGCCGCACAGATAAATAAAATAAAATATAAAGAATATAAATATATTAAATCAATTTAATATTATTTTATAAGTATAAAATATTTAAAATAATCTTTTATAAAATTCCCATCATTTCTTTATATATATAATTCATCATCGTTTGTTGTTTTGAGTCATTAAATTGGTTTTTTTTTTATCATAAGTAAGGGTGCGTTTGTTTGAAATTATTTTAGTAAATAATTACTTTTTCAGTATAAAAAAATTACTTTTCGTATATTTAGAAAATTTTTAAAAAATTCAAAATTTCAAAAAATTCAATTTTCAGTTTTTTTGTAGAAGCTAAAATTAGTAACTTTTGAAAAAAATCAGTTTTAGTTTTTTCGTTATATATAAAATTTAGCTTTCATAATCACTTTTTTCAAAATCTCAAACAAATGCACCCTAAATGTGATTACTTTCTTAAACCAATTAAATGTTGTCTATATTTTGAGTGATGTATGATTAAAAAATAATTGATAATAATTCAATTTGTTTAGATTTTATAATCAATATGTTTAAAAATTATTTTAATTGATAATAATTATTGAATTTTTTAGTGTATAACGTAACACCCTAATAAATAGCTTCTTATCTTTAAGACATAATCGGTCAATTATTAGTTAATTATATTTTGATTTCTCACGTTGGGATCTCTTTTAAAATAGTTGTGGTGGAAAATAGCATAATTTTTTTTTAAACTAAAAGGCGGCGGGCCTTGTGCACTAATGCAAATACATGAAACATATCTTGGTCTATAAAAATAAATCCTCTTTCAACAGCATATGCATGTAATAACAATCCCCTAAACATAACAATCAGTTATCTCATAAATCAACACATCACAATATATTAAATACTACAGTACCATAAAGAGAATGGGTCCATGGAGGACGACCACACTTAGTCCAAGACCAACATAAGTCATAATGCAAACAAATCTTTTAAGAACATAACATGATCAAATCTTAACTAAGAGCGGTATTAAGGCCCGTTCTCAATATAGTCATCCATAAATACTAGAAAAATCTCAACACAAAGAGGAAAGATAAATAAGTAAATAGTCTACATACTCTAAAATAGCATAAAAAAGATATGCAATAATTTATATCTTAATCTCCAAGCATGCACTAACTCCAAAGATCATAGGACTGAGACTCCAACATCCTAATTCCTGGCTCGTTTGAAGATGACATGGAAATAAAAAGGCGTGGAAATCTAAAAGGAAACTTATTAGTTATATAAAAATAGTTTAAGTGTCATTGTTGTCGTCTATAGTCACTTCGATTTAATTATGAAATAAGACAGCATATTTTAGTTCATTTAATTGGTTCGCAAACTAGAATTTCAAAGTGACACATATTTCAAGACTTGGGAAAATCTCTTGATTAAAAAAAAGGAAAATAAAATGAATTGCATCATTAGCATAATAAAAAAAATACAACATGAGACATGCATGAGAATCAAGTCATGTTATATTTTTAGCACTTTAATTTACTTAAACTTTAGTTCCTTTAATATGCCACCTTCTCTTGTGTCACTTCAACCTATTGGATCACCGCCCCCAATTTAACTATTGTCTATACTCCGCATCACCTATCACTTTGGATGATCTTAACCTAACTAACCACCGCTCCAAATAAATGGGACAGAGGGAAAATTTCACTTAAACTTTAAATTTAACTTCCTCATATCTTATTTTACAACATAATGTAAAAGTCTCATAAATTATTAGGAGACATAAACACAACTTTTATGCATTTAATGACAAAGCTTAAAATTACCATCCAATATACTTCAGTTTGCATCCAAGGCTTATGAGACATAATCCTAACCCATGCTAATGCTCTAATTCACACTTCGTATTAGAATGAGTTACGCTATGCCATGTAGCTCATGGGACGCTCCCCATGCACATAATAACTAATCACGCGATTTTCATCAATTTAACATTTCAATTTGAGAACAACTCGATGCATAAACAAAAGCAAAAGACCAATTGCCGGAGAAAGGACCGGACTAGCTAGCATAAATCATATATAGTCACAAATCCAGTGGTTGAATGAAAAATAACAACTTCATCATTACCAACAAACATGCAGTCAAGTTCTTATTAACATCAAAATAATTATTCAAATCAAACTAATATGTCAAATTCAAGCAAAATTAATCACCACACCATTATCACTTAGAACACACATGAAAATTTCATTTTCGCTTAAACTTTACACTTTCACATACAAATAACTAGCTCAAATCAAAATTTTCAAGAACACAACCCATACTCCCAAGCAATAAAAACCACAACCTCCTCCCCTAAAGACATCAAACCCCAACAAAGCCATTTAGGTCGATATGCACATGTACACATAATTATGCTAGACACTACCAAACTGTAATTTTTTGCTTCCAAGACTCATGATTATGCATAAGAATGATCAACCAATAGCTGAAACATGACAATGAAACTCCATACTTCCAACCAACCAACCAAAAACCATATTAGGCCAAAATTAACATGCGAGGTCACAATTAGGCTAGACAAACCTAAAGTCCAATTTTTCTCTTCAAAATTCACTTTCATACATAAGAATCATCGTCTACTTATCACAACATGATAGTGAAATTTCCAACACCCAAAACTAGCCCAAAACCACCATTTTTCATAATATTAGAACTGCAAAATAAAATTCCAGCTTCGCTAATCTTTAATGCTAAAGCATAACTCAGTTTGAATCCATTTTTAAACACTAGATATCATAAGTGCATAAGCAAAACTCTTTACTTTATTCCAACATCAAAACTGTAAGCCATAGCACATAATGGGTTCCATTAAAAAATTCCAGCATCATAATTACAAGAACTTGTTTGCTAAAAGAATTGAAACAGCACATTTCTATTCCTTTATTTTAATTATAACATGACAAGACCTAAACCGTTATAAATAAACATAACAAAATTTCCAGCACCTCTAAAATTTACCCAAGACTTTAGTCTTTGAACATGAAACTTATTTTTCCATAATCTTTACAAAGAAACAAACAAAACTCATTCTTTCATTTCTTTTTCACAATAACAGTTACCAAAACAAAAACCCATTAGGAGCCATTTATCGTTCTTGACTAGAAACCTTAGACTTTAATACTAACCCTTAGCACCTTTTAATTTCTTATTGAACTACATGTCATTTTCAATAGCCATTTTATTTACTCAACATTCATTCTAGACTTCTATCACATGCGCTTCATTATTAAACTTAACAGCCCTCATAACAACTTAAGGCCAAAAATTATAAAGATATAGGCGCACAATAATTTAAATCATCTTTTACTTAGGCCCTTGCTTTATGTTCTATTGTGACTTCTAGTACATTAATTCTATAGACATAATTCTAAGACATTAGAACTAGTTTTAAACATAAAAAAATAACTCTGTTAATTTCTAGCATATGTAGGCACTACATATGACACCCATAACAATAGCTTTTCATCATAGTCTTGCATATATTATAAGTGCTAAAATTTGGCAATTATACAAGAAAAAACCAACTATTTAACACTCACTTTTGGTCATTAAAGGTTGTAGGGACAACAAAATAACATCCATTAAAACTGTGATTGTCTTACAGTCATCAACAAGTTTCAAGCATGAATATGTAAACTAAAGTGTCAAGAACTCATTTTTATAATAGCCAAATAAGATTATAGCAGCTAGAAATTAATAAAGATGCATTCTTGAGCAAACAAAATCAAGACAAAGAAGGTCCCTACCTAGCTTTGAGGACACAAAGAGGTGGAGGTCCTTGAAGCTCCAAAAGGTTGAGGAAGACAAAATCTTCTCCTTCTCTCAAATGGTGGCCAGAGGTACAAGCTCCAAGGGGGTGAGGGGTTTGAATCTTTAGCAAAAAATGGGGAGGGCTGGGTGTTCAATGGAGAGGTGGTTGGAGATGGGATGAAGGTGGAGGATGGAGAAAGAAGAAGATGGAGTAGGAGATAGAGAGTGTGGTGTGTGGGTTTGCAAAACAAAAGAAAAAAGAGATTGAGGAGGAGGGTGGCGTCGTTTCACTAAGAATAGTGGGTCCTTTTAGCCTATGTGGAGGGAATGTGAGTGAAATATGGCAAGGGTACTTTAGAAATTAATTTCACACAAAATATCAAATAAAATAATAAGTAAACAATCCCAAGACTTAAACTAAAATAATATTTCCATCCTCTACTCATTCAAATAAATTATATTGTATTGATGTGTGTTAGAATTTAAATTCTTGGAAGGGAATTTGAAATTTTGGATTAGAGGAACTCTAATTTTCAAAAACACTAACCTTAGACAAAAAATAAAATATAAAATTTTGAGATAACTTTCCTTCTTTGTTCCAGTGGATTTGAAAAAAAAACATTTATTAAATGATATTGTGGAAGCTATTAAAAAAATCATATATTAATCTATCATATTGTATTTAATTATAAAGAAATTATTCTACTAAAATAAACAAAATCAATATGTATGTGTGTGTGTGTGTGTGTATGTGAATAAATATGTATAATAGTGACTTGAATAAAATTTGGATTATCCCTCTTATGAAAAAAAAAATATATCTAGATGATAGTATAGAAATTATGAGATAAACATCTAAAATGTTAGTCATGGCAACATCACTCAAGAGGGGGAGTGAATTGGGTAATTTGAAGAAATAATTCAATTTTATGCACTCAAATTATGTATGATCGTAGAAAATATATAAATATTGTAAATTACTCAAATAGAACTTGTTTGATGAAGGAATTACAAGAATTACCAATTAATAAGAATGATAAAGATTATAAATTAAATTTGGAATAAAGCAAAAGATTAAGGGAAGAGAGATGCAAACTCGATTTATCCTGGTCAAGTCACTCTTGTGACCTACATCAAGTCTCCAAGCAACCCGCTTGAGAGTTCCACTAACTTTTTAATCTTTATAACCGAAGAGCACTCTTACATCTTGGGATCCCTCACCCTTTGTGTTTGAGTCTCTCAAGAACAAAGAGATATCACACTCTTGTTCTAACAAGGGATGTCTCACCCTTACACAATTTCAATAAAAGAATACAAGACTCACTTGACTCAGGAGATATTACAAATTGAAGTACTAGAAGATTTGTCAAAGGATAAGAGTTTTGACCAAGTATTGAACAAATGATTGATGAATGAGAATGATTGTTAAATTCATTTTTGCAATATATTTTTCAAGCCTTAAAAGGTGTTAAATAAGTATTTATAGACAAAAGATGTGTAGACCGTTGGAGATTAATCCCAAAAGATGTATCTCTTTTAAACACACTCATTTGCACATTTCTGGGCTTAGTAATCCATTACATGAAACTAGTAATCGATTATAGTTCAAATTTTGAATTTTGGCAAGACAAATTTTGGTAATTGATTACACAACATGGTAATAGATTACAAGCATTCTAGAACATGAAAACTAACTATTAAACATAGTTTAAGTAATTCTTTCACTTTAAACACACTTTTAAACATCTTTCAAATATTTTCTTTCAAATCAAACTCATGTTTTCACAAATCAAATCAAATCATTACATCAAAAACAATTAAATCACTTTTTCTTTCAAAATCAAAATATTTCTTTTATAATCAAACTCATTACTATATTTGAAAAAAAATTTGATTAAAAAGATTTTGAAACTAAATTGAAACATTAATTAACAAAGTGGCCAAATAATCTTATCAAAAGAAAAACCTTTTAACAACATGATCTAGCCATTAAGCTCTTGACTCGTTCTTCTTTAACCCCATTCTTGTTGGCTCCCATTGTTGTAATCTTTCTTATTCAAAGACCATTCTTGATACTTGGATTATTCTAGACAAAATAACTCACTTCAAAATCATTGTTAGTCGAATAAAAATATCTCAATATGCATGATTCATTAATATATAACACAATTAAACCGATCATACATAATATATATCTCAATATGTATAGTTCCTAAGAATAGAACACTAGAATATGCTTCATGCATATATTTGTTTGCATAATGACAATGTGCTTCATCCATGTCATTGTTCACATAGACATATTCAAGATTCAACCATCAAAGCACTTATAAAGGCTATTGCATATTTTCCATAAAGTATATTACTCAAATATCATTGTATGATTTGTGAATTAGATATCACAATTATGAGTGCACAACCACACATGATCTAATGTATTATATTGAATATTTTTCATTCATTTATCATCATTAAAATATATCAATCAAACCACTAGGCTAAAACCTAGTTCTACAATCTCCTCTTTTTGATGGTGACAAATCACTAAAGAAATATATGTCAAATAAGATATTCAAATGTATGTTTATTTAAATGTATCAAACAATAAGCACAAGAACATATTTTTCTCTCCACTACTTCCCCTATTTGACATCATCAAAAAGGTTTTGGAAGGAAATGGAATGATTTTCCTATTTTCTCTAGCATAATACCTCTCCTCTTTTGGCATTATCAAAAAGATTGAAATGTAACATAAACATTTGCCAAATAAGTGTAAAATATAAGTTCAAAATTGTTCTATATAATAAAGCAACTTTAGATATTAGAAGCCTTTGAAATACTATTTGTTACAAATAAAATACAAGATAAATTATCATTACTTTACAAAAATTATAAATAAGACATATGAGAGCATAACATTGAGATTATCAAGGATCATATCTTGCTACATATATAATGAATTTATCAATGAAGGGCTAAAACATATGAAAGTGAAAAATACATACCTTCTTTCATTGATAAAGGAAAAATGAAGAAGAAGGCATCTCCATGAGTATGTTATGAGTTCTAATGATAGAGTCACATCATATTAAGCAAATATGCAAGTTATATGATTAGGACTTAGACTATAATACCCTAGTTTTAAATAAAAGGTTAGAAAAAATTTTCGAACCAAGAAGGGTGCCAGTTTCCCTTATTCTGTCATTCCAGGTCCTAAAATTTCACTAAGTTTGGACTCTACACGCCTTTACAAGGCTATATGATAGAACCATTTTCTTGGGATCAAAAGTCCCAATAATTGTCCCTAGAGGAAAATAAGTTAAAGAGTAATTTTTAATGGATTTTATAAAACCTTTAACTAATCCGTTTTTAGTCCACAAGTTTGTAAAATGGAAAAAATTCCCGAATTGAACTAGAAACCAAAATTTGGATTCTGATTTTTCTGAGATCTTAATTTTTTTGATATTTTATTTGAATCAAATGAGGGGTATTTTCTTATTTACATTTATGTTTTAAAGTCATATATGACCGCCTAGGCGGTTAGCAGAGTAAGACGGTGCGGCAGCTGGATAGTGGATTGCCTTAGTGGTCGTTTACCACCCCAACGGTCATCAAGTTATAAAAACCCCCGTTTCAAGTTCTAGACCATTCCAAACGTGATCCTTCCACTCCAAACACCAAAAACTCGCCCTTTCACCCTTCTTCACCTCCAAACCCCATTTTCTTCCATTTTCTCTCAAATCTAGCTTGAATCTTTCATTCCTAAGGCTTTAAGGTATGTTGTTCTCTTGGTTTTGCTCTATTTTCTCCATTTCCTTCTAGTTGTTAAGGTGATTTTGATAGGTTCTTCATATGGGTCTAGAGATGAGGGTCTCTCAGTATATTAGGTATAGATCTAGTTATTTAGATGTTTCAGAGGTTGATTTAGAGTTCTACTGACTCCATGGGAGATATGGGTGCCATTCTTGTCTCCAGAATCCATTGATATTGTTCCTCCATCTTTCCACCGCTTAGGTGAGTGGGTTCAAGCCTATGACCTTATATGTTGGTCATTATAGTTATTTTCATCAAAACATGAAAAAGAGCTATGATTTAAAGTTTATATTGTTCCATTGAGTATTATATTGTTATGAAACTGATTTTTGAAATAGCATAAACTATGTTCTTCAAAGTGCATGATGCAAGAAACTGAAGCGGCGGTAGTCCGCAGTAGAACCGGTGGAGGGAGAAGAGAATCTTAAGAAGCGAAAGGCGTGGGCATGGACCGGTGAAAGGAGAAGAGAACTCTTATTACATCATATTAAGCTCCAAACTCAAGTTCTTAAGAGAATTCTTTGACTCCAATAATCTCAAGAAAGCTTTAGAGTTTTTATTACCATGGTTCCAACTTTGCTTGTGATACTTGGGCAAGTCTTTGAGCTCTAGGATCTTTAAGTGATGACATAAACATAAACATGTCATGTGTTGATTCTTTTAGTCATTATAAAATAAAGTGAAAGCATAAAATAAATGAGATGCAGTCTTTTATTATCTTTAGAGATTAAGTGACAACTTGAAACATAAACATGAAATGCAAGCTTGGAAATTTAAACATGAGGTATGCAAGTTCATTATTTATTCTTGAGAATTTAGTGATGACATTAAAAGTAAACATGATGTGCAAGACATAAACTTAAACATGGATGCAAGTTCATTTTTATTTCTTTACTGAGCTCTTTAAGACTTTAAAAGAATTATAATTTCAACCAATATATATCTTAGCAAGACAAAGTGAACTTTAGAGATTTCATTATTGAGCTATCCTAGAAAACTTTCTTAGGCCTTGAGGCCGAAATCAAATGGCAAGAAAAGGAGAAGTTCAAGAGTCATCTAGAAATGAAAAATTGTTAAACATAATTTTAAACTTAAAAAAAAAAAGCTTAACAAGAAATGAAACATAAGTGTCAATATATTTTTCAAGTTCTAAACTCAATACCTTCATCATAAAAACATAGTTGCTTCAAAACTTTGAAAACTAATGAAACCTTCAAGTTTTAGAGGTCTAACTTGTGAAGGCTTTGCAACCAACACTCAGGAACCTCATCATCAAACTATGGTCTCATCATTACAAAGGCCACAAGCCCAAAATATACAAGAAGAAAAGGAGAAGGAAAACCGAAATATGAAGCAAGGAGAAAGTACATAAAATCATCATTTTTAACCAAGAACAACACTTATCAATACTTAGAATTAAGCTTAAAAACAACTCCCTACCTAATTTTTTTTTAAGGAAAGGAAGAGAACTTGGTTTCTTTGAATGAAATGAAAGAAAATCTCCATGAAAAATTGATGCTAAGGTTTTGGCCAAGGGGAGGAAAGAATGAGAGCTTTTGAGCTTTGGAAAAACTAGAAATGTGTAACTATGATTCAAGGCTTCTAACACTCCTCAAGCATGCCTATTTATAGAAGATTTTGAAGCTCATAAATGGACAAGAAAAGGAGGAAATCTGATCAAATTTGAGGAGGAAACAAGGAAGAAAAATCATCTTGTTTGGTGGCTTAAAACATCAGTATTTTCATGGTTCCTTGTTTTCATACCTTGGTTTTTGTGCATTCTTTGACAAATTTTCTGATGCATTATGGACCAATAATTTCATCCATTACAGCCCATGGAAGATGAAATTTGTGTGTTCCATGTATTATTTAGGTGTAGATAAGGTATTCTTGCAAATTATAGAATTTACGATTAAGGGCTTAGGTGAATTAGTAAGCAATTTGAGTGTTTTCAAGCAATTTTGGGTTCTAATCAATCTAAATAAATAATTTTGACTCTTAGATTAATAATTAGAATTTAATAAGCTTTAATTTGAGCCTAATATTGCTTAGGTTTCATTAGACGATTGAAAATCTCAAAATTCGCAAAACTTCACAAAGACGGCAAAATGGTCATTTCGCTTAAAAATTCCCGAGGTCACCCGAGCTAACCAATGGACAATCATAACTTAAAAACATGTTTTAAAACATTTTAGTGAGGTTCGGCTAAGTCGCACGCAATTAAGTTAAAACGTCAGAAGAAGTGTTTTGGTCATTTCGCGTAAAAGCTCAAAATTAGGATTCTTCTCCTATATTAACACACATAACACAAACAATCCCTTATTATCATCAAAACATCCCCTTGAGGATGGGTGGGGCTCACAATCCTCATTTTCGTAAAATAACCTCAGGGTATTTTGGTCATTTTACACGTCCAGAAAATTGGGGTTTGCAACTTTCGCACGAAATTGCTCCTAACCTTTCTTCTAATGTTATATTCCTTTATTGAGGATTGTTCGGTCTCGAATTATATGAAAAATTACCTAGGTAATTCGGTAATTTCTAACGACAGGTGAAATTACAGTAAAAGTTGGGGCGTTACATTACTCCCTCCTAAAAAATTTCGCCCTCGAAATCGTTACCTAGAACGCTTTAAGGTCCTGTGCTTGCATGTCTAATTTTAGCTTCCATGTGAATTCTGGATTTCACCTCGTCCCCGCTACTTTAACCGGGTAGGTCATTCTTATTTCTTAATTGCTTAATTCCTCGGTAACGTTCGTGGGTGGTAAGTTAAACGTTAGGTCATCTCTTAATTGCACATGTTCTGGCTCTAGTACATGACTTGGTTAAAGAGCTGGTATTTCTTAACTGGGATACATGAAAAACATAATGAAGGTTGGATGGACTTGGGAAGGCTATGCTATAAGCTACAAATCCTATTGCTAAGGATTTCAAATGGGCCAAGAAATCTGGGCTTAATTTCTTTACTTTCATTGCTCGGCCTATGCATATGGTGGGCGCGATCTCTTAGGAACACATGGTCCCCTCTTGAAAATCTAGCGTTGGCCGCTTGTCCGCATAGTTTTTCTGCGACTTTAGGCGGAAGAATCTTATCCTAATCTCTTCTTGATTCTTCCGTTGTTTCCCTCACAATATCAGTCCAAGTAGCTTTGCTCTCTCTAGGTTCATACCAACATAAGGGAGATTGACATTTCCGTCCATAGAGGGCCTCGTATGGTGCCATACCATACTTGCATGATAACTGTTGTTATATGCAAATTCGATAAGTGGTAGGTACTTATCCCAACTTCCCTTTGATCCAAAACACATGCCCTTAACATATCCTCCAAGGTTTGGATAGTTCTTTCAGATTGACGTCCTTTCGGGGATGATAAGTCGTATTAAACACAGCTTTGAACCAAACGCCTTCTGAAGGCTCCCCAAAATTGGCGTGATCGCGGATCCCGATCGGATTATCGTCGATGGTACTCCGTGTAACCTTACTATACCTCGATATATAAGTGTGCTAACCTATCCAAGGAATAAGTCACCTTAATAGGTAAAAAGTGGGCTGACTTAGTCAACCGATCCACTATTACCCAAATGGCATCATGATTTTTGGGTCCTCGGTAGTCCAGTTTTACAAAATACAGATTTATTCCACTTCCACTCGGGGATTGAAGGGGTTGCAACATTCCAGAAGGTTTTTGGTGTTCAATCTTCACCTTTTGACACACCAAGCACTTACTCACCCATGTGCACACATCCTTCTTCAATCCTGGCCACCAAACATCTTCTTCAAATCTTGATACATCTTGGTGGCACAAGGATGAAGGGTAAATGGCTCTTATGGGCTTCCTTCAAAATATCCTTTCGAGGTCACCACTAGCAGGTACACATATATGACCTTCAAACCTCCACAAACTATCATTCCCTTGGGTAAAACCCTTCAACTTATTAGCTCTTACTGCCTCTAAGGTTTCTTGAAATTCCGTATCTTCCCTTTGGGCTTGAGCAATTCTTCCCTTGAATTCACTCGTCACACTAAGATGGCAAGCTCTTATGCCCTTAGTGGTCAAGGTCATCCCTAGGTTTAGGTCTCTAAATTGCTCAATTAACTCAACCTCCTTCACCATCAAACGGGATACTTGTAGGATTTCCTACTTAGGGCATTGGCTATAACATTAGCTTTATCTAGGTGATAGTTTAACCTAAAATCATAATCTTTTAAAAAATCCACCCACCTTCTTTGCCTCATGTTTAGCTCTTTTTAATCAAAGAGATACTTCAAACTCTTATGATCGGAGAACACCTCAAACTTCACTCCATATAAATGGTGTCTCCAAATCTTCAGAGCAAACACGACGGTGGCTAATTCATGGTCATGGGTAGGGTAATTTGCCTCATGTGGTTTGTTTTCCTGAAGCACATGGCCACCACTTGCCTATCTTGCATCAGTACACAATCCCAAACCCTTTCTCGAAGCATCATAGTATACTTCGAAAGGCACATTGGGGTTGGGTAACACCAAAATAGGGGTTGAGGTTAATTTGTGTTTAGCTCTTGAAAGCTCTTCTCACACTTCAGGGTCCATGAAAAAGGGGTGTTTTTCCTAGTCAGCTGGTCAGAGGTAGGGAAATCTGGAAAAATCCCTTGATGAACCGACGTAATAACCAGCTAAACCCAAAAAGCTTCTTACTTCAGTTACCGTGGTTGGTCTTCCCAGTCACGACCGCTTCTACCTTACTGGGATCTCCAGAGCAATTCCTCTTTTAAATACTACATGCCCTAAAAATTTCACCTCATCTAACTCAAAATTCACACTTAGAAAGTTTGGCATATAGTTTCTTTTCCTTCAAGATCTCGTACTATGGTTAGTGGCATTCATGCCCTCGTGGGTCTTAGAGTATATGAGAATGTCATTTATGAAGACAACCACGAAACTGATCTAAATAGGGTCTAAAGATCCTATTCATATAATCCATAAAAACTGGAGCATTGGTTAATCCAAAGGACATCCTCCAAACTCAAAATGGCGTATCGAGTGCGAAAGGGTTTTGGTATATCTTCATCTACAGCTCTAATCTAGTGGTAACCTGACCTCAAATCAATCTTAGAAAACACTCCTCGCACCTTTAGCTGGTCTATCAAGTCATCTTATCCTAGGTAAAGGGTATTTGTTCTTCACGTCACTTTATTCAATTGCCTATAGTCAACACACATCCTCATACTTCCATCCTTTTCTTCACAAACAACACGGGCTCCCCACGGTGATGCACTAGGCCTAACAAACTTTCTCCAATAAATCTTCCAAGGCTTGGCTTTTAATCGGTCTAATGGGAACATCCTATGGGGCTATGGATATGGACCTACGGAAGCAATTCTAGGGAAATTTCTATTTCTCTCTTGGGGGAAACTCTGGTATTTCATTCTGGAAATACTTCGGGATAATTCCTTACTATTGAGTCTCATCGATACTTTGCTCAAAGTCTACATCACTAGCGGCTAGGAAAATATAACATTTCTTTCACCCTTACGTCCATTTCCAGCAATTATGTTGCAAGACTTATGGGTTTCTTAGGTTCAATGGGAACAGGAAGAAAGGTGATGGTTTTCTCATGGGAGTTAGCGTACACGGTTGGCCTCAAGCCAATCCATGCTAAGAATCACATCTATAAACTCGCATGGGAAAGCAAATAAGATCTAAAACAAAGGATCTATTTCTATAACAAAATTGCAATCTAAACAACATTTACAAGTTCTAACGGGTTTCCGTAGGGTAGAAACAACAAAGTCAAAAGGAAGTTCAGTCACATGTAAGTTAAGGCTTTTAACACATGAGTGTGAGATAAAAGAATGGGAAGTCCGAATCATATAATACAATTAAGTCTTTACCATGCATGTTACACTTACCTTCCATGAGATTAGTGACTTTGTTGTTTTACAACATTAACCATAAAGACCCTTCCTTGGTATTGCGGCTTGGGATTGGGGGTTGTCGGGTCTTCTGTGCATTCTGAGAGAGTCATGGCCTGGCTTTCCATATGGTAGCAAACATTTGTTCAGAGCTAGAACATGATCTCCCATGATTCTTGCCACATTTGGGACAATCAATGGATAGTGGTCGTGGAGGTGTCCTGGACCTCTTTGTGGTGCTTTCCCCTTGTTGTTGTTATTGTTGTTGTTGCGATTGTTGTTGGGCTTATTATAGCGTTGTTGTTGTTCGGCTTTCCTTGTTGAAAGTTCCTTTGTGGACTTTGGGGTCTTGATTGAGGTGGGAATAGGAGTGGTTTGCCTCTTGAATTGCTGACCTTGAGGTGTCAGCTTCTTGGTGATATTCTGGACTTTGAAGTGCTCGCTTCTTTGCCCTTTTTCAATGATGCGACATTTGTTAACTAAGGTAGAGAAATCCCTAATCTCCAAATGCGCAACTGCCACATTAAGCTTCGCCTTTAGCCCTAACTCATATTTAATGCATTTCCAATACTCGTTTAGGTTACCCTGATACATCCTTGAGAACTTAATAAGTTCTTCAAAATCTGGTAGTGTATGGGCCACATTCATATTTCCTTGGACAAGTTGCATAAACTCAATGTCCTTGGCATTTTACGAACTGAAAAATACTTCTCATAAAAATGGACCTTAAATAGTTCCCAATCAATGTCCAGTTCGGTCACCTCCAGAGCCTCGGCACCTGTCCACCAAAAGGGCATCACCTTCGAGCATGTGGGTGGTGAAAGTAACCTTCTACTCCTTCTAAGCATAAACAAGCCAAAGACCTTCTCAATATTCCGAATTCATTCATCTACAACATTTGGATTGAGGGTCCCTTTGAAAACTGGTGGGTTCGCCTGCGAACTCCCAAAACGAGCATGTTCGGGATCTCATGGCCTTGATTTGCATTAGCTTGGTGACCCTGATCCATTCGCTCCATCATCATCCTCATTGTCCTTGCCACATCAGCGGAGTGCTTCGGTGGTCTCAATTTTATTATTCTCTATTCCTGCGCTCCTCCCACCTATTTTGACGTGCCATTGGTTCCTATACACACAAAACGGCAACACACTGAGTGATTCAGGCTCAATATTCCATGCAAAGTGAGCAAGTTGCCATGGGCAATGCAACATACAGCGTCATGCATTACTAATCCTCAAGCTTATCCTTTCCTGATAAACATCTACACATGACATTTCTAACGTATTATGCTTTAGAAGCATAGCTAGTCCAATCCTCAAGCTCCATAGAGGAAACCTGATACCAAAATGTAACATCCTAACAATTAGCCCAATATCCTAGGTTTATGATTAAATTATCAACTTTACTTTTTGCTTTCGTTCTTGGTCTAAACTCTTAAAAATACTTTAATGAAATACGGATAAATTTTTTTAAAACTTTGAAAATAAAACATGAGCCACGCATACTAAGTAAACCTATCATCCTTCTTGCGTGAAATAAAAACTAATCACCTGTTGCACAACAATAACATGGATAATCACATATCACTATGATTATGACATAAACATATTTTGTTCACATAATATCAAAATACACAACAAATAGATATTATTCCACCAATAAGTTTGGCTAGGTGTAGTTAATGAACAATACATAAATAGTATATAGATGGAAAAACATCCATCAATGACACCTACTAATAACACTCCAGAGGGGAAATAGATATTCTGAATACGAGCGATTAAGGATAGAGCTCAACTACAGGTAAAAGCCTCGCAGTTGATTCACAAATCACTTCCTTTATTTTCGAAGACAAGATGGAAAGAAAAAAAAAGAGAGTGAGAATAAAAAAGAATCTCAGTAGGATAATCACCTCATGATGCATTGTGTCATCATCATCATCCCTAGGAACCTCGGGGTTATTATTAGAATAGTGAGCATGCTAAGATTGATTTATTAAGTTAAGAAAATACTTTATCAAGGTTCATTAATTTTAATCATGCATCTTATAATGCATTATAAACCCAGCATGTCATGTTTATAATGAACTTTTCATTTCATGAACACATCATATTCCTTATCATCATATCATAATAACATGCATAGAAGAACATCATATTTCATTTTTAGTGTCCTAGGTGACTTAAAATCTTGTCATCATCATCATTATTTTCCTATTTTGCCATCCTATACTCCAACCTTTGGGAGTAAGTCTAGGATTTTTATAACAATCCTTACTAGTCGTCAGCATATCTTATCCTTTTGATAAATTAAAATCCAACTATCTACCCTTTGAGAAACGGGCTAGGGCGAGAATCACCCTTTCACCACCCTATATAGTCTAAATGGGTCAGAAGGATAATTTTCTAGGGATCACCTTTTCACCACCTATAGTCTGATGGGTCCGAAGGATCATTTCCTCATAAGTTTAAGTCACCATTAGTCTTTGCATGTTATATCATAATCATCAGGATGCATGGACATTCTCATTGTTTGCAACAGCAACTATAATATGCAAGCCATGAAATCATTCAATAATATCAAATTCTCGATAGGCATTACATCATCATATAACTGACATTCCAAAACATCAAAAGATGTCATCTAAAATTCTCAAAGTAAAGCTCCTTAAATAACCGAACTCTAAAATTGGGTAACCTTAATTATCAAACTAATTTCTTATGCATCTAAGGGATTTATTACCATTAATTATAAGCCTTAAGAACATTATTAGACTTGTATGGGGTAGCAGCAGCAAGTTGTTCTTAAGGTTACAATATGCTAGAAGTTTACGTTTTTAACCCATTCTCGTTACCGAGCTTTCCTATGATGCTAAAATTAATTACTAAGCCAATTATGAATCATTGCCCCTTATTTAACATAATAAAATCTGGTTCTTAAGGCCACTAAAGGTTCTGGATAGAATGCATAAATTTCATCTTCTAAAGTTCTAGAAATCTTACTTTTATGGTTTTCTAGTTGCTAGTTTCATTTTTAGTAAGGGTTAAATCCTATACTAATTGTTACCAGATTTTTCATGACTAACCAATCTTCCAAATTATAACATACTAAAACATATTTGGTAGTGGATCAACTTAAAGAATCAAAGACTAGTATTAACCTAGCTTTACGGTTTATTTATGTAGCTAGTTTTTCTTCTAACATGCATAGAATTATTCCCTCATCATTAAACATAATAATCACAACTTCAAACATATTAAATCATCATCATACAGTAGTAGTAAACTCAGATCAGTTGCCAAATCATGAACCTCACATAATTGCATCAATCACATTTTAAGTGTAGATACTAGTTTCCCGTAAAATCCTTGCAAAACCTCAAAAATCTTTTAAAGACTAATGTTTTTTGTTAATCTTGAAAGGAATTATAGAACTAAATCAGTAGCTATTTAAAATCACTTTAGGCCTACCTTAATCATGAGGCCGATTTATATATTGAAAGAATATTATGATTAGAATTTTCACTTAAGATAAAAGGAGCAAGTTTTGAGCTTAAGAGATTTATGTGATATCTTAGAATCATAAACATGCTATGTAACCTCATTTTAATCTTGTCATTATAAGGTGATAACTTGGAATTATAAACATGATATGCAAATCCATTTCTTATCTTTAAGATTCAAGGTGATGACTTGAAAATTAAACATGATGCAAGAGATTGAAATATAAACATGATGCAAGAAGTTTGAAACGGCGTAGTCGGCAGAACAAGTGGAGGGAGAAGAAATCTTAAGAAACTGGAGCGGTGGTAGTCCGCACTGGACCGGTGAAGGGAGAATAGAACTCTTATTACATCATATTAAACTCCAAACTCAAGACTTCTTAAAGAATGAATTCTTTGACTCCAATAATCTCAAGAAAGCTTTAGAGTTTTTTTACCATGGTTCCAACTTTGCTTGTGATACTTGGGCAAGTCTTTGAGCTCTTAGATCTTTCAGTGATGACATAAACATAAACATGCCATGCGTTGATTCTTTAGTCATTATAAAATAAAGTGAAAGCATAAAATAAATAGATGCATCCTTTTTATTATCTTAATATTAAGTGACAACTTGAAACATAAACATGAAATGCAAGCTGAAATTTAAACATAAAGTATGCAAGTTCATTTATTTATTCTTGAGAATTTAGTGATGACATTAAGGAAGTAAACATTGATGTGGCGTAAACTTAAACATGGATGCAAGTTCATTTTTATTTCTTTACTAGAGCTCCTTTAAGACTTTAGAAAGAATTATAATTTAGAACAGAATATATGTATTAGCAAGACAAAATGAATTTTAGAGATTTCATTATTGAGCTATCCTAGAAAAC
>JAMLFY010000012.1:15535373-15816339 GCA_030441495.1 Dalbergia oliveri
TTCTCTCTCTTCCATGTTCTTCAACATAAGACTTGAGCTGGGACATATTAAATAACTTGGGATCAAGTAATGTTTTCTCCTTGTACTTTTAAGCATAAAGGGAATTTTTTAATTTGTCCTTAAATATAGGGGTCAATATTTTAAAATATAATACATTTCATGAAACTAATATTTAAGTGAAGATAATTGTATTAAACAACAATGACTCCTCAATTCAGAGAATCATTTTGGCCTTACAATCCATTTCAGCTCTAAACTAACTAGGGAAAAGTATGTTGCCAGAATCGCTTGCTAGAAATAAGGATTTTTGAGGTAACATAATCTTATATTATATTACAAGTTGCATTGTTAATATCGCCTGAGCTTTTATATTGTTTGGTTGAATCTCTAATAATGAAAAAAAAATGTATTAATTGATGTAATCAATAGATCATTCAAATAGATTGAATTTATCTAATACTCTTCATCTCGCATGTGATGTAAATATGGATGTGTGCTCTCAAGAATTTGTTTAACTATATCACTAGCTACTTAAATAAATATTATCTTTGAATTCAAATCTAATGTTGGAATATCTTCTCTTACTATGTATATTATCTCATCGTCAATATATTAGTATGTATATTTACTTTTATTTCATAAAATGTTTATTAATAATAAATATAATTATTTTAAAAAAAATTAATTATCTTAAAAATATGGAAAAGAGTACTTTTGAAAATAAAATTAAGAAATAAGTGTAGAAAATATTTTTTAAACTAACGTTTAGATTTTTTGCATTTTTTAATATAGTTAATTAGTGATGTAAAATATGTTATTTTCATTAGCTAAAGACCACCGATCAATGTTACTGAAAAACTATATAAATTACTTCAATAATATTTTAGGTGTATTAATGGGCCAAAAAAATCTTAATCAAATAAAGAAAACAATACAATATATTATTTAGAAAACTTAGTAATGAAAGGTAAGAAATTATTTTGGTTCTTTTGTATAAATAAAATAATGAAACATTTAAAAAATGAATTACTTTAATATTTTATCATTTTATATTGACGGTTATAAATTGTGATTTTTTGTGTAAATAAAATGCTAAAAGTTTTTTATTAAGATATATTATTTAGTTATAATTATCAAAATTTGAATGTATTAAGATGAAATGACTTACATATGATTGTGCGTATATATAATTTTAAGTGGGTTTAATGAAAATATTAAAAGAATAATTGTCAAAATATAAATTGAGTTAAAAATTATTGACCAAAGGTATAAAAAGAAATACGTATTTTTTTATGATAATTAATTATATGTGTTTTGTTGTGTAATATAAAACTAACACAACATGATATATTGACTATTACACTTAAAAATGGCAAAAATTACTATATATTAACAATTAAATGTACAACTTTTTTGTAATGTATACTATTATATAGTAGAAATACATTATTATGCTAAAATTATTAATAATGAAGTCTTTCACGGCCTCCATTAGTGACATTACATAGAATAATTTAAAAGATTCTATTGTTATATTCAAATCAAAAATAATTATAAAATTTTTATAATTAAACCGTACATCGTGCATGTATTATCTCCAGTAAATTAAGTACTATTAACTAATAAATGAAATTTAATATAAAAATAATTATATTACAAAAATAAATGTTCCAAATAATTGTTAATAATCAATATGTTAATAATCATATTTTAAAAATTTATATGTAAAAAGTTAATTAAAATTATTATTTCGATATGTTTTCTATTTTCCTTTTACATATATAATGAAAAGTACATGTAGTATGATGCATGAGAGAAGGAAAGTGTTATATAATTTTGAGGTTTTATATTATGAAAATAAAAAAAAAGTTATTAATAAATATTGAATGGAATAATGAATAACATTTAATACAAATTACAGTTACAATTATATATAAAGCTAATAAATATCCGTCATATTCATTGCTAATTTTCAAATACAACCTTTGGCCATAGTTTGCGATGCCTTAAAAGAGTGGTGCAAGCCTTTTTAGTAATTTCAGATATAATTTCAATAATTATCAATTAGTCATGATAAACGTTTATTCATACACTTCCCAATGGAAAATACTGCTTTTTATTCATATTATACAGATATCAAATATGTTACACTTTATTCTATAATAATAATAATAATATTGAATAATTAATCATGAAGTGTGGTGTACTGACAACTCACCTTGTCTTTTAACAATATAGTGGAATGTTTGATCCCCATTCATGATAATGGAGAGCATTTTTGCCTTTTTGAAGTTCAATAATGATGGATTAGTCATTGTTGTGTTGATAGATATTTATTTTGATAAAAAAAATAATAATAGTGAATAATTTATTCTTTACAATTATATTTTTTAATGATTTATAACATTTTAATTTATTCTAATATAAAGAAGTGTGAGAAAGCACTCAGGGCAGTTTTAATAACTTACAGTGACATTAAAAACTTAAGACGCGCAAAACCTATAATGCTGGTATATGTGCTTCTACCTGCCCACAGATCACATACGTCCCTCTCCTATCCATGAATAGAACCCATATATCCATGAATATATGGGCAGTTTAATTTGGATGGCATCGTTTAGTTTCATAGTCGTCTGACGGTCTGTGTGCAAGACAAACAACGCTAATCAGTAGTGTGGAAACGGGAAACTAAAACTTACAGGTGGGGTATCTTTGGTGACAGGAAGTAACCGTTGACTTCACAATTGCCAAGTGACTTAGTAGTAATATAACTGTAGCCTACGAATTGATGACTCAGCCCTGTAGATACTGGTAGAGAAACTACGAATTGATGACTCAGCTACGTAATAAATGTATACACATCCGCAATATGATGGAAAATGATCTTTTTTTTTTATTAACGAAATGTTCCTGTTAATGTGCATAGGCAATGATGAACCGATGACTGCATGGTCTGGGCCGCGCACACGCACCAGACTACTCCCTCGTTTCCAAAATAAATATCTTTTTTAATTTTTTAATATATTTATAAATTAATATATTTGATACAAAGACATATTCAGCTACATTGATTTATAATATATAAAATATATATATATATATATATATTTGTTTTGAAATTAAGGGAGTAGATAAGGTTGAAAATTATTCTCCACATTTCAATAGATACTGTCAATTTTTGAGTTTTTAATATTTTAGAGAATCTATTTTGTATGCTCCTAATATCTATTTTAGTATTGATGATCAACGGATAAAAGCCTGTAATTTCATGTGTGATTATGAATTGAATATCAATGAATGAGTACCGAAAAATTAAATCAAGAAAAAGAGCAAAAATTAAAAAAAAATCTGAACATATACTATTAATATGTAAGGATCATTAACCAAAAAGTTTAATAAGATAATGGCACAAAAAGCCTAATTATGCTTTTCTCCAAATTCTAATCCTAAAATTTTTTTTAAAATGAATCCGAATTTTTTTCACTCCATATAGTTTATTATTAGATTATCTTTTCACTTTAGTACCTCACTATCTTCTTATTCCACTAATTTAATAACCTTTATTATAGCAATAATTTTTTAATATATCATATTACATTTATATTATTTATTCTCTTCTACATTTAATTAGTTTTATTTAAGAGAACTGATAAACTCATTTGTTCTTTATTATATATAAAAACTTAATTTAAATAGAAAATTATTTAGAGGGCTAAAAAAAAGCAAAATCTTCCACATTTTTTAGTAGAATCTTGGAAATATTATGGATACTATTTTCAATTTTAAACTTGAATAATAAATTATTATTTTTATTTAAATTATATTTATAGTTTATATTTTTTTTAATCATTGTCATGATCCACCTCCAACCTTAAGAATAACTATTTATCTTCAGATAAACCTCCTATATTACAAATTGAGGCTGCAACATTTTAATTTGGATAGAACAATTTTAATAAAGAATTTTTTTTTCTTCTTACAAAGTTCATTATATAATAATTAATGAATAATTTTTTTAAGTTTGATGTCAAAATTTGTTACTAATCATGCTGTGGCATTTGCTGTGGCGTGGCTACAACTAGTAAACCAAACAAGCTAGTTATGAATTAATTTGACAACTATCCAAAACAAAATGGACCGACACAGTTGGCAGTACTATTTTAAATTAGCTGTTAGCCACGTCACTTTTAGTATCAATAGTCAATACTTAAGTAATAATATTAAGTAGATTAAAACGACTTAAGAGTATTGGACGGCGATTTGCGGTACTATCCTTAGGAGATTGATTGGAACATTAATGCTATTAGGCGATATTGAATTCAGCACCAAGATTACATTCATATTAGGTGTTGATTTTATTGATAAACCCTTGACTATACTTTTTATTTTATCTATTTCTTGTATTTTGTGTTTTAGCCCCTCTTTCCTGATAATTCCAATCAAAATCACAAATTAATCTCAATTATGACATTCATAGTGCCACCAACAGCATAATTGATTTGGCAATCCTTGCAAACAAAAATCAAAACTTTCTAACACAGAACTCCCTTA
Organism: Dalbergia oliveri; assembly: GCA_030441495.1. Lineage (NCBI taxonomy): Eukaryota > Viridiplantae > Streptophyta > Magnoliopsida > Fabales > Fabaceae > Dalbergia > Dalbergia oliveri. Next base: position 15,539,925 of record JAMLFY010000012.1, read on the forward strand.
TAGATCGTAGAATTCAATCCTATTCTCAATATAGTTTTTCTTTTCAAAAGGGACAGAGAATTTTTTGGGGAAAAAATGAAATGGGTGGGAAGAATTTGACATAAAGCTGTCCTTGATAAAAGGAGCATCAAATAAAATAACCCATTGCGTTCATTCACTGAGTTGAGATGGAGGATTATAGAGGTAAGAACTATGCGATAATGAAATTTTAGAGCTTCCACAATAAATTAAAAGCTTGCATTGAACACCAAGTTTGGCAACGCTGGAATAAGGTGATGAGGTCAAAGCAAAATGTGGAAAACCTAGACCTCAAAGCCAAAGAAAATGACAAAAAGTTAAAAATAAATAAATAAACAAACAAAAATTATTCATTTGCTTGGAGCCGAACTAAAATAGTAAGATAATTTCATTCAATGGTAGTTGCGGGATGGGAAATTTGTTTCGTTAATTTTTTTCATAAGAGAATATGACACTCTGCATTTGATATTGCAAATGGATTGCATACATGAGGCTTTTTTGTATTTCTTGAGCATATATATATATATATATATATATATATATATATATATATATGGCGCTTTAAGTAAAAGAATTGATTTATTAAGAGAGTAAAAAGAGTAAATTTGGGGTTGTATCACCATATATGGATGACTATGATTAAATATTAATTAATGATAATTAATACCCATGTCATCACTTAGAAAACACATATTTTATGTTTTAATTTTGACCATTTATATAAAATCCAACGGTTAAGATTTGCTACTACCACTCTCACAATAAACCATCATTGCTACTTGAGTTGTTGCCCCACACACACACACATATATATATATGGTTCAGGATTAAGTTATACTAGTGTAACTTTAAGTGACTGTTACATGGTTGAATAACTTTTTATTGGATTAAGTTTTAACAAAACTCACATTTCGATTAAAATACTACATCATATAGATCATGTTTATAAAATTTAGTATTAATCTAAAATTATTTGGCATAGTTACATATACATAAAGAATACGAGTTACATAATTACATTTTTATTGATGTTCAATTTTTTTAGAAAATTTGGTACAAGTGATCTTTATGATAAGTATGTAATTATAATTCAACAGTTGGATCGATAAAAATAAAAATAAAAAGTCTATAGAAGGTCATTTGGTGGTGTAATTTGTTCCTAACGTTATATAGTTAAGTTCAAAACCAAAAGATAGGTTATGATTTAAAAAAGAAAAAGAAAAATATGTTTAATATCGATGAGCTTGATGTAAAAACTCCCACAACTAGAAAATCGGATACTGATGGGTACGAACCGAAGTAATTACGACTCATATTTGATGGGTATGTGCGTGCTGGAAAAAATAATTGTTTTTTTGGCTAACTGCGAGTAACACCATTTGGAAAACGTTAAACCACTTCGCGCCATTTGGCAGGTAAGTATAGGACGTTTTACTAATGGTATACCGTTACATAACAAAAATATATTTATAATTTATAATTTTTTTTCTTGAATATTATTGATGGGTATACGACTAGTAAATAACAAAAACATATTTGCAATTTTAATTTATTTTTTCATGAATAGTACCAACGGTATTGGATAAATAACAAAAATATATTTGTAATTTTATTTTTTTCATGAATATTACCGGACGGGTATACCGGTAAATAACAAAAATATATTTGCAATTTTAATTTATTTTTTTCTTGAATATTATCGACGGGTGTACCAACTGGTAAATAACAAAAATATATTTATAATTTACAATTTATTTTTTTTAAATTACAAATATCCGACTAGTAAATAACAAAAATATATTTACAATTTTAATTTATTTTTTTCTTGAATATTACTAATGGATATACCAACGGTGAATAAAAAAAATATATTTATGATTTATATTTTTTTAAATGCTACCGATAGGTATAGGACCAGTCAATAACAAAAATATATTTACAATTTATAATATATTTTTTTAAATATCCTGATGGGTATACCGATGGTTATTTGAAATTGTCGCGCAACCTTTCATATTTTCGCTTCCCGTCGGTAACCGGGTCATTACTAGCATGAGAAATCCACCGTTTCATATATGTCGGTATATCCGTAAATCCACGTCTTCATTCGCGTTAGCCTCCTTCTTCCCACTCCGTCAATCCTCTCTCTCTCTTCACTCTCCTCTCTCTCAATCCGCCGCTGCCACTCTTGCACCGCGCGCTGCCACCGAGCTCCGTTCGAGATCTGAGACCGCCATTGGATCTAAGGCCCTTGGTGAGCATTTAATTGGTTTATTTTTTTATTTGGTTTAGTTTTTCCATTCGTTTATGGGTGCCCATAGTGTTGTGTTTTGTTGCATTGGGAAGCAATTATGGTTGTTATGTTATTAACTTAGGGGTTTTGTTTAAGGGTGGTGGCGATTGTTAATTTAAATTTTTCATATTTGATTTTCAGAATTAAATTTGGTTGGAAGCTGAGAGCTTTTGGACATTTTATATTTTTTAACACGCTCTAGAGGTTAGTGACTAAATCTTTGTTAGTTATATCGTTGAATGATTTAATATGTATATAGGATATATAGAGACTTATGTTTTCTAGGATAGAGTTGTAGGAATGGGGATTGTACTTGGGGGAAGGGCGTAAAGGTCCTTCCCCAATTTGTTTGCATTGTTTGATGTGGGATTCTTTGTGTTTATGGAGATTGCAGGATGCATGTTGTGGAGTTATAAGGGGATGCGCAATATAACGGTTTTTAGGATTATGTGAATTGTATGTAATTATGAAAATGTTACTGTTTTACTATATCTATTCTATTGTTGATCTTTATAATAATATCTATAATTGTTGAATTGAAAATATCCAATGGTGGAAGCTCCTAATTTAAAGGGGAGATACTTCAAAATTTTGTTAAAATTTTTTTAGGGATAAAAGATTAAAAATAATCATATTAAAAAAACTTAAAGATTAATTAAAAGAAATATCTAATGAAGGAAGCTCCTAATTTAAGGAGAGATGTTACAAAATTTTGTTAAATTTTTTTTAGAGATAAAAGATTATAAGATTTAAAAAAAGGATTAAAAGTACCTATATTAAAAAAAACAAAAAAAACCAATTCAATATGTTTTAAAGTAATAATTTGGGCCTGCCATTAAAAAATTATATGACTATGGTTGTATTGATTGAAATATATGGCTGAAGAAATTTACAAACGTTCTTGTTTGGGACATGAATATTTGTTATTTTTAAATAAAGGAGGCTTCTATTTTAAAGTTAGAGTGTATAACCATGGTGCTTTAGAAAAGGATTATTCAAGATATAACGAAGACATATCCAAGATTGTGAAGTTGGTAATGATGGCACTGAAAGACCTATAGCATCTTAGAATTATGTACGTTTCTTGAAAGTTACGTGCACCTTAAACAAATGTATATAATCCAGGTGCTATACGCCTTTTAGTGTCATCATTGCGAACTTCACAATCTTGGATAGTGTCGTTATATATTTGAATAATCCTTTCTAAAAATATATGGTTATACACTCTGACTTTAAAATAGAAGCCTCCTTTATATAAAAATAACAAATATTCATGTCCCAAACAAGCGCTTTGTAATTTCTTCAGCCATATATTAATTCAATACAACCATAGCCATATAATTTTGGCAAGCAGGCCAAATTACTATTTCACTATATTTATTATTGTTGATCTTTATAATAACATTTATAATTGTTGTATTGATTGAAATATGTAATGATGGAAGCTCCTAATTTAAGGGGACATGCTTGAAATATTGTTAAATTTTTTTGTAGGAATAATAGATTAAATAAAAGTAACTGTATTTGAAAAAACTTAAAAGCTAGTCGAATGTGTTTTGAAGATCAATTAAAAGAAATATGTGAAGTGAAACTCCTAATTTAAAAGGATATGTTGTCGAAATTTTATCAGAACATTTGTTGAGAGAATAAGATTAAAAGCAGTTATATTTAAAATTTAAATAGCAATTGAATTTATATTTGAAAGTAATAACTTTCAATCTTTAAATTGTAGGTCTAGGATTAATCACAAGCGCAATACTACCTTCAAATCGATCATGGATGTATGATAGATTGCATCCTAATAGAGGGGGATTAAACCAGAAATTTTATAGTGGTGTTGAAGAATTTATGAGTATGGCATGTAAAACACAACAGTTATTAATGAAGCAAAAGTTAGGTGTCCATGTAATATGTGCAAATGTAGGAAGTATTTGGATGATAATACAATAAGGGTTCATTTGTACAAGTGGGGATTCATGCCTAACTATTGGGTTTGCACCTAGCATGGGGAGGTAGTTAATGCATGGAACCAAGTGGGTATGTTTCAAACTGGAAGTAATTCTGGTGGGATCCATATAACTCGACACAACGTGGGTATGTGCTGGGAGGATAACCTAGCTAGGCAACATGAGATGGTGTTTGATGCTGCGGTCATGAATTTTCTGCGTTATTCGCACCTTCAGTGAGGAGCCCAACCAAGATGCCTCGTTTTATAGTCTCCTAGAGATTCAATCAACCTTTATGAGAGGATTGTGCGCACTTTGAATTATTATTAGCAGTTCAAATGTTGAGCATTAAGTCCGGAAGGCAATCAAAGCCAAAGTTCTTTTGATCAGTGGGCTGCACTTGGTGAGCTAAGCCCGAACCCCGATGCAATTCCAAAAGATTTCTATCAAGCTAAAAAATTAGTTTCTAAACTTGGGTTGAAGGAAATAAAGATTGATTGCTACTTGAAAGGTGCATGCTTTATTATAAAGATGATATTTCATTGACTGAGTGTAAGTTCTGCCAAGAGCCTAGGTTTAAACCCAAGAGACGTGGAAATAGGAGGTATAAGGATATCGTCAGAAAAGAATACTATCTGCCTTTAATCCCTAGACTCACAAGAGTTAATGTGTCAATGAATTCGGCTCCTCATATGAGGTGGCACATGAAAATTGGAGGGATGATGGTGTGATGACGCATCCATCGCATGGTGAAGCATAGAAAAAGTTCAATCAACAATATCCTGATTTTTCTTCTACCCTACAAAATGTTAGATTGGGACTCTGTTCAAATGGATTTACTCTGAATAACCAATTTAGCAAACCCTATTCCTATTGACCCGTAGTAGTTACGCCCTATAATCTCCCTCCTATATGTGCATGAAAGATCCTTACCTATTCTTAACATGTATAATCCCTAGCCCTGATAATCCAAAAGCTAAGATTGATGTGTATCTTCAACCCCTAATTGATGAATTGAATGAGCTGTGGTGCCAGGGTGATCTTAACATTTCAACTAGCAGAACTTCATGATGAGAGCTATTAATATAGACCATTAATGATTTCCCAACTTATGGAATATTCTGGATGGATGACCCAAGGTAAATTAGCATGCCCGATTTGTTAAGTTTTGAGTTCAATATCATTTCCAGGGTTTTCTCTTCTCTCTTTACGAAGTTCTATCTTTTAATTGAATCTTGATTTGATTTCATGTGTTGGCTACACATTTCTTGTAACATCCCATGCCGCTTTATGGATTGACGACTATCCCACAAATTAACACGGGTCCTTCAAGTTCTCTCCTCACTCACATACTTTTTGAGAAAACTTCCTAGGAGGTTACCCATCCAAAATTCCAAGCCAAGAACGCTTACCTTGGAGTTCTTTAGTGATGGGCTATCGAAGAAGATGCATCTCGTTGGTATATGTAGTACCAATCAATTCACATAAGTCATCCTTAACTTATAGTCACATACCTACATAATCTCAGGATCCCTCTCATTCTAGTGTTTAATCAGTTCATTCATGTACCCCTCCGCTTAGACGCTTGCTAGGAGCCGCTCCTTGTCGTGCCTTCTGTACGGCGATCACTCCTTGCCCTCGTCAGCCCTAGCGTTACATACCCACAAGTTTCCACTTGGTTCGTCCCAAACCATACCATACTTGGAGAGGTGTTGCTTTGATACCATTTGTAACATCTCATGTTGCTTTATAGATTGATGACTATTCCCACAAACCAACACAGGTCCTTTCAGCGTGCTTTGTCCTCACTCACACACTTCCTGGGAAAACTTTTAGGAGGTCACCCATTCCAAAATTTCTCCAAGCCAAGCATGCTTAACCATGGAGTTCTTTAGCGATGGGCTACCAAAAAGAAGATACATCTTGTTAGTATAGATAGTACCAATCAATTCATATAAGTATTCTTAACTATATAGTCTCATACCTATACAGTCTAGAATCCTCTATTCTGTATTTAATCGGTTCATTCATGTACCCCTTTCGCTTAGATGCCTGCAAGGAGCCACTCTTGTCTAAGCCTTCTTGTATTGATCACTCCCTTTGTCAACCCGACCGTTACATGCCCACTAGCTTCCACTTGGTTCACCCCAAACTACACCGTACTCTGGAGAAGTGCTCTTAATACCATTTGTAACATTTCGTGGTGCTTTATGGATTGACGACTACTATCCCCACAAACTAACACGGGTCCTCGCGTGCTTTGTCATCACTTACACCCTTCCTAGGAAAACTTCCCAAGAGGTCACCCATCCCAAAATTTCTCCAAGTCAAGCATGCTTAATCGTGGAGTTCTTTAGTGATGGCTACCAAAAGAAGATGCATCTTGTTACTATAGGTAATACCAATCAATTCATATAAGTCATTATTAATTATAGTTCCATACCTACACAGTCTAAGGATCCTCTCATTCTGGTGTTTAATCGGTTCATTCATGTACCCCTCCGCTTAATGCCTGCAGGTCATTCCGTGCCTTTCACGACGATCACTCCCTCCTTTGTCGCCAGGGCATTACATTTCTTGGTTTTAATTAGCTTTTGGTTTGCAAGTTGTCATTCCCACGAATTCTTCTCTCTTCCATGTTCTTCAACATAAGACTTAAGCTGGGACATATTAAATAACTTTGGGATAAGGTAATGTTTTCTTCCTTGTACTTTTAAGCATAAAGGGAATTTTTTAATTTGTCCTTAAATATAGGGGTCAATATTTTAAAATATAATACATTTCATGAAACTAATATTTACAGTGAAGATAATTGTATTAAACAACAATGACTCCTCAATTTAGAGAATCATTTTGGCCTTACAATCCATTTCGGCTCTAATGATAGGGAAAAGTATGTTGCTAGAATCGCTTGCTAGAAATAAGGATTTTTGAGGTAACATAATCTTATATTATATTACAAGTTGCATTGTTAATATCGCCTGAGCTTTTATATTGTTTGGTTGAATCTCTAATAATGAAAAAAAATATGTATTAATTGATGTAATCAATAGATCATTCAAATAGATTGAATTTATCTAAGATACTCTTCATCTCGCATGTGATGTAAATATGGATGTGTGCTCTCAAGAATTTGTTTAACTATATCACTAGCTACTTAAATAAATATTATCTTTGAATTCAAATCTAATGTTGGAATATCTTCTCTTACTATGTATATTATCTCATCGTCAATATATTAGTATGTATATTTACTTTTATTTCATAAAATGTTTATTAATAATAAATATAATTATTTTAAAAAAAATTAATTATCTTAAAAATATGGAAAAGAGTACTTTTGAAAATAAAATTAAGAAATAAGTGTAGAAAATATTTTTAAACTAACGTTTAGATTTTTTGCATTTTTTAATATAGTTAATTAGTGATGTAAAATATGTTATTTTCATTAGTAAAGACCACCAATCAATGTTACTGAAAAACTATATAAATTACTTCAATAATATTTTAGGTGTATTAATGGGCCAAAAAAATCTTAATCAAATAAAGAAAACAATACAATATATTATTTAGAAAACTTAGTAATGAAAGGTAAGAAATTATTTTGGTTCTTTTGTATAAATAAAATAATGAAACATTTAAAAAATGAATTACTTTAATATTTTATCATTTTATATTGACGGTTATAAATTGTGATTTTTTGTGTAAATAAAATGCTAAAAGTTTTTTATTAAGATATATTATTTAGTTATAATTATCAAAATTTGAATGTATTAAGATGAAATGACTTACATATGATTTGTGCGTATATATAATTTTAAGTGGGTTTAATGAAAATATTAAAAGAATAATTGTCAAAATATAAATTGAGTTAAAAATTATTGACCAAAGGTATAAAAAGAATACGTATTTTTTATGATAATTAATTATATGTGTTTTGTTGTGTAATATAAAACTAACACAACATGATATATTGACTATTACACTTAAAAATGGCAAAAATTACTATATATTAACCATTAAATGTACAACTTTTTTGTAATGTATACTATTATATAGTAGAAATACATTATTATGCTAAAATTATTAATAATGAAGTCTTTCACGGCCTCCATTAGTGACATTACATAGAATAATTTAAAAGATTCTATTGTTATATTCAAATAAAATAATTATAAAATTTTATAATTAAACCCGTACATCGTGCATGTATTATCTCCAGTAAATTAAGTACTATTAACTAATAAATGAAATTTAATATAAAAATAATTATATTACAAAAATAAATGTTCCAAATAATTGTTAATAATCAATATGTTAATAATCATATTTTAAAAATTTATATGTAAAAAGTTAATTAAAATTATTATTTCGATATGTTTTCTATTTTCCTTTTACATATATAATGAAAAGTACATGTAGTATGATGCATGAGAGAAGGAAAGTGTTATATAATTTTGAGGTTTTATATTATGAAAATAAAAAAAAAGTTATTAATAAATATTGAATGGAATAATGAATAACATTTAATACAAATTACAGTTACAATTATATATAAAGCTAATAAATATCCGTCATATTCATTGCTAATTTTCAAATACAACCTTTGGCCATAGTTTGCGATGCCTTAAAAGAGTGGTGCAAGCCTTTTTAGTAATTTCAGATATAATTTCAATAATTATCAATTAGTCATGATAAACGTTTATTCATACACTTCCCGAATGGAAAATACTGCTTTTTATTCATATTATACAGATATCAAATATGTTACACTTTATTCTATAATAATAATAATAATATTGAATAATTAATCATGAAGTGTGTGTACAACAACTCCCTTGTCTTTTAACAATATAGTGGAATGTTTGATCCCCATTCATGATAATGGAGAGCATTTTTGCCTTTTCGAAGAGCTCCCATAATGATGGATTAGTCACTGTTGCTGTTGATAGATATCCTTATTTGATAAAAAAAAATAATAATAGTGAATAATTTATTCTTTACAATTATATTTTTTAATGATTTATAACATTTTAATTTATTCTAATATAAAGAAGTGTGAGAAAGCACTCAGGGCAGTTTTAATAACTTACAGTGACATTAAAAACTTAAGACGCGCAAAACCTATAATGCTGGTATATGTGCTTCTACCTGCCCACAGATCACATACGTCCCTCTCCTATCCATGAATAGAACCCATATATCCATGAATATATGGGCAGTTTAATTTGGATGGGCATCGTTTAGTTTCATAGTCGTCTGACGGTCTGTGTGCAAGACAAACAACGCTAATCAGTAGTGTGGAAACGGGAAACTAAAACTTACAGGTGGGGTATCTTTGGTGACAGGAAGTGACCGTTGACTTCACAATTGCCAAGTGACTTAGTAGTAATAAATAACTGTAGCCTACGAATTGATGACTCAGCCCTGTAGATACTGGTAGAGAAACTACGAATTGATGACTCAGCTACGTAATAAATGTATACACATCCGCAATATGATGGAAAATGATCTTTTTTTTTATTAACGAAATGTTCCTGTTAATGTGCATAGGCAATGATGAACCGATGACTGCATGGTCTGGGCCGCGCACACGCACCAGACTACTCCCTCGTTTCCAAAATAAATATCTTTTTTAATTTTTTAATATATTTATAAATTAATATATTTGATACAAAGACATATTCAGCTACATTGATTTATAATATATAAAATATATATATATATATATATATTTGTTTTGAAATTAAGGGAGTAGATAAGGTTGAAAATTATTCTCCACATTTCAATAGATACTGTCAATTTTTGAGTTTTTAATATTTTAGAGAATCTATTTTGTATGCTCCTAATATCTATTTTAGTATTGATGATCAACGGATAAAAGCCTGTAATTTCATGTGTGATTATGAATTGAATATCAATGAATGAGTACGACGAAATTAAATCAAGAAAAAGAGCAAAAATTAAAAAAAAATCTGAACATATACTATTAATATGTAAGGATCATTAACCAAAAAGTTTAATAAGATAATGGCACAAAAAGCCTAATGACATTCATAGTGCCACCAACAGCATAATTGATTTGGCAATCCTTACAAACAAAAATCAAAACTTTCTAAACACAGAACTCTCTTATAGATCGTAGAATTCAATCCTATTCTCAATATAGTTTTTCTTTTCAAAAGGGATGAGAATTTTTTGGGGGAAAAATGAAATGGGTGGGAAGAATTTGACATAAAGCTCTTTTGACAAAAGGATAACACAAATAAAATAACCCATTGCGTTCATTCACTAGTTGAGATGGAGGATTATAGAGGTAAGAACTATGCGATAATGAAATTTTAGAGCTTCCGCAATAAATTAAAAGTTTGGCAACGCTAGAAGAAGACGATGAGGTCAAAGCAAAATGTGGAAATCCTAGGCCTCAAAGCCAGAAAGAAAATGACAAAAAGTTAAAATAAATAAATTAATAAATAAAAATTATTCATTTTCTTGAGTTTCGGCTACAATGATCAGATAATTTCATTCGATGGTTGTTATGGGATGGGAAATTTGTTTCGTTAATTTTTTTCATAAGAGAATATGACACTCTGCATTTGATATTGCAAATGGATTGCATACGTGAGGTTTTTTTGTATTTCTTAGCATATATATATATATATATATGGCGCTTTAAGTAAAAGAATTGATTTATTAAGAGAGTAAAAAGAGTAAATTTGGGGTTGTATCACCATATATGGATGACTATGATTAAATATTAATTAATGATAATTAATACCCATGTCATCACTTAGAAAACACATATTTTATGTTTTAATTTTGACCATTTATATAAAATCCAACGGTTAAGATTTGCTACTACCACTTCACAATAAACCATCATTGCTACTTGAGTTGTTGCCACACACACACACACACACATATATATATATATGGTTCAAGATTAAGTTATACTAGTGTAACTTTAAGTGACCTTACATGGTTGAATAACTTTTTATTGGATTAAGTTTTAACAAAACTCACATTTCAATAAAAATACTACATCATATAGATCATGTTTATAAAATTTAGTATTAATCTAAAATTATTTGGCATAGTTACATATACATAAAGAATAGGAGTTACATGATTATATTTTTATTGATGTTCAATTTTTTTAGAAAATTTGGTACAAGTGATCTTTATGATAAGTATGTAATTATAATTCAACAGTTGGATCGATAAAAATAAAAATAAAAAGTCTATAGAAGGTCATTTGGTGGTGTAATTCTGTTCCTAACCGTTATATAGTTAAGTTCAAAACCAAAAGAGATAGGATGTCATTTAAAAAAAAAGAGAAAAATATGTTTAATATCGATGAGCTTGATGTAAAAACTCCCACAACTAGAAAATCGGGATACTGACTGGTACGAACCTGAATAATTACCACTCATATTTCGATGGGTAGTGCGTGCTTGGAAAAAATAATTGTTTTTTTGGCTAACCGCGAGGAACAGCATGGTAAAACGTTAAACCACTTCGCGCCATTTGGCAGGAATAGTATAGGACGTTTTACTAATGGGTATACCGACAATTACATAACAAAAATATATTTATAATTTATAATTTTTTTTCTTGAATATTATCGACTGTATAACGACTAGTAAATAACAAAAATATTTGCAATTTTAATTTATTTTTTTCATGAATAGTACCGATCTGTATTCCGATTTGGTAAAACAAAAATTTATTTGCAATTTTATTTTTTTCATGAATATTACCGACGGGTATACCAACCGGTAAATAACAAAAATATATTTGCAATTTTATTTTTTTTCATGAATAGTACTGACGGGTATATAGAAGGGTACATAACAAAAATATATTTGCAATTTTAATTTATTTTTTTCTTGAATATTATCAAAATGTACCGAACTGGTAAATAACAAAAATATATTTACAATTTATAATTTATTTTTTTTAAATACTACCGACGTGTATACCTAGTAAATAACAAAAATATATTTACAATTTTAATGTTTTTTCTTGAATATTACCGATGGATATACCAAGAGGTGAATAACAAAAATATATTTACAATTTATAATTTTTTTTAAATACTACCGATGGTATACGACCGGTAAATAACAAAATATATTTACAATTTATAATATATTTTTTTAAATATTACTGATGGTATACCGATGGTTATTTGAAATTGTTGCGCAACCTTTCGTATTTCCGCTTGCCCATTGGTAAACCCAGGGTCATTACTAGTATGAGAAATGTACCGTTTCATTGAACACATATATATCGGTATATCCGTCCTAATCCACATACTTCATCCGCATGAGCCTCCTTCTTTCCCACTCTCAATCCCTTTCTCTCTCTTCACTCTCCCTCTCTTTCTAATCCCCACCGCCACTCTTTTACACCCGTGCATCGCGCCATCTCCGTTCAGAGATTCTGAGACCGCCATTGCAATCTAAGGCCCTTGGTGAGCATTTTAATTGGTTTATTTTTTTATTTGATTTAGTTTTTCCATTCGTTTATGGGTGCCCATGGTGTTGTGTTTTGTTGCATTTGGGAGCAATTATGGTTGTTATGTTGTTAATGTAGGGGTTTTGTTTGAGGGTGGTGGCGATTGTTAATTTAAATTTTTCATATTTGATTTTCAGGATTAAATTTGGTTGGAAGCGGAGAGCTTTTGGACATTTTATATTTTTTAACACGCTCTAGAGCTTAGTAACTAAATCTTTGTTAGTTATATCATTGAATGATTTAATATGTATGCAAGATATATAGAGACTTATGTTTTCTAGGATAGAGTTGTAGAAACTGGGATTGATGACTGGGGGAAAGGCGTAGAGGTCATTCCCGATTTGTTTGCATTGTTTGCTGTGGGATTCTTTGTGTTTGGAGAGATTACAGGATACATGTTGTGGAGTTATAAGGGGATGCACAATAGAATGGTTCTTAGGATTATGTGAATTGTATGTAATTATGAAAATGTTACCTGTTTCACTATATCTATTCTTATTATTGATCTTTATAATAATATCTATAATTGTTGAATTGACTGAAATATCTAATGACGGAAGCTCTGAATTTAAGGAATACCTCAAAATTTTGTTAAAATTTTTTTAGGGATAAAAGATTAAAAATAATCATATTACAAAAACTTAAAGGCCAATTAAAAGAAATATCTAATGAAGGAAGCTCTTAATTTAAAGAGAGATGCTAGAAATTCTGTTAAATTTTGTTTAGGGATAAAAGATTAAAAAAAATTTTGCTAGGAAAATAAGATTAAAAAAAGGATTAAAAGTACCTGTATTAAAAAAAAACAAAGAAAACCAATTTAATGTGTTTTAAAGTAGTAATTTGAGCTTGCCGTTAAAAAATTATATGACTATGGTTGTATTGATTAAATATATGGCTAGAAGAAATTTACAAAGCATTCTTGTTTGGAACATGAATATTTATTATTTTTTAAATATAAAGGAGGCTTCTATTTTAAAGTTAGAGTGTATAACCATGGTGCTTCAGAAAAATATTCAGATATAACGAAGACACTATCCAAGATTGTGAAGTTGGTAATGATGGCACTGAAAGACCTATAGCATCTGAGAATTATGTACGTTTCTTGAAAGTTACGTGCACCTTAAACAAATGTATATAATCCTCAGGTGCTATACGCCTTTTAGTGTCATCATTGCGAACTTCACAATCTTGGATAGTGTCTTCGTTATATCTTGAATAATCCTTTTCTAAGTACTATGGTTATACACTCTGACTTTAAAATAGAAGCCTCTTTATATAAAAATAACAAATATTCATGTCCCAAACAAGAGCGCTTTGTAAATTTCTTCCAACCATATATTTCAGTCAATACAAATTACTATTTCACTATATTTATTCTGTTGTTGATCTTTATAATAACATTTATAATTGTTGTATTGACTGAAATATGTAACGATGGAAGCTCCTAATTGAAGAGGAGATACCTGAAATATTGTTAAATTTTTTTGTAGGAATAATAGATTAAATAAAAATAACTATATTTGAAAAAACTTAAAAGCTAGTTGAATGTGTTTTGAAGATCAATTAAAAGAAATATGTGACGTTGAAACTCCTAATTTAAAGGGATATGCTGTCGAAATTTTATTAGAACATTTGTTGAGAGAATAAGATTAAAACCATTTGTATTTAAAATTGAAATAGCAATTGAATTTATATTTGAAAGTAATAACTTTCAATCTTTACAAAATTGTAGGGTCTAGGATTAATCACAAGTGCAATACTACCTTCAAATCGATTATGGATGTATGGTAGATTGCATCCTAATAGAGGGGATTAAACCGGAATTTTATAGTGGTGTTGAAAAATTTATGAGTATGACATGTAAAACACAACAGTTCATTAATGAAGCAAAAGTTAGGTGTCCATGTAATAGGTGCAAATACAGGAAGTATTTGGATGATGATACAATAAGGGTTCATTTGTACAAGTTGGGATTCATGTCTAACTATTGGGTTTGGATCAAGCATGAGGAGGTAGTTACTGCATGGAACCAAGTGAGTATGTTTCAAACTGGAAGTAGTTCTGTGGGATCCATATAACTCACACAACGTGGGTCATGTGCTGGGAGGATAACCTAGCTAGGCAACATGAGATGGTGTTTGATGCTGCGGTCATGAATTTTCTGTTATCCGCCCTTCATTCGAGGAGCCCAACCAAGATGCTACTCGGTTTTATAGTCTCCTAGAAGATGCCAATCACCCTTTATGGGAGGATTGTGCGCACTCTGAATTATTATTATCAGTTCGAATGTTAAGCATTAAGTCCGAAGGCAATCAAAGCCAAAGTTCTTTTGATCATGGGCTGCACTCATCAATGAGCTAAGCCCGAATCCTGATACAATTCCAAAAGATTTCTATCAAGCTAAAAAATTAGTTTCTAAACTTGGGTTAAAGGAAATAAAGATTGATTGCTACTTTAAAGGTGCATGCTTTATTATAAAGATGATATTTCATTGACTCAGAGTGTAAGTTCTGCCAAGAGTCTAGGTTTAAACCCAAGAGACATGGAAGTGGGAGATATAAGGATATTCCTCAGAAAAGAATACACTATCTGCCTTTAATCCCTAGACTCACAAGACTCTATCCATCAATGAGTTCGCTCTCACATAAGGTTGCAATGAAAATTAGAGGGATGATGGTGTTGTGACGTATCCATCGCGTGGTGAAGCGTGGAAAAAGTTCGATCAACAATATCTTGATTTTTCTTCTAACCCACGAAATGTTAGATTGTGACTCTATTCAGATGGATTTACTTTAATAACCAATTTAGCAAACCTCATTCCTGTTGGCCCATAGTAGTTACGCCCTATAATCTCCCTCCTTACATGTGCATGAAAGATCCTTACCTATTCTTAACATGTATAATCCCTGGCCCTGATAATCCAAAAGCTAAGATTGATGTGTATCTTCAACCTAATTGATGAATTGAATGAGCGTGGTGCCAAGGTGTCTACCCATCGGTAAACACGTTGAAAATAACCAATGGGTTATTTATACCATCGGTAGTATTCATCGATGGCCTGGAAACTAATACACACGTATCCGTCGTACACCCATCGGTGTAAATATAACCCATCAAATACCTATTGGTATAGGTATTTGTTTACGCGATGTTCTTAGTGTGCACCCAATTAATTTAATTATAAAAATCTATGATCTCCATTTATTTTACTAAGGGTGTGCTTGGTATATATATTATACATATCGAACATAACATATAATCTAATACTATACATTATACACTTATGCATACTTCGTTGTTGTTTGATGCATGTACATTCTTGTATAACTTTATCTATCATAATCACTCTTGTAAATCAAAATGACAGACCACTTAATCAATATTAGAGAAGTATAATTAATTAGGTTTGATTAGCTTTTAAGGTATAAGATTAATTTCATTATTTGTTTATTAATACATTATTAAAGTTCAACAAAAGTTATTATATAAATTAAAAAATGGACAATAATTTTAATAAAAAATTTAATTAAAAACATTGTAAATAAATAATATTTAATAATTAAATGATTGTTTATTTTGGAATAATTACAGTACGCAAATAAGTAATACTAATTCAATAATAAAGAAGAGTACATTATAAATTAAGTACTATTAACTAATAAATGATATTTAATATAAAAAATAATTATATAACAACAATAAAAATGTCCCAAATAATTGTTAAAAATCAAAATTTTAATAATCATATTTTTAAAATTTATATGTAAAAAGTTAATGAAAATTATTATTTTGATATATCTGTTTTCTGTTTTCGTTTTACATATATAATGAAAAGTAAATGTAGTATGATGCATGAGAGAAGGAAAGTGATATATAATTTTGAGGTTTTATATTATGAAATTAAAAAATATTTATTAATAAATATTGAATGGAATAATGAATAACATTTAATACAAATTACAGTTACAATTATATATAATAAAAGCTAATAATTATCTGTAATGTTCATTGCTAATTTTCAAATACAACCTTATAAGAGTGGTGCAAGCCTTTTTGGTAATTTCAGATATAATTTCAATAATTATCAATTAGTCATGATAAACATTTCTTCATACACTTCCCTATCAATCTACCAAAAAATACACTTCCCTATCAATGGAAAATACTTCTTTTCATTCATATTATACAGATATCAAATATATATGCTACACTTTATTTTGTAATAATAATAATAATAATAATAATAATAATAATAGTGAATAATTAATTACAAGGTATGGTGTGGTGGTAGCCCTTTATTGTTAACCATGTGATGGGAGGTTTGATTCTCATTAATAGAAATGGAGTGCCTAACCATTTGTTCTTCGAAAGAGCTCCCGCAAAGAGGGATTAGTCACTGCTATTGGTGGTTAATACCCTTATTTCGATAAAAAAAAATAATAGTGAATAATTTATTCTTTAAAATTATATTTTTTTAATGATTTATAATATCTTAATTTATTCTAATATAAAGAAGGGTGAGAAGTACTTATGGCAGTTTTAATAACTTCCAGTGATTGCTTTCTGGACAATGAAAGTCTTCAGAATATATATTGGCTTCGCATGTATATAATTATCCAATCCAGCTAGATCTAAGTCATAAATTTTATATATATATATATATATATATATATATATATATCCAAAAATTTTAAAAGAGGTGACCAAATTAGTTAATATAAAATAAATAAATTATCATATTGAAAGTATAAAGTGGGTCATTATATAGTATTTTTTATATAAATTATTGGTAAATTAGGGTTTATTTCATTATTTATTCTTTCTTTTCTCTTAACAAAAGAGTTAATAATTTTCTTCATAAACACCTCTTAGGTTCAACATAAAAAAAATATATATATCAATATATTATTTAACATCAAAATAGAGTATTGATCACAAATAGCTAACTAGTAAGTAGAAACTCCACAAAGTGGATAAAATGAGTTAATAAGAGAAAAATCTTAAAAAATAAATTCTAGAAATATTTATGTTTCATATTTTTATATTATATGTACTACTATATTAAAAGACCTTTATTAGTTATTATGTATACTATATATAAAGATGACAGAATTTTTAAAGAAGATCATAATAATATATATATATATATATATATATATATATATATATAATTATATAAATGTGTAAAATTTGGAGAAATTTAGAGGGGACCGTGGCCCCTAGTCTCCCTTGCTCTGCCCCCCCCTCTCTCTCTCTATATATATATATGAGTAGCCTATTAAAACACAATTTTCAGTGCCTATAACAACAAATGCATGAATTTTTAAGTAAGCAAAGAGTGATGATTTTTCAATTTTCTTTTTGGTCGGTACATGATTTTTTAAATTTATTTATTTGCGAGGTGACATCCATGGCACATTAATTTTTTATTGCTTACAGTGACATTAAAAACTTAAGGCGCGCAAAACGTATTATGCTGGCTACCAGCACGCGGATCACATACGTCCCCCTCCTATCCATCAATAAAACGCTATGGGCTGTTTAATTTGGATGGCCAGGATGGGCATCTTTTAGTTTCAAAGTCATCTGACGGTCCGTGTGCAAGACAAACAATGCTAATCAGTAGTGTGGAAACGGGAAACTAAAACTTAGAAGTGGGGTATCTTTGGTGACAGGAAGTGACCGTTGACTTCACAGCTGCCCAAGTGACTTAGTAGTAATAAATAACTGTAGAAACTGGTAAAGAAACTACGAATTGAAGACTCAGCCCTGTAGATATTGGTAAAGAAACTACGAATTAATGACTCAGCTGCGTACTAAATGTATCCACATCCACAATATGATGGAAAATGTTCTTTTTTTATTAATAAAATGTTCCTGTTATTGTGCATAGGCAATGGTGAATTGATGACCGCACTTTCTAGGTCGAACTCACACCGAACTACTGGACTACTCCTCGCATCTAAAATAAATATCTTTATTAATTTTTAAATATATTATCTTTATTAATTTTTAAATATATTTATAAATTAATATATTTGATGGCTTTTTTTAATAAAAAATAGTTATTTATAGATCTTCATCTGTTATGATATTATTTACCAATATACACCATTTTTTGAATTAAAGCAATATGGCTCATAGGTAAACGAGATACATTTCATAAAATGTTTAACTATCAAATGTTTTTGTATGATAACACGTTAAACAATATAAAACACACGTGGCCCATAAATCGGCCCGCTTCTATGCCGTATTACAGATGAAAAAGCGTTTGGCAGCTGAACGTTTTAGCTGACAAACGGCCCACTGCCCAATGCTCCACTATAAATATTCCAGCTTGCATTCATCCAGTGCTCCTAACGGAAGTTCACGCCCTCTAATTCGATGCAAGGGACGAAGAGTAACAAAGTGACATAACACCATGGTTCTGAAAATTAGACAGGATATCAATCAATCGGGACAAAAATTTAGAGGTTTAATAATTAAATTGAATTACAACAAGATATATCAGTATATATTAAAGTATATATTTATATAAAAATATAAAATAAAATATATGTTATAAAATAACTAAAAATTAAATTATGTATGGGCAAAGGATAGAATATAACATAATTTATCTCTTAGTCAAAATAAACATTATCCATATGGATTAAATCTCTCAAGTTACTACTTCTCATATTAGAAAAGAAAAAAAAACTAGGAAATATGAGATTTTAAGCCTTTTTTAAAAAAAAAACCCCAAAATAATACAATTTTACAATTTTTTAAAAAAAAATGTTCAAACCGGTTTTTTGGCAGCCGCTTTGCTCTTTTCCCTTCCTCCTTCGCGGTACTTTCTTGGGTGGTTTTAGGGTTCGATCCAACGGACGTGGCCGATTCCTGGTCCAACCGCGGAGGAACTGGTCAAATTTCAGAACAATGCACAACACAAAGAGTAATATAACACTGTTAACCAAACACAAAAATATTTTTAGACCAACTACAAATTCTAAACATATTTCATTAAATCATTTATAAATACCTATCTTTTTAGACCAACTAATAATAATTATTTATTTGGTGCATAGCTTTTATAATTCTAAATATACCTCTCTTAAACCTATCACAAAAATTATTTTCACATTTATAAATTTAAAAATAACTGCCATTTATAATAGGTCCTCTAATTTCTTATTTTTTAAATTATTTTTAAATTTATTATTATTTTTTAAATATTTTAAAAAAATAAAAAATATAAATTGATTAGCAAGTCAGTGCCTCTCAATTTGCTAGTATTAATAATTATGATACCAGTTAGATTTGGTTTGGTATAATATTTTCTAAGAGATGCTTCTAATTATAAAAATATAAGACAATTTGTTCTATTTGGTATACAGAAAATTTGATGTGGTTTTTGCTCTTGACTTGTAAAAGTCAAAGTTGCTTTTGAAAGCACATGATATATTTTAGAACTGCCTTATATTCTAAGTTTTTTTAAAAATAGAGAGAACTATTATTTTAGTCCTCAAAAATTATATCACTAACAAAATGACAACTAAAAGAAATTGTATTTACTTGTGGCACTCTAAATATCCATTCCATTTGATAAATTCACTAAAATAAATCATTTTAGAGACAAAAATAAATCAACTGGTCTTTATTTTTGCTAACAAAAATAATTCTTTTAGAGACAATTTTGTTAAATATGTAATTTTTTAAGGGATAAATCATTTTACAAAGTCAACTTGGCATAAAACTAACTATTTTTTTAAAGATATGATTTTTTGGGATTAAAGTGATGGATTTAAAGCGCAAGCTTGGCATAAAACATAAAACTTATTCACTTTTGTTAACAAAAATGGAAGTCAGTTGACATTTGGGTGAATTTATTCAATAAAGTGGATCCTTTGAGAGTTATAAGCAACTATAGTTTTTTTAAGGACTATTTTTTTAGTAACATAATTTTTCAAAGGGGCAAAAATTGTAGTTCGATTACAATAAAAATAAGCATTTTAAACGTTTTTAACAATTAAATTGTCAATAAAAACATTATCAAAAAATAATTTTGGCATAAAGTGACCGTAAAAATACTTACAAGTATTTTTGACATGTATTGATTATCGATAAAAGTTTATAAATATTTTCGACGGTCACTTTATGTCAAAATTATTTTTCTTGACAATATTTTTATTGACTCTTTAATTGTCAATAATCGTTAAAAATGTTTATTTTTCTTGTAGTGAATTCTACCAAAAAAGTAATATGATTTTACTTTATTTAATAACAATAAAAGTAGAAATTTTTTTTTATTTTTATATTGATTACAATCATTTAAAAGCTCTTGTTTGTATTTGATGTAAATGTTATATATATATATATATATATATATATATATATATATATATAATATTAAAATATTAATAGACCTATACTACCCACCCTAGCTTATAGATTTAGGACTTATATTTTTTTTTCACCAAAAGAAAATAATTTAGTGCGCTTGTGGGGACAATGATCCTTAGTGACTTTTATATTTTCAGATAGTATACTTGTTAGAATTGATGATTAATTTTTAGATTGAATAAAATATATTTCTTATTCAATGTAGAACATGATTTTTTAAAAAATGTTAAATATTGTAATTTTTGTTAAATGAAAAAGACGTAGCAATTTCTGCTCTTGATTTAATGAAATATGTTTAGAATTTGTAGTTGGTCTAAAAATATTTTTGTGTTTGGTTAACAGTCTTATATTACTCTGTGTTATGTTACTTTGTTACTCTTAGTCCCTTGCATCGAATTAGAGGGCTGTGAACTTCCGTTATGAGCACTGGATGAATGGCAAGCTGGAATATTTATAGTGGAGCATTCGGCAGTGAGCCGTTTGTCAGCTAAAACGTTCAGCTGCCAAACGGTTTTTTTCATCTGTAATACGGCCAGAAGCTTGCCGATCTATGGGCCACGTGTGTGTACTGTTTAACGTGTTATCGTACAAAACGTTTGATAGTTAAACACTTTATGAAGTGTATTTCGTTTATCCGTGAGTCGTAATGCTTTAATTTAAAAAATAGTGTATATAGATAAATAATATTAAAATAGGTAGAGATTTGTATATAATCATTTTTTTTAGTAAAAAAGCCTGTATTTGACACAAAAATGTATTCATATATATTAATTCATAATGTATTAAAAAAATGAATAGATATTTGTTTTGAAATTAAGGGAGTAGATAATGTTGAAAAGTACTCCTCACATTTTATAATTACTATCGGTTTTTGAGTTTTTAATATTTCAGATAATCTATTTATTATTCTCCTAATATTTATTTTAGTATTGATGATCATCAGATAAAATCATGTAATTTCATATGTGATTATGAATTGAATATCTATTAATGAGTACTGATGAAATTAAATCAAGAAAAAGAGTAAAAAATAAAAAAATCCAAATATATACTATCAATATTTAAGAATCATTAATAGAAAAATTTAATGAGATAATGACACATGAAAGCTTGATTATGTTTTCCTCCAAATTCTAATCTTAAAATAGATTTTTAAAATGAATTCAAATATTTTTTTACTCTACTTAATTTATTATCAGATTATTCTTTTATTCCAATACCCCATTATCTTCTCATTTCACTAACTTAATAACCTTTATTATAACAACAATTTTTCAATATACATCATACTAATTGTTTGACCAGATATTGCATAGGGTGATAATAAAAAATAATTTTTTGACCATTAATAAAAACAAATGATAATTTATTTAAATATATCTTATAGAAAATTGAATATATAAATTTATTTTGAAAATAAGTTAATAATAAATAATTAAATAAATAGAAAAAATAGAAATATGTCATTCTATTTTATATCTTATTTCAAATATCATGTTTATATGGTTGAAAAATCGATAAATGACCTATAACTAATAATGAAGAGCCTGTCTTATGAAAATTTTGCACATTTTAAAAGTTGAAATTGTTTAATAATGAAAGAGAATAAATGGATAATTTTAATCATGAGTCATTTATAGGAATAAACAATGGTATTCATGAGAAGGGGACATGTCTCACGTCCCTCTAAGTTTTGAAATTTTGCCTCTAATCCCTATCTCCATTCCTATCATGAGTTCCCATTCCCCATCCCCGTGGAGATTTGAATCCTTATAGGTATTTATGGGTTTATTAAAAATTTTCAAAAAGAGAAAAATTTAAAATATTTTGAAATTTAAAACATAAATATCCATATTAACAAATATTACTAATGCAACATAATCCAAATTAAAATTAAAAATGCATACATAATGCAAATCTAATAAAGATAGTTGAAAAAATGAATGTATGTTATCCTTATCCCTACTTCTTGTTTAATAAATGGAAACTCTTCCGTAAATTATCCTCAGAAAATAAAATCACGAATAATCTCTATGTGTAACCACTTTCATTGTTTTTTTTTCCTCATCTCTAGTCATTTACATATTTTTAGTAAATTAAAATATTTAATTTATAAAAACATAAAAAATATATTTTCTAATTCATAAAAAAATTAATAAATAAATTTAATTTATGTGATTTCAATTACACATCCTCTCCTTGTATATTCTTTTGGTAAATTAAAATATCAATTTTAAAATATATGTTATAATTATTAAAAATATCATATATAATCCTAATTTATCTCATCTCAATTATTGAAGTAGTATATCAATTACGTAATTATTTTTAATTAAAAAAGTAATGTAATTATTTAATTTTTAAAAAATTAATAAATAAATAG
Organism: Dalbergia oliveri; assembly: GCA_030441495.1. NCBI lineage: Eukaryota > Viridiplantae > Streptophyta > Magnoliopsida > Fabales > Fabaceae > Dalbergia > Dalbergia oliveri. Next base: position 15,563,473 of record JAMLFY010000012.1, read on the forward strand.
TATCATTATCCACGAAGTGTAAATTGTGGAATTGATTTTTTATAAATATTTTAATGTTAAAAAATTGAATGTTTTTTCCAAAAAAAATGAAATAATTGTGGAATTAATAAATTGAAATGCTTAAGTTTCAAAAAATTAGAAACCTTTCTCTCAACCCCGTCCTCATTTAGAATTTTCCTCTCATCCCCACTCATCCTTATCATAGGTTCCTATTCCTCATTTCTTAGAGATTTAAATCCCTACGTGTATTCATAGATTTATTAAAAAAATTTAAAAAAATAAAAATTATAAAAATGGCAACGAAAGGATGATAATATTATTAGTATGTATATGTTATTGATTGATATGGATATCAGTATCAATTAAAGGTTATAATATTAGGCTTATAAAAAAATGTAATAATAATATTTATTTTTAATTTTTGCTACGTTTTTATTTTTTTGGGGTGTGTGTAATATTAGCTTTTATGAATTAGAAAATAAAATTTGTCACTTAAATAGTTGTTAGGTGAGGATTTGGAAAATAAAATCAGCAATCTATCAATAATTATATTTGTCTAAATAAAATAATATATTAATAATGAATATACCTTAAAAAAAGAAATGCAAATAAATATGGATTGTATATAGATACAAAAATAATATTTTAAATTTTATCAATTAATTAAAAGTTTTAGCCTAAGAAAAGAAAAGGGAACAATAAATGCATATATTGGAAGAAAAATCAATTAATAGTTATACATATATCAGTATATTCAATTCACATCAAAATAAAAAAGAATAATAGTTAACAATTAATTTTTACAACGTTAATGCACAATAGATATTTCAAATAAAAAATATAATTTTGTTCCAAAATATTATTCATTCTCCATAATTAGTTTTTATAAATGGAATTGAAATTATAATTCAACAGCTATGTATATGAATTCGATAATCTTTAAGCCTTACAAAATAATGAAGAAAAAATAAATTGAAGAAGGTGAAACAACGTAAACAAATTCTATTAGAGATTAGCCGATGCATTTTGTCCAGGATTACTATCGAAATCATCAGTTAGCTTGGTTGTTCATTGAATTGACTTAGGAAAGTATTGTTCTCAATACAACAACAACGATTTCCCTCTCACATAGATATTCTGCCAAACATAATCAAAGGTAAACATAAAAATAAAACCAAACACAATCTCCAATCATGAGATAGTCCAATAGCATCTTCTTTACTTAATTGTGGCTTCAAATTTGAAAAGAAAAAATTATAAAATCATTAATATTCGTTTATACAACAATAAAATTAATCTCAAATTTAGTAAAATATTTATTACATTATTTATAAAAAATACAATTACCTTTGCCACAAAGGATTGAACAATATGCGGTTGAGCTTATAACCTAGTTGTTATCTCCTGCACAAAACATAAAAAAAGACCATTAAGATATATACACAAAATGAAAGACTAAATAAACATAGAAAAATTTCTATACAAAACAAAAAAAAAAAAAGAAAAAAGGTAGAAATAAATTGAATATGAAAAATGAAAATGAAAAGAATAAATTGGTTTATTTTAAGAGAACTTAAAAAAAAAATCAAATCTTTATATTATTGAGGAACCATATAAATGTATAAAATATATATACAAATTAAAAATACTAAAAAAATATAAAAAATATTGTACTAAGAAAAAAAAGAAATCTCACAAAGAAAAAAGCTTCAAGGAAGAACGGTAGAATATTTAAATTTATTGACCTATATATTCTTATTCTTTAATATAAATCATGAAAAAAAAATTAAAAGATGAAATAAATTAATGTATTTTATCATGGACCAATTTGAAGGTTTACTCAATAAAACAATGGGAAGAATTTGACATAAAGTTGTCCCTGGTAAAAAGCAAAACAGTCAAATAGAATAACCCATTATGTTCATTCACTAAGTTGAGATGGAGGATTATGGAGGTAAGAAGCATGCGATAATGAAATTTTAGAGCTTCCACAACAAATCAAAAGCTTGAGATTGAACGCCCAAGTTTGGCAATGCTTGAATAAGACGATGAGGTCAAAGCAAAATGTGGAAAACCTAGACCTCAAAGCCAGAAAAAAATGACAAAAAGTTAAAATAAATAAATAAAAATTATTCATTTGCTTGGAGTTCGACTACGGTAATCAATAATTTCATTTAATGGCGGTTACGGGATGGGAAATTTGTTTCATTAATTAATTTTTTTCATAAGAGGATATGACACTCAACATTTTTTTTTTTGAATGGGTACGGCAAAAGCCCAACACTCAGCATTTGATATTGCAAATGGATTACATCAATCTAAAGCTCCATTTAAAAAAAATCTAATGGCACAAAGACTCAGGTGACATTCTCTCTCCTACTCTCATGATCTCTCTAAGCCCAAATCCCCTGCCAATAGCAACAAATATTCCCCGCAACCCCTCAACCACCACAGCCTCTCGTAGGTGCGGTGACGTGACGACGAGCAACTCTTCCCCACTTGGACAACCATCCCATCATCCCCTTCAACTACCCCTCATTGCCTCTACAGGACTACTCTCGCGCTCATCTTTCATCTTTGAAACGAGAAAGCCTTGAGTGAGTGTGAAAATTGGGAAAACTAAAATGTCCCTATCAGCCTTGTTGTACTTCGTTCAGAAGAACCTTTCCTTGAGATGTCGCAACGACCTCATGGAGTTAAACTTCTTCTGCCACTCTCACTCGTGTACCTACTTGAAGTACGTCTCCGAAACTAATCCTCTGTATCTCCACCTTGCCCACATGTCTTTGATTTTTCAAATTTGCTATAATTTGATATATAAATAGGAAATTTTTTTGGCTTGATTAAATTTTAGTGTTGTTTATAAAATTGAGCATTAGAATGTATTGGTGAAACCATAACCCATATTTGTTTATAACTACAAGAAAATCATCATTTAGTTCCATTGCTAATGACTAAAAATTCGTTGCTAAACACAATTTAGCATGGGATTGGTCCGTCGCTAGATTTGTTGCTAATTTGCTCCACGCTAAATTTTAGCGACGTAGTCCATTGCTAAATGTAGCAAGGGATTTATTCGTTGCAATCAGACGCTGAATGGGTCGTCCAATAATGCTTTTGGCTTTCATCTAGCCACGGTGTCTAAATGTGGTTAAATGTTATTTAGCCACATCAATAAAATGTGGGTAACTTCCATGTCTATTTTGTATTCAAAATAGCTTCTCAAATCCTATTCCAAGTTCAATTAACTCTGTATTTGAACCAATAATAAGTCCCAAGCCTTTTTTTCACCCTCAAAATAGAAAAGTTCTAACAATTTGCAGTATTCCAACATTTCTAGAGTATATATGTGGTATAAACTTTAAATAACATCCGAAAAACAAATAAACTAGGACTGGAAAGCAAACATGTATGACAACCAAGGTTCTAAATCAACACTAAGATTATGACACCTTTCTCTTAATACTATGTTTTTTAACTTGTGTCTTTTGCTTTAGCTTTTCAATTTCTTGGAACCTACACACCAAAGTTAAAGAAGCCCTTTTTCATACTTAAAAGGACCAAATACAGGGACCTTGCGATTGTGAAAATGAATGTAATTAGATAAACTCTTATCTTCCTTCACATCAACCTTCCAGTCTAAACCAAATACATGTTGAAGTAACAATAACACAACACATTGAAAAACACCTAAATTTAACTTATTAACACAATCAATTCACTTTTTCTCCTTGTTTAAGTTGTGGTAGATATGTATTGTTACATTATGAATAGTCATGCAGATGACTCTTGGAATTATCTAATAGTTGTAATCTTTGTACAGTTTGCTAAACATTTTACTAGTGTTAAAGGCAAAAGCAAAATTGAGTAACACCATTTATAAACCAACTATAGAAAATAAAAAGCAAGGCAACCATATTCATAAAAGAGGCTAGACTTAAAATTAAAGATCATAAAGGTACATTGACTTACAAGGGCATTCCATAAATCAATCCATTCCCATTCCCACAACCACAAACTCCTATGTTTCTTTCATAGCACAACCCACTCACACACGCATCATCTTAATATTTGCAACATGGAAAAGGAAGTTTGAGACAACAATGTATTACAATCCAGTTGCCATTGCTCATCCATGCCAAGACCTAAAGCTTTTCCTGGATAGACAATAGACATTGCACAAATGTCAAATAATCCCACCAAAGAAAAATATTGAAAAAAAAACTACTACAAATTCACAAGACTAACACATTCCTAGCTAGTAGCAAGTTCACAATTTGCAATCATCATTGTAGATTGCCAAATAATTGATTCCTTTGAACATTCTTATATAGGACCACCATTGATAAAAGGCCCTTATTCACATTCCACTATTAAATTAAGTTTTTGAATATTGAGAAAAGGCCTTAATCACAAAAATTAAATTTCATCATTCAATTCTTATTACTAGACACCATAAAAAGAAAAAAACATGATAAGAATGATGAAGTTACCTTGAGTGCATTGATGAGACTAGCACGAATACAAGATTCTTTGCACTAAGAGCTGCAAACACAAATTACAAACACTTGAATTTAGAACCAACTTTTCTATCAATAATAGTCTCCAATTCATATCCATGTACTAATTCACAAATTTAGTAGAACCACAAATTGAACAAATTTGAAGTGAAACGATTTCCAATTGGAGAGCTACTAAGGTGGAATTAAAGACAGGCATATTTAGGTGATAGAAGAAACCATTTGGGATATTGAATATTCCAGTAACATAACCTTTTCTACCAAAGCCATAGAAAAAATGTCAAAGCCTAACAATTTCAGGTGCGATTTTGAGATTTTTGGGCTCACTCACTGATTGACATTACATTCCATACATAGATACCAAAACCACTATGAGATTAATTGATAGAATTAGAAACAATGTAGCGACAAGCAAAATGAAATCGAATAGGAATTAAATTGAAAATCACATGCAAGATATGCCCAAATGTTAAAAGTGAAAGGAAGTGCTTACGTCTAGAAGGGAGAAGACTCCATTGCAGTGAAGAATCTATGAGCTTGTTGCCCTTTTAGAAACTTCTTTTCGAGCTCTTTCTAGGAAGACGCCATTGGCGGTGCCCGACCTAAGCCTCTCCCTTCAGATCTTCCACACCCTCACACCATCTTTACTTCACTCCATTGAAACCTTAGAAACTCCCCAATTGAAATCTGATTTGGGACCAAACAGTTTTTTGAAAAAATAACAAAGATTAAGGTTGTTTTCTCTTCTTTTTTTTTCGTACTATTAGAAAGGGAATAAAATAAAAGGATGAAAAATAGAGAAGGGAAAAAAGAAGTCAGAAAAGTGAAGTGGGTTTTTCAGAAAATTGTCTAGACGAAAACTTAAGTGTTCATTGAGGGGCTCTAGAACTATGATGAGAGGCGTGGTTCAAATTCAATCGTGACAACAAGTATCAGAGAGTGAACATGGTGGAAACAACAAGGAGGAGAAAGAGGAGCATGGTGATGCGAGGAAGAAAGGGGAAAATTAGGGATTTATAAGGAAAAGATTGGGCCTGAAGAAGGAGGGTGTTGAGGGATGGAGGAGCTAGAGGATTAGGGATCAAGAGAAGAAAATAGGAAAGGGTGACGGTGCAAGGATGTAAGATAAAAGGAAAGAGAGACTTTAGTGCTAGAAAGAGGGTTGAAGAAAACCCAGAAAACTGCTATAAAGTTATGTTTACTTGTGCAATGCGGGAACTAAACCGCGCTAAGAATTTTAGTGCACCAAAACCATTTGCGAGGGATAGCAAGGGAAAAGTGGTCGCTAAATTTAGCTACGGACTTGGTCGTTGCTATGCCATTGCTATTTGTGGTAATTTCTACCATTCGCGGAATGCTAGGTTGTTGCAAATGTTGTCGTTAATCAATGAAATTAGCTTGGGATATGACATCTGGAGCTAAAATCCCTAGCTAAATTCAATTTTTCTTGTATTGTAATTATAATTTGATATGATTCAAAGGACCTTGAAATTTTATTAGAAATCTTAGCCTTTTTATAGTTAGTAGTTACGATGATAATGAAAGGAACAATTGAACTCTATAAAAAATCAAGGGAATGAGGAACTAACTGAGGAAAATTTTCAAAATGGAACTTGAAGTTTAAAGGATGAATATGAGTATCGAGTTAGTGCCAGCTCTAGTTTTATTGAATTGTGCATGCTCCCCCATACACAGTTGTTACTTCAGGATTTTTCTATTTTAATGTCTGTGTTATAGTTTATTCACCTTGTCATAATTCTTTATCCATGATTGGTAGTTTGGCATTTTTTTTCTTCTTCCTTTTAAGGCAGGGAACAAACAAACATGAAAGATGATCACTCACGTTATGTTTGTTGAAGTGTTTACAATATATCTGGGATCCAATCAAATATAGCTATGCACATCTTTTATTCTTTTAAATTAAATTAGTATTTCACATTGATTAGAAGGTCATTTATATATAATTTGACTAAGGCCATCGCATTAGGTGAAGATTTAGAGGGATTTGTGGCTATTGATAATGATTATTCCCTCTAATTCATCTTAATCTCTTACGACAATTCCTTACAAAAGGTACCCGGTATATTTCTTTTAACGTTTTTGGCCCTTTCTTTAGGTTAGTCATTGAAAATTTTCATGTAACAACCAAATAAAAATAAATTGTCCTTACTGCTAGATATTGTACAATAGCATGGAATTTTCTCTTTGTTCTTGAATAGTATATCAAATCATGGACCACAAGTCAATGCTTTAGCAGAAAAGATCTATGCAGCAGACAATCTTTGTAGTGGACACAGGTGTCAGCATTTCTAGAATCATTGAGGAAGAGGTACTCAAAACTTTGTCTTACTCATATTTACATGCTCTTTGTTGTGCTTACTTGATGGTAGAAAGGAAAGACAAAGGGTGTATAAAATCTGAATTATTGTTTTTGAGACAATTTTATTAAAGGTCATAAAGTTTTTGAAAACTTTGTTAACTGGTTCATAATTACTTTTGTAAACTTTGCCTCCCCTGTTCTTTATTGTCATTTGAAATTTATTAGAAAGGTGCGGTAGTGATTAATTTAAATAAAATACAATGAAAGTAATGAAAAAGTATATAAGAATGTATGGCAATCATTCTGATTTCTTTTTTGCAACTTCTACTATTATGACCATGTTCCCCACACACAACACGATCTCCTTTTCACTAGTGTTTTATTGAGTGATACTTCAAGCCCACTCTTTAATCTACAATTTTGAATTACTTTTTCCCCATCTTTTCTTCTTCCTTTCGTTTATGAAACTTGTGGGTCTCCAATAGATAGTTAATTGTGATACTTTGATTGCTTGCTCTGATATATGAATCTGGTTCACATCATTATGGCTTGAATCTGAATGAGTTGGCTCATCACTAGTTTTCAAATAAATTTTCATTGCAATGATTGACTGACAAGTATGAGTTAATTTTGAAATAATAAACTTATACATCTCTTTTGATTCTTCAGCAAGATCAACTAATATGCTTGCTTCCTGCTAGGCATGTATCCATCTTGAAATCCTTGATGAATTACTGTCAAAATTAATTTTAGTATAAGTGGCTTCAATGCTTCTATTAACATCTTTAGTCCAACGCTGCAAAATGAAATGGTTGGGGATTTGAACAATAACTTTTGTTTGAAAAATTATTAATAAGTGTCTACATAATATCCCATAAATTCAAATAATTGGCAGACAAATTTAGCAATCTTTGAATCTAAAGTTATATCCACAATCGATAAAAGTGCTAGCAGTCACCACACAATTATTGGATAAATCAACAATAACATCATCCATGTTTATTGCACCTGAAAATTTAAGGAAAAAAATAGAAAGTTAATTTTGCCGATCAAATTGGCCAATTATCTAAGTCACCAATCTCCAGTATATGTTCCATTACTCCTGCAAAAGCTTTCATAAAGAAACTTAATAAGAGGAATTTTAATAACCATTAAAAAATTCAAAGCAAATCTTTTACTTTTTACGTCCCAATTCCCACACTCACCAAAGGCTTCCTCTGTTGCAAAGATGAGAGAGATAAGTAATGTAGAGGCGATGCAGGGCAGTTGAAGGGGATGATGGGATGGCTGTCCAAGTGAAGAAGTGTTGTAGTCGACGTCACTGCAAGTATGGGATGAGGCTGTGCGTGGTTTTTATTTTAATTTGATTTTGATCAAAGAGTTGGCTGTAGGTGATTGAGGGCTTGAGGGAACGTTTGTTGCTATTAGAAGGGGATTTGGGCTCAGAGATCATGAGAGTAGGAGAAAGAATGTCACGTGAGTCACTTAAGTGAAATGTTTTGTGCCATTAGATTTTTTGAAAATAGACACTTCGGATTGGGAGTACATTTTTAGACTTACTTTTGAAGTAAGTTGTGTGTATATATATACATATATATAATAGATTCAATAGACTCAACTTGCTAGAAAGGAAAATAATTTACAGCTTAAGGTATAGAAAGCTTTCATAAAGAAGCATGTCTCCTCCATCACCCCATTCTAGAGGCTAATTCAATCTCATGCTTCCTCATAACAGGAGTAGCACATACAATACTAGAGTCAATTACCATAACAGGAGCCAGAATATATACTTGTATGATCCGTACAGGTGTGTGAAGCTTGAAACAGATACTTGTCAAGAGAGGCATTCCCCATGTTTCATAAACCAGTGCTATCAAGTTCCTTTCAAAACAAAATCCATACAGCCGAACTTGATTGAAATGGTGAATCCTGCCAATTGTACCTATTTCTGCCATAAACTGCTCCTCAATTCTCTTGTCAGAACTCCCAAACAGAACCTTAACTGCCACAATGACACCATTACTAAAAATTCCCTTATAAACTGCTCCAAAACCTCCTGACCCCAACAAATTGGAGTAGTTATCTGTAGCAATCCTCAGCTGCTGATCAATAAATCTGATTGGCTTCTCCCTTTCAATGTCATTCAGAAATTTATCCATAGTGAGGGTCAGAACTTGTGAGTCCGGGCTAACTGACCCGCCTCTGTTCTTGTGTCTTTCACGGCATACATAAATCAATATACCAATCTTCACCACATGACCACAACCCCAACTGCAACATGTTTGCATTCAATAAGAAATCAAATGACCAGAGCAATGAAAAACCAACATAGAACAATACCCAGGATGACTACAATAATCGGTAGGTGGTGTCCTGTGCTTGACATTAGTCAGTAGGTAAGAGTTTAAAGTGTAATAGTAATATTGAGGAACAAGGTGAAGGAAGAGGCAAAGTAGATAAATTTATATGGAACATGAACATCACTTGCTCATTTTGAAAAAAAAAAAATCATATGTGCATTCTAAATTCCAAACCAAGGCCAAGGCCGTTTTATCTTTTACAGCTTTTACCAGACACACTTGATTAAATGAGTCACCTAGCTATCTGTTAGAGAGTGTGTAGGAGAAAATGATGAACAAGAACTTGAATATTGTGGTTTCAAAGCACAAAATCAATCTCTATCTTTAGAGATATTCGCCCACACGTAGTTGCTCTGGGTTGATGACGATACTCCTCCATGATACAATGAAACCTCTATATGAATTTCTTGTCTAGCAATAACAAGAAATTCTCTCACTCTTGAACTTTTTAAAGAAGTCTTACACTCACATAATGCACAAAGTAAAAGTGAGAAACTTATTCTATAATGAGGGATATTTGTAGATGCACATTGGACACTTATAAAAAGTTTCATGTCCATTCAAGAATAGTTACAATGGTTGTCACCAACATGTCTTTTCATAAACCAACATGCCCTTTTGGTGAACCAACATGCCCTTTTGGTGAACCAATATGTTTTTTCATTAATATTCATTTATAGAATTATAATGAATTAAATAAATAATTAATATTTATTTAATCTAACACTTGTAAATAATTAAATTTACTTCAATCCCTCACTATTTACAAGTTTAAAAATTATACAAATTTATGCATAAATAAATGTATCACAAGGATTAAACATTCCTTTAGTGTAAATTTTAAAAGTTCTAACAAGTAATAGGTGTCTAATTGATTAAACCTATACTTTTTGTGTTAGTACCGAAAAGTCACACACATAAATTGTACCTCTTCAAGTTCAAGAATTTGTTAATTTTAAGCACTTTTATGGCTACATGCTCATCCTTGTTTCATGAATATTTACGAGAATAAAACCTCTAAAATTCTCGATTGAAGCGGCACCACTCCTATATTCACATAGGTGGAATCCTTTGATAAATTAATATTATCAATCTATTAAGAGTTTTAACTCACCCTCCTTAATATATATATATATATGGCACTAAATCCTATATCTTAGTGCTCCAATTGTTAAATAATTTGTTGTTACCCATTAAACCTTGAAACTAGTATTCTACTAGAATAAGGTTGGGTTCCCATCATTTAACAATTATAGGTTTTAATCCCATTTTAGCAGTAGTCTCTTGACCTTATCCCTTGACAAATCTTTAGTCAATGGATCTGCTAAATTCCCTTGTGATTTTACATATGTTATGGTAATTATACTATCTCCTATTAATTGCCTCACATACTCATATCTCAAGCTTATATGTCTAGACTTTCCATTATAAACCTTGTTATGTGCTCGAGACATAGTTGATTCACTATCACAGAAGATTGAAATGATAGTCATTGGTTGTGGCCACAACTCTATATCATATAACAAATTCCTAAGTCATTTCACTTCTTTACTAGCTGATAAAGCTATAAACTTAGCCTCTATAGTAGAATATGAAATACACGTTTGTTTCTTTGAGGTCCAACTTATTGCTCGTGAAAATCCATCCTGAAGTGGATTTATTATCACTTAGATTTGTAATCCAACTAGCGTTAGAATAACCTTCTAATACAGTAGGATAATTACTGTAATGTAGACCCAAGTTTATAGTTTTCTTGAGATAACCAAGAATTCTTATTATAACTTTCCAATGTTGATTACTTGGTTTTCCTGTAAATCTTGATAGCTTGCACACGCAAATGCTATATCTGGTTTAGTGCAATGCATTGCATATATTAAACTTCCTATAGCACTTGCATATTCTAATTGTGCTACAAGTCTCCCTATGTTTTCTTCTAATTTAAAGTTAGGATCATAGGGTGTATTGGACTCCTTAATTTTAAAATGCTCAAACTTTTCCAATATCTTTTTGATATAATGAGATTGACTTAAAACAAAGCCAATTTCATGTTTAAGCACCTTTATGCCTAGTATTGTATCTACTTCATTCAAATCCTTCATATTGAATTTAGAAGTTAGATACTCCTTTGTTTGACAATTTTCTAAATTCGTCCCAAAAATTAGTATATCATCTACATACAAACAGATTATTACTCCATAGTCCTTAGTAAATTTGGAGTATATACATCTATCTACATGTTATATGAGAAGCCATTCGATAACACTAAGAATCAAACTTCTCATGCCATTGTTTAGGTGTCTATTTTAAGCCATATAAAGACTTAACAAGTTTATAAACTTTCTTTTCATTTCGGGTAGCACATAGCCTCCGTTGTTCCATATAAATTTCTTCATTAAGATCTCCATTAAGAAAAGCTGTTTTAACATCCATTTGATGCACATGAAGCTTGTAAATGGATGCTAATGCTATAAGAGTCCTAATAGAAGTCATTCTTGCCAGATGCATAGGTATCAAAATAGTCTAGACCTTCCTTTTGTCTAAACCCTTTCGCTACCAACCTTGCTTTGAAGGTTTGTAGTGAACCATATGTGTCATACTTTCTTCTAAATACCCACTTGCATCCTATAGGCTTTGATCCTTGAGGCAAATCAACTAAGACCCAAATATTATTAGATAATATTGAGTTCATTCATCATCTCCTTCTTCTTCCAAAAGGCAAATCTCTAGAGGTCATTGCCTCTTTAAATGTTTGAGGATCACCCTCTATGCTTAGAACAATAGGGACCTTGTTTATCACAGAATTAGTTCCTTCAACCAAAAAAGTTATAACATGAGAAGAGATAAAGTCTGGACTCAAGTCTTTCTTTTCTCACTCTTTGGCTCCTTCTTGGTTCAACTAATTCATTGTCACTTAGACTTTTATTGCCTTGATTTACAATATCTTCTTGGGAAACTTCTGTATCCTTTTGGGGAAATTCCAAATTGGGAGTTGAGTCATCAATGAATTTATTTTCAATAAATTCTACCTCCCTTGATTCAACAACTATATTGGACATTGAGTCCAAAATTCTATATGCCTTTGAATTTTGAGCATATCCTATGAAGATGCCTTTTATGGCTCTTGACCCCAATTTAGTTCTCTTTTGATCAGGAACACGATAAAAGGCTAAACACCCTACACTTTTAAATAATTTAAGTTTGGTTTTCTTCCTTTCCATATTTCATATGGAGAAACCTTTCTGTTTCTTGATGGTATCCTATTGTGAATATGACATGCCGTCAATAATGCCTCACCCCATAGATTGTGAGGTACCTTAGCATTTAGTAGCATTGAATTAACCATATCCACTAAGGTACGATTCTTCTCTCTAAACCATTTTGTTGCGGAGTATATGGAGCAGAACATTCATGCACAATACCATGTAATTCACAAAAATTATCAAATTCACTAGAAAAATATTCTCCACCTCTATCACTACGAAGAACCTTTATTTTCTTATCATGCATATTTTCTACTTCCATTTTATATTTCTTAAACATTTCAAATGCTTCATCTTTATTTCTTATCAAATACACATAAGTAAATCTAGAACAATCATCAATAAAGGTTATAAAATACCTTTTTCCTCCTCTAATAATATTTCCATTTAATTCACAAATATCACTATGTATTAGTTCTAGTAAATGTGTATTCATTTCAACTTTAGGAAATGGTTTCTTAGTAATTTTGGATTGTATGCAAATTTCACATTTCTTATTAAAATCCTTGTTACTAAGATTAATATAATTATGTTTTTGCATATATTCAATTGACTTGTAATTTAAATGTGCTAATCTACTATGTCATAAATCACAAGAATCAACAACATACAGAGAATCATTCACTTTATCATTAATACTAAATTTGAACATGCCTTGAGTACAATATCCTTTTCCTACATACACATCATTCTTAAGCAAGGTAATCTTATTGGATTCCATCACAATTTTGAATCATCTCTTACATAAGAGACTAGCAGAGACTAAGTTCTTCGTTATATCTGGAACATGAAGTACATTCACCAAGTTTAACTTCTTTCCCTATGTAAAGTTCAATTCCACTATTCCTTGACCACACACTTTGGCCGAATTGTCATTTCCCATTAACACCTCTCGGTTGTCCACTTCTTCATATGTTTTGAATTGATTGCGATCATTGCAAACATGACAGGAGCACTGGAATCTAGCCACCACTCATAGGATCTTCCATGTGTTGCCATGTTAAGTTCTGTGATCATACCAATGTGCATGCATTGAACTTCCTCGGTTATCATAGCAACCAAGACCTTTTCTTCCACTAAGTTGGCCTTAGAACTTGATGCTTCTTTTGAGTTGTTACTTTTTCAGAAGTCGGCAATCCTTGATATAATGCCCTTTCTTGTGGCAATGGTAGCATTCTCTTTGTGTCTTTTTATCTTGCTTGGCATCCACGAAGGATTTCTTTCTTTTGCCTTTATTGACTCACTTCTCCAACATGGTTCACTTTAGAACTTTGAGAAAGATAGACAACATCACGTTTTCGAGTTTCCTCTTCTATACGTAAATGTCTTAGTAATCTTTCAACGAGAAGTCTTCTCCAAGATGTAGTAGTTTCTTCCTATAATCATTCCAAGATGAAGGCAATTTTGCAATAATTGCTCTAACTTATAATGATTCAGGAACCATTACTTGTAGATCACGAAGTCTACTTACAAGGATTTGTAACTCATGAACTTGATCCATGATAGGCACATTATCAACCATACTAAACTCAAAGTACTTCAACATGATAAATTTATCCGTACCTTGTCGCTCATTATTGTATTTTTCTTCTAAAGACTTCCAAATCTCCAATGGTGATTGAATTGACATGTAGAGATTATAAAGTCTCTGACAAGGTGTTGAGAATGTGTCCTCGGCATGCAAAAGTATCCTCATCATGCTTTTTCTTCAATTGGGCAATCCTTTCCTTCTCTTCATTGGTTGCATCTTCAGCAGCATTGGGAATTGGTGTGGCGTTTGGATCAAGCACATAAGCAAGATTTAACACCGAAAGAAGAAACATCATTTTGTCCTTCCATCGGTTGAAGTTTGTCCCATCAAACCGATCTAGTTTGACAAACTCTTGATTCATGACCTTGAAAATGTTATTTTGATCTTGAGCCATCTTCAATAATATCTCTCTAAAATTGTTAGAAAGTGTGTAGAAGAAGATGATGAACAAAAACTTGAATATTGTGGTTTCAAGGCACAAAATCAATCGCTATCTTTAGAGAGATATTCGCCCTCACACGTAGTTGCTATGGGTTGATGACATACTCCCTAGGATACAATGAAATCTCTATATGAATTTCTTATCTAGCAATAACAAGAAATTCCCTCACTCTTGAACTTTTAAAGAACTCATACACTCACATAATGCACAAAGTAAAAGTGAGAAACTTGTTCTATAATGAGAGATATTTATAGATGCACATTGGACACTTATGAAAAGTTTCATGTCCATTCAAGAATAGTCACAATAGTTGCCACCAACATATCTTTTCATAAACCAACATGTCTTTTGGTGAACCAACATGTCCTTTTGGTGAACCAATATGTCTTTTCATAAATATTCATTTATAGAATTATAATGAATTAAATAAATAATTAACTATTTATTTAATCCAACCCTTGTAAATAATTAAATTTACTTCACTATCTTCCAAGATAATTAAAAACAAACATAACAACAAACACTCTTAACGACAACAACTATGTTTTAGTCTTGAACTTCTATGGCACCTTCCGCTTGAATATCATCTTGTTATATATTGGTAAAATGCATTTGAAGTTCATGTGAGAGAATGGATCCTTTCATGTCAAAATTTCTCATAACCTTGTCATATGTAATCTTTCACTCTTAATTCTTTATTTCACATGTCTTGTCTTGGTTTTACTTTTGGAATCACTCAAGAGATTACATATGACAAAGTCAAGGTGAAATTTTAACATGAAAGAATCTATTCTCATTCATGGAATCATCCCATTTACTAAGGACTAATGGCATATCAATAGTAAACATAATTGACATTCTATCAAACTGACAAGGAATTTCATTTGGAGAGATGAGAGCTACTAATAGAACCATGATTATTTTATTTTCTTATAACCCAATCATTATCTCTTGAAAAGTTTTGCATAGGACACTTGACAAAGTTTTCGTTGGTGTTATTTTGTTTCCTAGATACTCGTTGATTTTGATAACTTGAACGGAAAGAGTTTCAAACTCATGGTTTGATTCTACATGTATTCCAACAATATATGAATATGTGGCCACAACAAGACATTAAAACGAGCCAATAGTATCAACCACGTGTCCAAAATTATTTTCGAAAAACTGATATCATATATGCAAGATACTCATATTTCCATAACCCAACAAAAGTTGTATATGGATAAATGAGAAACACAAGTGAAGGAAACGAAAACAAGCCGAAGGTACTTTGAGACAAGATCGACGAGCTAATTCATGGGTGAATAAGCCAATAATTAATCCAAGTCATAAATTAAATATGATATGATAAAGTAGAGGACTTTGCCACCATGAGAAGGAAAATATGTTTTTTGGTCCCACTTAACTAGGTACAAATTCGTAACAGTTTGAAGGCAACAGAACATTTGCCCAGATATACATACAACTTGATATATAACGCGGTTCATATTGGATTGGACTTGTTGAATAATCCAAATCAACGCTATATCTGTAAAATAACTGGCGAATTGATCAATGGACGTTGATCAAATTAAGAACTTCTTTTACATTTTAGACTTATTGCTCCTCTCGATATGCAACTCATAAGGACAAAGCAGGCTTCCTTCGGCTGAATCCTGGTATGGCAATACGGATTGCCAAGTCAAAGAGAGGGTGATCATCAGTATATATGATCAATTTTGTTATTAATCAATTTTATATCTCCATTAACTTAGAGTAAAAAGTTTTATACCAAAATCCAAATATGTGCTACCACGCACCGTTTTAAAAGTTTTACAAATAAAAATATATAATTAGATGATGTTGCAAAAGTTAGTACATCAAATATAATTCCTAACTTAATAAAAGAATTACTCTCTCTTAAAATAATGGTCTAAAAGTCGATATATTTAACTACAATTTATAGTTGGCTATATTACTTTTTGGATAGTTATTTCTAATTGAGAGTCATATTTGTGGCGTGATAAAGCCACTTTTGTGGCAAAATTTTCAAAGTGCAAGGAGGAAATTCTCTGCACATGTGATTAGAGGAGAAAATTTCAAATTTGCACGTAAAAATTCCTGTGTATGCGTGAAGGATTCGACGAAATCACGAGAGTTCCTGTGCAAGTTACTATACATGCACAAACTTATCATGTGAGCACCAAAATCATGAGAATCCTGTGCATTGGTTGACAGGACTTTAGCCTATAAATAGAGGCTGAATTCATTCAGTTTACATCGAAAACAGAGATATTCACTTTATATAGTGTCTTAGAGAGTCTCCTATATTTATAGAGAGAGGTGTATTCTCCTAGTATAAGAGAGTGTTATTGTTCTCTCCTTAGTATTAGAGAGAGTGTAATTTTATCTTCCACATAGTGAAAATCTTTATCGGCCTTGCCCGTGGTTTTTCCCTCATCATTAAGGGGTTTTCCACGTAAATATTGTGTGTCAGTTTCAATTCTCTCAACTCTTTAGTTGCGTTGATCTGCTTTATAACTTGGTACCCAACATGGTATTAGAGTTTTGGTACGGTGGGATTTTTCTTAGTATGCTCTGGTTGCAGCTAGTTGATCTTCCACATTAAAAAGAATTTTGGTGCTTGAAGAGCCATTGGTCCACGTTGGGGTTACTACTTCCTCATGGTTATACGTGTAGTTGTATACTTTTACAGATTGTTAACGTATACTGGATTTGTTCCATATACGATATAAATATACATAATGGTCACGTATACGGTACTATTCACATATAAGACACGTTCACATATACGACTATTCATACATACAGGACTATTCACATATAAGATACGTTCATGTATACGGTACTATTCACTAAAAAAAAAGTGACCGTCTAGTAGAGAAACAGGTCCTAATCACCATGGTAGCAAAATTTGAGTTTGAGAAGTTCAATGGGAGTAATTTTTCCCTATGGAAATTGAAGATCAAGGCAATCTTGAGGAAGGACAATTGCTTACCAATTGAAGGCAGAAGGGAAGTTACTGATGAAAGTGGAAGGAGATGGATGATAATGTTGTTGCCAATCTGCATCTTGCAATGGAGATTCAAGATTGTCTAGTGTTGCATAAAAGAAGACAGCAAAGGAGATTTGGATGCTCTTGTCAAATGGAGGTCAATATCTTCACAATAGAATATTTCTAAAAGGAGGTTGTATACTCTTCGGATGAGTGAGTCCACATCGTGACGGACAACATCAACAATCTGAATACCTTATTCTCCCAGCTTACCATCAGATTATAAATAACGAGAATGAACGTGCGAAGCTTCTACTTTAAGTCTACCTGACTCATATGATCAACTCATCATCAACATCACAAATAATAATACTACCAACTATCTATCATTTGATGATGTCGGTGCTATTCTTGAAGAGGAGTCCAGGTGCAAGAATAAGGAAGATAGACTGGAGAGCTCAAAGCAAGCAGAGGCGCTGTTGGTGACAAGAGGGAGATCAATGGAGCGTGACTCAGTGGGAATCATGGTCGAGTAGATCAAAGTCAAGAAGAAGGAAGAACTTCAAATGCTACCGTTGTGGCATGAGAGGGCACTTGAAGAAAGATTGTTGGAACAATAAGAAGAATGAGAAAAGCCCCAGAAGCATCAACCTCTCAAGGATGTGTTGCGAGTACTTCTAGAGATGGAGAAATCCTGTTGAGGCAGCAATTGGTTCTAAAGGCGGAACGGCTCACTGATATTTGGATAATGGATTCAGGAGCATCATGGCATATGACTCCACACCGTGATTGGTTTTAGATTACGAACCTCTCGGTAGGATCTGTGTTCATGGGAGATGATCATGCCTTAGAAATTGCTGGTATTGGTACTGTCAAAATAAAATTATTTGATGGTTCCATTCGAACAATTCAAGGAGTGCGACACGTGAAGGGCTTGAGGAAGAATATATTGTCTATTGGGCAATTGGATGACCTTAATGCAAGACCCATGTTGAAGGTGGGATCTTGAAAGTTGTTAAAGGTGCTCTTGTGGTGATGAAAGAGAAAAGACCACGGCAAATCTATACAAGCTTCAAGGAGATACGTCAGGAGGTAGATGCATGAGCATGAGCAAGTCAAGAAGAAACGACGATGATGTGGCATTGCAAATTAGGCCACATGTTTGAACGTGGTTTGAAGGTTCTTGCGAACGTAATTTCATTCCGGGCTTAAATCGTGAATTTACCGTTTTGTGAGCACTGTGTTACAAGCAAGCAGCATAGATTGAAGTTTGGTAATTCAACTGCTCGAAGTAAGCATATTCTAGACTTGATTCATTCTGATGTGTGGAGTCGCAGAATGTCCTTGGGAGGTGCAAAATATTTTGTATCATTCATTGATGATTACTCCAGGAGACTTGGGTGTACCCAATCAAGAAGTTAGATGTGTTCCCAATATTCAGGGACTTCAAAGCAAGAGTAGAACTTGAATAAAGAGAATCAAGTGTTTGAGGACAGCAATGGAGGAGAATATACTGATGGAGATTTTAGCATTTTGCAAGCATGAAGGTGTTCAAAGGCAATTCACAGTTGCACATACACCTCAGCAAAATGGTGTAGCAGAGCGATGAACAGGACTCTTCTAGAAAGAACAAGAGCAATGCTGAGAGGCAGGTTTAGCCAAGTCTTTCGGTAGAAGGGTAAACTGCCGTTACGTGATTAATCGGTCACCATCAACCGCGATTGGTTTAAAGACACCAATGGAGATGTGGAATGGCAAGCCGGAGATTATTCTTCTCTACAAGTGTTCGGTGTCTGCATATGTGATGTATAACTCCCAAGAAAGAACAAAGTTGGACCCAAAATCCAGGAAATGTATATTCTTGGGTTATGCTGACGTGTAAGGGGTATCGCTTGTGGATCCACCCGCAAGGTTATTGGAGGGATGTTATATTTGCAGAAAATGAACTTCAAAGTGAAGAAAGAAATGACAGCACTTGTTAAGAAGATGATGTACAGATAGATGAAAAGTCTAAAAATGATTCTGAAGAGAGCAGAGCATGATGAACAAGTACCAGAAGAGGCTAATAATGAAGTTAGGCGATCAACAAGCCAGACACACCACCATCATGGCATTCAGACTATGTTATGGAAGCCACGATGCATTCTGCCTTTTCAGAAGAAGGAGAACCATCAACTTTCAAAGAGGCTTTGAGTAGCACAGATGCTTCTTGGATGGAGGATGAGGAAGAAATGGAGGCCTTGCATAGGAACAAGACATGGAAACTTGTTACACTTCCAAAAGGTCGAAAAGCCATTGGCAACAAATGGGTCTATAAGATCAAAATGGAATGATCGAGTGGAACGATATCATGCAAGATTGGTGGTAAAAGGATTTGCTCAGAAGGAAGGTATCGATTTCAATGAGATATTTTCTCCAGTTGTTAAGACTTACCACTATCAGATATGTTGGCTATGTGTGCTGCATTTGATTTACATCTTAAGCAGTTAGATGTGAAAATTGCTTTTCTTAAGAACTTGAAGAGGAGATTTATATGCTCCAACCAGAAGGTTTTGAGGAACAAGGAAAAGAAAACTTGGTTTGTAGGTTGACCAAATCTCTACGTCTAAAGGCGCCAAGGTGTTGGTACAAGAGATTTGATTCCTTCATAATTCGCCTTCAACAAAGATAAGTTAGACCATTGTACATACTACAAGAGGTTTGGTAACAATGTTTTCATCATTCTGTTGTTGTATGTGGATGACATGTTGGTGGTAGGCCCAACAAAGATCGAATCCAAGAATTGAAGGCACAATTAGCTAGGGAGTTTGATATGAAGGACTTAGGACACATAAACAAGATTTTAGGGATGCAATTCACCGAGACAGAATGGACAGGAGATCTGGCTTTCACAGAAGAATAATTTGATGAAAATCTTGCGGCGCTTCAATATGCAAGATTGTAAGCCAGTTCAACCCCACTTCCTGAATTACAAATTATCCTTAGGTATTTGTCCTAGCAGTGAGCCCAAGATGTAAATGTTTCGAGTACCATATGCATCACTGGAAGCCTTATGTACGCCATGATTTGTACTAGGTGATATTGCTTAAGCAGTTGGAGTAGTCAGTCGAATTATGGCAGAATCAGGAAAAGAGCATTGGAATGCTAAGAGGATCTAGATACATTAGAGGTACCTCAGGTGTGCACTATGTTTTGGAGGATCAGAGTTCGTTGGAGGGATATGTTGATTCAGATTTGCAGGTGATCTTGATAAAAGGAAATCTACTACAGGCTATGTGTTCACACTGGAGCTGTAAGAGCTGGTTGTCCAAGTTACAACTGTTGTAGCTCTGTCTACCATAAAAGCTGAATATATGGCACTACACAAGCTTGCAAGGAAGCTATTTGGATTCAAAGGTTAATGGAGGAACTTGGGCACAAACAGTCAAAGATTACTGTGATTGTGACAG
This sequence comes from Dalbergia oliveri, assembly GCA_030441495.1. Lineage (NCBI taxonomy): Eukaryota > Viridiplantae > Streptophyta > Magnoliopsida > Fabales > Fabaceae > Dalbergia > Dalbergia oliveri. The sequence continues at coordinate 15,584,350 of JAMLFY010000012.1, forward strand.
CGAAGTGCCTTGCACATTGCAAGGAATCCAGCCTTTCATTCCAGGACGAAGCACATAGGAGTCCAGGATCACTTTGTTCGAGAAGTAGTAGAAGAAGGAAATTGTGGATATAAGATTCACACGAAAGACAACCTAGCAGATGTCATGACAAAGCCGATCAATACTGACAAGTTTGAATGTTGTAGATTTTCCTATGGCCTATCAGAAACGTAGACAACATGGAATTGGCAAGATGAGAAAAGATTGAAAGCTCACCAAAAGTGACTTTAAGTGGGAGATTGTGGCGTGATAAAGCCACTTTTGTGGCAAAATTTTCAAAGTGCACAGGAGAAATTCTACTATGCACATGTGATCAAAGGAGAAAATTTCAAACTTGCAGGGAAAATCCTGTGTATGCGTGAAAGGATTCGGATTAAATCACGAGTTACTGTGCAAGTTACTATACATGCACAGGAACTTATCATGTGAGCACGAAATCAGAGAGATCACTATTGGTTGCACAATAAATCTCGAGCCTCTGTAAATAGAGGCTGAATTTATTCAGTTTCAGCATTGAAAAATAGAGAGTATTCACTTATATATAGTGTCTTCGAGAGTCTCCTATATTTATAGAGAGAAGTGTATTCTCCTAGTATAAGAGAGAGTGTTATTGTTCTTTCCTTAGTATTAGAGAGGTGTAATTTTATCTTCCACATAGTGAAAATCTTTCTCGGCCTTGCCCATTGTTTTTCCCTCATCATTAGGGGGTTTTCCACGTAAATATTGTGTATCAGTTCCAATTCTCTCAACTCTATTTTAGTTGCGTTGATCTGTTTTATAACTCTTGGTACCCAACAATATTTAATTTTACACATTTAATATTGATGTCAAGGGTGTCTATTGGGTCTACCCACAAGTTTAATTTCAATTTGTTAAATAACAATTTAAATTCGAATCATCAATTAAACTTGATGAGTTAGGATCTATTTTCTACTCAAATTTTATTGATACCAATGCGTTTGCACCCCTATAATTGATAGGTAGTAGGTAAATTTTATTGCGAGGTTGATTAGTTGATTTGTCTGTATTACTATTGCATTGCTTGGTCATGAATGTGCTGATTGGATGAACATCATTTAGGAGAATAACCAATTCCTCTCATACATATATAACTTGTTTGTTTCTCACATTCAGGTCACCGGATACATCAAAAGTAAGACAAAAAATGGTGTATGCCAGCTACAGGAACAGATTCAAGAGAGAACTTGATGGCATTCAAGTTGAGTTGCAATTGCAAGCATCCTAGTGAGATGAGCTTAGACATCATCAAAGCCCAAGCAATATACTAGTGTCATCTGTTATGCATATTTCATTCTATCCCTTGCCATTAGTGACACTTTCTTTCTTTCTTTCTTTTTTGTTAATATTCATTTCTTTCCCCTTTTTGTCAAACGGTCTACATTCTAAGCCTGTATCTCAATATCATACAAAAACACATTGTCATGTATTTCAAACTATAGTAGACGGCTTGGTTTATTGTATTTGTATACGTCACATTCTTTTGCTTTTTAAATTTGTGACCTTGTGATTTCTTCTCAGCTCTCACCCCTTTTTCCTTTTTAAGTTTGCAAAGAGTCATCGTTTAGAAACTTTGAAAAAGATGATATCATTGACGGAATTGATTGAATACTAATTTTAATCTTGTAATGAATGCCTCATGGTATAGGAAGGTTGAAGTTGAATTTGTCATACAAGAGGAAAACCCGAAAGACCGAGTTACTTGACCGAGAATGTATTCCTGCTTATATTATTTTTTTAGTATTCTGAAATAGGATCTAGACATACAAGCATATTCAAATATACTTCACGAACCTAGTGTAAAGAAAGAGTACAGATCCAACAGAGGTCATAAAACTTTTTTCAATGGCTAACTAGAAACAGAAAAACCTGGCTTTACATATGGCAGGTTTGTCTTTTATTTCTAGTCCATATATATAACTAGTCGAAGCAACACACATGCAACTTGTGGTAACCTCTTGGTGAAATCTAGTCCAAGCATGCACATCGAGGACCTGCAAGTTATGTACATAGTGGATGCAACTTGCAAGTGTAAGTAACGATTGTTAATATTCAAGCTTGAATATAGTAAAAATATTACCACGTAATGATTGTTAATATTCAAGTTTGAATGCAGTAAAAATATTACCACCTAAAGCTTAGTAGAGACTTGGACTTCAAGAATTGCTTATGGAAAATAGATGTTGTAATAAGTGCTTCTTCGATTACTTCTAGTAGAATCCGTTTTCTTCCCGCTGATTTTTTTTTTTTCAGTACGTTCTTCCATCAGATTTTTATTTGGAAGTTCAAAATATTACTGCTTTGTAATTGTTTTGTTAACATAACTAAACCGCGAGTATCCAACACGCTGAATTGATATTACAACGTCAAGGGTTGTAGCAAGGGTACAGAAATTGATAAAGCATATCTAAAACACGAGTTAAAAATCGATCTTGTATATAATCTGTTTGTTTGTTTTTATTTTTTTAAAAAAAATCAATTATGACTATTTAAGTAAAGATAAATAGACAACTAAAAGCACAACAAAAATTGTTCCATTACTTACTAGTTTCCACAGAAGCAATAATATTTGAGATTCTAGCAGACAACATTCATCATCTCTTCACAAGCACCATGTCATATAGTTAGCTAAGAGATCTGAAATATACTGCCTGCGTCTCTTGTCGAAGTAAATGACACCAAATACTCCAAAATCATGCGGCAAATCCAATTCCCATACCCATATAGAACCATGAACGTACTTAAGATTCTTCATCATCCTTATCTTCGACCATTGGGTTTGTATTGTGCGATTTTTCACTTTGTGTGAAATTCTTTGTGAGTGGAGGTCCGCAAAGTTCAGGATTTTCTATATAGCTAAGATTTGTAAAACCCTGAAGTTGGGTCCCTAATGGGATTTTGCTCATGAAATTATTGAATGAGGTTCAAGACACCAAGAAAAGACATGCCATACATGAACTAAGGAATTTGTCCTAAGTCAATTGCATGAGAGAACAAGGGATTCCAACTGTTTAAGTTTCCAATCTCTTGCGGTATCATTCCCACTAACTGATTTTGGGACAATTTCAAAGACTGCATCTAATGAGCATAAATAGCTCTAATGGTACTATTCTTTACATGTTGCTTGAAAGGTCTATAACATACATTGAATTTGAATATGGTAATTCCAATCCTTTTATAAGCAATGTAAGAAATAAACCATACACCATTATTTGGTTCAATGTGCGAATCCAAATGAAGAACTCATCAATTGAAGCATATTTAGAAATCATGCTTGTCATATTTCAGAATTTCCTTGACAAATTATTATTTGCAAAATCCAATATCTTGAGAGAATGAAGTTGGCATATTTCAATAGAAATATTACCACTAAACTCATTGGTTCTCAATTGGAGAGAATTTATGTTCTAGCCCATCCAACTTGGTATAGCTCCAGAGAATATAGTTCTAGCCAGGTTAAGGATCCATAAATTTTTGCAATTTCACACTGAGAAAGGTACTTCTTTGGATAATTTATTTTTGCTCATTCCAATAAAACTCAATTAGACAAAGAGCCTATTGAGTGAGGAATTTTTCCTTCAAGTTATTCTCCATCAAGACAACACAAAACAATGATTTCCAGCCCACCCAACAATTTGGAATTTCTCTGGATAAACTATTAATAGAAATGTCCAAATACTCTAAATTGCTTTTGTCTTTCATCTTGTGACATGAGAGAAGAAATGGATCCGACAAAGAGTTTCCAACTAATTCTAAAAGAGTTACATTTGGTGATATTTGAGGCACACGCTTCTCAAGTTATTTCCATTCAGCCGTTCAATTTTGGAGTTCAACGTCACATATGACTTGTCTACATCGACCGAGTTGTTTGTTAAAGAGAAAAATTCAAGTTGAGCAGCAAACTTCCACAACTTTTCAAGAGGTTCAAATGAAACTCTAGAGTGCGCAATGGTTAGAGCTTTAAGAGAGATTTGTGTATAAATCCATGAAGGAAATTTGGGAAGCACATAGCCGAACCAAAGAATTTTAATCTGAAAACGAGGGACCCATTCAGGATCAAAATCAAAGATCAAGGCTGGTGAGGTCAAGCTTAAATGCTGTAAATTTAAAAGCATTTGAAAATTTGTATAGAGATATTCCTGTTAGGAAGCATGGTCATTGTTCGAAGCCAATCGGTTTCCTTGTGAAGATCAATACCACCGAGGTCAAGATATTACAAGAATGAAGATGGAAATCCAATGCAGATTACCAACGAGAAGATCATAATTATTTGATAAATCAAGATGATGGAGGTTGGAGGAGATTTTACACTGGTGAGGAGGTGTACCTCTTGACAAGCCATTGCATGTCTAGTTACACATAGTATAATTAAATTGGATGGTCTTGAAGTCATTGCTGCTCAAATTCAAGTGGATTAAAAATTCAGGATCCAACAAAGATGGATTGAGTTCATGTTGTATTTTGAACATTTAAACATATTTCAAAAGGTTTAATTAATTATTTAAATTAATTTTGTTTGAAATCTTGAACTAATTTTATAAGACTATTGTACGATGGAAAACAGGGTTTTTAAATTAAGAATTGATCATATTAAATGGTTTTAATATCTGAGAATCATAAACGGTGCTCTTATTTTGATTAATACCATTTAGAATCTTTCAATTATGACACATGAATATCTTATGTACAAACCAATTCTTTGTGCGCTATTAATGCAAAATAGTAACAGCTATTTGTATTAATTTCCTTTTATAACCCGACGTTCTTTTGTTTAATGAAAAGACGCTGGTCTCTGTAAAGGCTTGGAGCCTTGGATTTATTTCCATTGGTCTTGATCTTTAAATGAAAATCATGCATGTTTCAAAAGTATGTTTTTGGTTCAAACGAAAAACACACATTATTATTGTGTTGCTTGGGTTATTCATCAGAACATATCTCTGTTGTAGTTTTTGAATTCCTAGATAATACCAAAAGAGCATGCTGTATTTTGGGAAATTTTTGCACAGTAATAGAATAATCTTTAAGGACAGCGCACTGTACTTTTCAGACTTAACAAGTCTCTTTCTCTGTTTTCTTATGGTGCAGGATCCAAGGTCAATTTCCCAATAATAAAAAATAGGGAGAGGCTATTACCACCTTTTTTTTTTTTGGCTATTGCCACTCCCGTTATTATTAATTTTTATTTAGGTATACTAAAATACCTTTCTTCTACTAACTACTTGACAATCTTTGATATTTATCTCATTTTTTAGTTTTTATACAATTACTAGTTTTGGTTAATGCCTAAGTGGAAATTTTCTATAGTGATCTTTTTCCTTTTTGTCGTAACATGTTTAAAAAAGCGATTGTGCTTTGACAAAAATACTTTTTTCTTCAATTTGATGTTTATATAATCAACAAAACTGCACCATTTGTTTCAATGTAAAATTTATTTTACATTACATATAAGTTGATTTACCAATCTTATCTTCTACTCATGTAGAATAATGATTAAGTTCAATTTCTATTTTTAATATATATGTTTATCACATAGATATCTATAAACTTAGAGTAATCTTTTAAGATATTTTAATTATTTATATTTTTGTAAATATTCAATCAACCTAAAATTACACGCTAATCCTGAATTAGAATTAATTTTCTCTCCAACTAAATTTTGTCAATAAAAAATAATAGATGTATGCAAATTCTAGGTGTCATATTTTCTCAACATTAATGTGGAGAACACCATAAGGTGAAGGCAAAGATACACAAAAAAAAAAATAATAAATAATAATTATAATCATAAAAATAATTTAATAATAGAAAAAGAAGATTTAGGAACAGTTTACTTTCCAACGACACTTATGGCATCGCTGTTTGTTGGCTTATTATTCAAATCTATCGCACACACCATGTCTACCTTTTATTAAATTATTTAAATATTTTTATGAAAATTATTTGAATAATATAATGTTGAGTATTTTTTATAAAATAATAAATAAAATGAATAACAACAAATTTTTATATTATCAAATAGTTAAATTAATAGTAGAAGAGGGGTAGTTTAGTGAACTTAAATAAAAATTAATAATAATGGAAGTGACAATAGCCAAAATTTAGTGCCATCCTCAAACACAACAACACACACTATTATTGTATGGCTTGGGTTATATATTAGAATATATCTTCATTGTAGTTCTTGAAGTTTCTGGATAATATTATAAGAGCCTCTATTTGAAGATTTCTACAAAGTGATGCAATAATCTTTTATTTTATTTCAAGTCCCGTGTTATTTGTTGAGAATTGTTCTTTCTATGTATTCTTTGCAAATTTATTTGAGCATTATTTTATGATTTGGGCTTTACGAAAATTTACGAATTTGAGCTTGTATATATCTAAGAATTAGTTTATCACAAACGTGCTTGTCTCTTCATGATCAAGCTTAGACTGTTTATTAAAATATATATAAATCAAATAAGAAAATAACAGCAATCAATATATCAAATTGTATTAAGTTTTACATATTCATTATAGTAATTATAGCATGTTGTACTGGTTACAATTTGTGCTGGAAGACTAGAAGCATTCTGGGTAAGTGATCAAGCAACAAGTCTACTAACTATGGGAAGCCTAAACAGATAAGTATTATACCTTTGAAAATTTTAGACATGACATAATAATAGTTGTTTCTAAAAACTAATTATGAGTAGAGGAAAAATTTTGGGTGATAGACTCTGGGCTATCAGGTATATCTACACAAACAAAAATGTTTTGATGGAGGCCAATGGAGGCCTCTAGATGGAGGCCACTTGGGCTTGATGGTAGACCGCTCTTAGACTAGGCCGGATGATAGGTAAGTTGAAACATGTTTTTTATTACATTTTAATTTTACATTGCTTATGATATTTGAGTAAATTTGATTGTTTTTTGATATTTTTTCATTTATGTAATAGTTTTTATCCATTTGCCGGCGATATCACATTATTGAGGTTATAGAGAGTTGGTATAACCATCCATGGCCTACATGGACGACATCCTCGTGTAAGGATTTGTGGTGGAAGGAGTGGAAGGTAATTATATGATTGTTTCGCTTTTGTTAAAATATATGTTTATATTATTTAATTATATGCCTGATATACAATCACTAATGTGCTGAATTTGTTTATGCAGAACATTCTACATTGAGCTCGAGCATGAGCCCGTAGTGAAGAGGGCTTGGAGGATTAGGTCCTCCAAGAAAATGTGGGATATGTTTCATGATGTCCGTAAGGGATACATGAAAGCTTGACCGAACGCGCCACCTTGGCTGAGCTACAGTGCACTGGGCCATGACCCGACCTTCAAGGATGGGTCGGAAAGGGAAAGACAAACCGAGCCTCACAGAAGGCGGGTCGCGCACACGAGTGGTCGAGCACCCAGAGGGACCCGTAAGCGCTTGGTAATTCTTTACCCTTACTACATTTTATAATAACATTTACTATATTTGAATTGTGGCAAATACTATGCTTTGATGACTTTATTGTGCTTATTTATGCAGGCGAGGAGTTGAACCACCCTCCAAACAGGGCAAGCTATTTGAGAGACTCATGCCCGAAAGGTAAGTAGAGAGGGCAATCTGAGAGGTCTGGGTAGACCCTCGCTCGAGGTGACCTATGTAAGTTTAAATTTAGACATAACTTTACTTAATTTTTATTATTATTTTCATTTATGTCATAATCATTACTTACAACGTGTTTTTTCTTTTTTCCTTTGCAGCGAGTTCATAGACCTCTGGAGAGGCCAGATCCAGGACCAGACCCAAATGGCTGAGGCTGGGCCCGATGCTAACATTCTCCTCCTCCCAATGAGGAGGATGTGTGGGCCCAAGTGGTGGCGGCCCTTACAAGGGTCGCATATATGAGATGGGGTACTACCTTGAGAGTATATCCCCATCCTCCGCCTGGGTCAGCTGACTGGGGATGATGCCCTAAGGGAGTGTGTCCATGTCCTCAACTAGGAGCTTAGGACAGGCCCGGCTGATTTGAGGAGGAGGCAGGAGACACAGCTCCTTCCAGGACTCAGGAGCAGGAGGCAGGGCAAGGCTGGAGGAGGAGCTGAGAGAGATCCGAGAGCTTAAGCTCTCCTAGGAGCGGCGGAGCAAGAGAAAGCAAAGAAGGAGAAGGCTCAGTTTGAAGATGTAGGAGAAGATCACTGGAGATGTGATGACCTTCTTTCGGGACATGTAGGCTTCAGGATCCTTTGGCTTGAGACGCTCCCCCATATCCCATTCCTGCATATCACTCATCTCCATCTCTAAGGACTAGTCAAGTCGAATGGCGTGGATGACGATGATGGTCCAGATGATAATGATGATCATGATGATGAGCCTTACGCGCGACGATGCTCATGCCCAAGAGTTCAGCTAGTTTTTATCTAGCTTTATCATTTTTCATTTCTGGATATTTTTTACATTTATTGTAATTTGTATATATTTTATTGTCATAATTTTCTATTTTATTTAATTAGTTTAATTTATTCATTTTATTATTTTCTTATTTAATATCACTTTGATTGATAATTAGGTTATTATATAAATAAATAAATAATAAATGATAAATTACCAATCAATTCATAAAGCTAGCGATTATCGATGGGTATGCCCATCGGTAAAACGCAATATTAATAAAATAAAATTATTTTACAAAAATCAGAAAACCATCGGTAAACCCGTCGGTAAAAGACTTAAAGAATTATTTTATTTATTTCAAAATTTGTCAGGAAAATAAATAAACCCATCAGTATATATATGTCTCTGACACAGTGACACCTTTTTTTCTAATTGTACGACAGTAAGTATTTTAATACCCGTACACGTGTCGATAACTACCGACGGGTTTCATTACACCGTCGGAATATTCATTAACACCTGGAAACCGATGGCCTCATGTCCGTCGTATACCTTCAGGATATAAATACTATCCATCGAAAAACCCGTCAAGGAGTCAGGATCCGTGCTTTTCTTGGTAGTGTTTTACCTCCTACATATTGTACCAAAATGAGAGGAATTTGTATATGTTGACGACTCTAAAAGAGTTAAAGTTCTTGGTAAAGGAATAGCGAAATTAAAACTCACATATGGTGATCTTGTTGTTAAATGATGTCCTCATATACCTAAATGTATTATAATTTGGTATCTGAATTCGCTAAAGCTAGTGTCAATGTTATTTTTGAAAATGATGAAGTTGTGCTCTCAAAATGTGGAGTTTCTTGGGAAAGGTTATTATAATAGTTGTTTATATTTGTTAAATATTTAATGTATTGTGAGTGAAAATGCATGTTCTTCCGTCTCTATGTTTATTTTTATGAATGTGTTGCATGCAAGATTAGGACATGTTAGTGTACCTTATATTAAAAAAATGCAAAATTTAGGATTAATTTTTGGTTTTTTCTAATTCATGTTTAGAAAAGTGTGAAATATGTATTGAATAAAATTAACTAAAAAATTATATCCATATGTACACAGAGAAATGAATTCTTAGAATTAATTCACTCTAATTTAAGAGATTTAAAAGAAACCATAACAAAAGGAGGTAAAAAAAAATTATGTGACATTCATAGATGATTCTTCTAGATATACTAAAGTATATTTAATTGAAAATAAGGATAAAGCTTTTGACATGTTCGTTATATTTAAAGCTGAGTAGAAAATCAATTAAAGAAGAAAATTAAAAGAGTAAGGTCAATTAGAGAAGGAGGATATATTTTGTTTGATGATTTTTGTGAAAAGAAGGAATAATACATGAAATAACTTCACCATATTCTTCTTAGTCTAATGGAGTATTAGAAAGAAAAAATAGAAGTTTAAAAAAAAATGATGAATGCTCTTTTGTTTACTTGAAATGCACTTGAAAATCTTTGAGGTGAAGCTTTATTATCACGTCACTTGCAAACATACACTATAAGAAAATCATAGCATATCGACGATGTTACCTATGGGTGCAGACTTATCAATAGTTACCGACAGGATGACACATTTTTATTAATTAGCCTTTGATAATAAAAATAGGCAACAGCCCATTGGTATACCTATCGATAGTTGATGGCACCACCACGCGCCATATGATGTGCACAATTACCAATGGTCGATGTTCGGATACCGAGAGTTTGGCTAATGATTTTATGCTCGTTGATACATTTAAATGTGCCATGTGGCAGCGAATGGCCTTCCAACGGGTGTACTGATGAGTATTAATCAAAATATTTTTTATTTTTTAATTCTTATACATTACCGACGTGCGCAACTAGAAACACATGGGATATAATGGAAATACCTACAAGTGTGAAAACCGTCTGGAGCTTCTCCTAGTGCTATCACGTTTTGGAAATAATTATGGTTGTTGTTGGTGTGTGTCACATACCTGTCGGTAACACCGTCGGTGAGTGTAGCACCAACACGCACCACTTGGTGCACATATTGTCTGACGGGTGTACCAACGAGTAATTAACAATTTATTTTTTAATTATTTTAATTAAATATTACCGACGAGTATATTTAACAATATGTTTTATTTTAAATTTTTATTAAATTTATCGACTTGTGTACGACGTGTTTAATAATTTATTTTCATTTTTTGTTAAATATTACCGACGAATTAACCATGGGTATTTATTATAATTTTAATTATATTCATTAATAATTTATTACCGACGGGTTAACAAACAAGTTTATTTTTTAAAATTATTAATTAATATTTTTAAATTTATTATTTATTATTTACGAGTTATTCGATGGTTTCCAAATTTCACAAGTTGCCACGCAACCTTTGGGATTTCTCAATTTCCGTTGTTAAAGCGTCTGGAATACCTGTTAGTGAAACACACCATTACATTAAACGTATACCCTCCGTAACCCGCATTCATCCCCCTACCAGAACCCTCTTCTTCCCCACTCCATGAAGCTCTCTCTCTCTTCACTCACTCTCTCTAAACCTCATCTTTGCCAGCCCATTTTGCCACCGTGTATGACTAGCTTAGCTCCATTTGAGAAACGTATACCACCATTATGATCTAGGGGCTTTGGTGAGCATTTTATCGGTTTAGTTTTTTTATTGATTTAGTTTTTCTGTTCATTTATGGGTGCCCATTGTGTTGTGTTTTGTTGCATTGTTGAGTAATTATGGTGGTTACTTTGTTAATGTAGGAGTGTTGTTTCAGGGTGACATCAATAATTGATTTAGAGATTGGTTTGTCACTCTTCTTCCTTGGGTTATTTTATGTTTTAGTGTGTTGATTTAAAGTTATCATATTGGATTGTCAAGATTGGATTTGGTTGGACGCAGAGCTTTCCCACATTTTATGGATTTTTTTACTACTATAGAGGTTAATAACTAAATCCTTGTTGTTTATATGGTTGAATGGTTTAATATGTATGTAGGATATATAGAGACTTATGTTTTCTAGGATAAAGTTGTAGGAAATAGGAATTGCATAATGAGGGAAAGGTGCAGGGTCTCCAACTTGTTTGCATTGGTTCCTATGGGATTCTTTGTATTGCGGATATTGCAGGATGCATGTTATGGAGTTATAAGGGGATGTGCAATAGAATGATTTTTAGGATTATATGAATTGTATATAATGATTAAAATGTAATTGTTGAATCATTCGTTGTTTATATTTATAATAGTATCTATAATTGTTGAATTAGCTGAATATCTAACAATGGAAGCTCCTAATTTAATGGGAGATGCTCTCGAAATTTTGTTTAAATTTTGTGTAGGAATAATAGATTAAAAAAGTAACTATATTTAGAAAAACTTAAAAGCTAGTTGAATTTGGTCAAAAATGCGTGAGTGTAAATGAAACTTAACGACCAATTGAGTGTGTTTTAAAGACAAAGTAAAATAAATATTAACGATGAAAGCTCCTAATTTAAAGGGAGATGCTGTCAAAATTTTGTTAACTTTTTTTTAAGGAATAATAAATTAAATAAGAGTAACTATATTAAAAAAAACTTAAAAGCCAATTGAGGCCGCTAAAAATAATTATTTAAATAAAACTTAAAGACTAATTGAATGTGTTTTAAAGACAAAGTAAAATAAATATTTGATGGTAAGCTCTGAATTTAAAGGAAGATGCCGTCAAAATTTTGTTAACATTTTTTTAAGGAATAATAGATTAAATAAGAGTAACTTTTTTTAAAAAGAATAATAGATGATCCACCCCTTCATCTGTAGAATCGATGAAGACAATTGAAAACCTGATTTCGTTGATTACTGGAAGTTGACATAATTGAATGTACAAGTAACCACCTAATCAGAAATCACGAAGATGAAATAAGTGATAGTAGTGCTCTGATGATTTGCCTAGTGATCAATAGAGAGTGATGATGAAAATTCATACACTTTCAGATTAATTAAGGTGTTCAATATTTTAGGCGATATTTTTATGAAATTATTTGAGATTTCCTTATTCAATTAATGTTTTTTAACTTGTGGATTACTTTTTAATTGTTTCAGGATTACCTACAGGCAAAGGCCAACCTCAAGGAGGTCCGTTACCCATTACCACCTCAGCCTCTATCCTCCCACCACCTCAGTGACCACCCTGGGCACCACCTTAGCACCACCCTTCCCACCACCTCAATTCCGAAGATGCAGGAGAAGATCACCGCAGATGTGATGACCTTCTTCCGGGACATGCAGGCTTGGATCCTCCAACGGCAAGACGCTCCCCCAAATCTCAATCCCCTATATCCCACTCCCCTCCATCTTTGAGGGCCACTCAGTTCTGATGGCGTGGATGACAATGATGGTCCAGATGATGATGATGATGATGATGATGGTTCAATGCCACCGACAATGCTTGACGCCCAGGAGTTCAGCAGTTTTTATCTAGCTTCATCTTTTTTCCTTTCTAGATATTTTTTACATTTATTGTAATTTGTATATATTTTATTGTCATAATTTTCTATTATATTTAATCAGTTTAATTTATTCATTTTATTATTTTCTTATTTAATATCAGTTTAATTGATAATTAGGTTATTATATAAATAAATAATAAATAATAAGTTATCAATCACTTCATAATTAAACAAGGAAATTTTTTTTTAAAAATAAATCATTACCGATGGTAATGTCGCGTAAAAGTAATATTTATAAAATAAAATTATTTTCCAAAAATCAAAATACAGCTAGTAAATGAGTAAAATAATTATTTTATTTATTTCAAATTCTATCGGTAAAATAAATAAACCCGTCAGGATTTATATGTCTCTGACAGCCATGGTGACACCTTTTTATCTAATTGTACCGATGGCTAAGTATTTTAATACCTGCGGTACATGTGTCGATAACTATCGAGATGTTCCATTATACGTTGGTAATATTCATTGACGGCTGAGAAAGCGATGGCTTTGTGTCTGTCTGGTATATTCCGTAAGGATGGCTTCCGCTTCGTGCATTTCACGTAGTGGTGTAAGTTCATAAATTAAATTCTCTTTTTTAATTACCATGGGTTAACCGATGTGTGTTAGTTAAATTATTATTTTTTTAAATTCTCATAACTTACTAATGGGTTTGATTAAATTAATTTTTATTTTTTAATAATTTTTTATTTTTATTTTGATTACCGACGGTTTAATGAAATTTATTTTTATTTTTATCATTAATTTTTTTAAATTACAAATAAGTTTTTGAAATTTTGAGATGTTAGCGCATTCTCTGGATTCCACATATTATCGGATAAGTGGATCGCTTATGCACGTTTTAAATGGTTCGACCTGTTTATCCTTCGCTACCCATTGGTAACCCATGAATATGGGGAACAGAACCCTTCTCCTCATTCTGAAGTTTCTCTTTCTTCCCCCTTTCCTCTCGCCACCACCACCCTCCTTTGCCGCCATTCACCCGTCCCTTCGTTTGCGAAAGCAAGACCGTCAATTGCAATCCCAATATGTTGGTGAGCATTTTAATCAGTTTTTTTTTTATTTGACTTAGTTTTTTTTATTCATTTTCATTGTCCAAAGTGTTATTTTTTAATGTATTGAAGAGTAATTGTTGTTGCTATTTTATTAATATAGAAGTTCTATTGGAGGAGCGCTGATTGTGTTGACTGTGGGAGTTTTGGTTTTATTTTTTTCTGTTTTTTTGTTTATTTTTATAATTGTGCAAGATTAAATATTTATTCATTTTGGATTTTTCAGATTGGGTTTGTTGCGTGAGGAGCTTTTGATGTTTTGTTTTTGCCCTGCTATATAGATTAGAAATGAAATCCTTGTTATTTATATGCTTTAATATGTATGAAGGCTTCAAAGATTTGAAAACCAAACAAATCCTTCCCTTAATTTTTCCTTCTCTATTAGCTGCAAGTATGCTTGGTTAGAGGAGAGGAGATGGGTTATTCTATACGTTCTCACACTCAAGGTGATGAGCTATGGTGGTAGAGAAAGGAGGAGGAGAAGGAGGAGAAGAAAAAAAGGAAGAGAAATGTCTTAGGCACGGAAATAAATGAAATTGTGTGTTAAATAGGGGTAGTTTAATTATTGTGTGTTAAATAGGGGTAGTTTAATTATTAATTTGAAGACCCAAAGATTCAAAGGTAATGTTGCACTTGCACTATACCAAAGGAAAGAAACAAGAACGACGCATCAATACTGATCAAAGAGTCTTATTTATGTTAATATGATGCATGATAGCATTTGACTTCACTTCGTAGAATGGTGGTAGTTTCAAGCACTAACAAAAGGTATATAGGTTTAACATCTGATGAAACATATAGTAGATATGTTTGCAAAACAACCGATGAGATAAATAGCATGCAAAACAATATATACAAGATCAAAGACATACAAACACATATATATACAAGATCAAACACATACAGACCCACCTGAAACTTATTTAATTTAGACGCAATAACCAACATGACACGACAGACGACACACACACAAACACATACACGGACCGCTTGCAATAGATTGTGTAGTAACCTGGAAAAAAAAAACACAAAATTCAAGTGAGGAACCACCGTGACCTTAAATGATATAGACCATACAGTTTTCTCTCTTTCTTTTTATTTTTTCTTCTTCTTCCCTTACACACTCTCCCCATAACCCCTCCATCCCTTCTTCAATTCCTCTTCACTTCTTTCTCTCTTCTCTTCCATTCTCTCTTCTTTTTCATCTTCTTTGCTTCCACCATCACAAACATCACCACCACCTCCATCATCATCATCTCCTCTTTCCTCTTCAACACCTTCCATCGTTCTCTCTCTCTCTACCTCAATTTTCTTTCTCTAACCTCCATTAGAGAGCTTGAAGCTTTTAGAAGGAATTAGAGTGATTTTCTTCACTAATTCTATTCTTCAAGTGGTAAATAAGCTTCTACAGGACTTATTTAATTTATTAAAGTTCCTAGTTAATTTAGGATTAATATTAGTATTTGTTTGAACCCTATAATTAGGGATTTTAGATTTGGGGTAATTTGTGTAAATTGATAGTATTGTTAGCTTACTAATATTATATTTATATTGTTCCTAGAGTTATAGAGCATTTGAGTATCAACTTGTTGGATTGATGACACTTGGGAGTTGATCTTCAATTCTTTGAACCAATTTGTGAGTAGACATTATGTCTATAATTGTTTTTAATTATTCTAAATTAGTTAAAAATGTATTTTAGGAAATTAGAGGCTAGAAATAATTATTTGGCTATGTTATATAAATTTGATGAAAATAGATCTAATGCATATAGCTTATGTTTATTTAAAAATTTACACATGAGACAATATGACATGACTTGGAAATTTGGAAATTTTAAAGAAATATTAAATTTCATAGATTGAACTAATTGAAAACTATCGACCCCTGATATGGATTTGACAAATGACTTATGGATAGTGGGCATGGCCCCTTTTTGTTGATATGTATAAAATGATTATATGTTTTGGTAAGAATTTTGAGAGGATATGGAGCTGAATTAACGTGTTAGCCTTGGTGCACCTTGACTATATTTTTAGGACCATAGGAGATCCTTCTGTCTATGGCTACTCGCATGGTAGAACCGTTCGTTTCAAGATCACATGAAGGAATGGCCGCTGAGTGTGAATCCTTTTGTTTATCCTAAATTTAATGATTCCCTATTATTTTTATATAAAGTGAGTTGTTTTCAAGAATTTTTTCATAAATAAAAAGATTTGTTGAATTTATATGAACTATGAACCTATTATTGTTCTACTTATGGATTATATATTGTCTCATGTGGGTTATAGACATCTTGTCTACCATTTAGTTGTAAAACTCACTCATTGTTTCCCTCTTTTCCAGATAGGTGTAGTTCTAGGTTCAATCCTAGGCTCCTTAGTAGCCGATTGTCTAAGTTGGTAAGTCTTCCTAAGAAGGCCCTTTTTTTTTAAGTTTTAGCCTGTTAGAACTATTTTAATGCTCCATATGTCACAGGCAGTCGGATAAGTTTTGTGTTTATGTATATATTTGTGCTTAAGCATGTGTAGTTAGACTGAGATATATATAGACTATATTATAGAAAGGATTTGTTAACTAAGTTTACAATTATATTTTGAACTATATTCCTAGTTATGATTGGACATATATTTTGTGGTTATGAATTTACATTTGAAATTAGTTTTAAAAAAAAAACTTGATTCATGCTTGATTTAGGATTGGATTTGTTTTAGATTACTTATCAGAACTTGAATTAAAATTTATATGTTGAGATGAATTTTCTAAATTATGATGAGTTGATTGTGTTGCTAGGGCGCATTCTTAGAATGCTTGAAGCTTAATTATGTATTTTATCCTTATTTTCATATAGGTTGTATTTCTAAATTTGGAGATGTCCAAAAACAGAGGAACTTTCCCATTTTTCCTAAAATAATATATGTTAAGGCTTGCTAGGGAAGGTGTTTCCTATGCATCGTCATAACCTAATTGTGATAGATTGCATGGGTCTTGCTTATTTAGTACAAAGATTGGAAAGTAATAAAACTCAATTGATTCATTTAACATTTTATTTGATCTCTAATGTTTTACATGTATTAACTAATTTCTATTCATGGAAGAGTCGCACTACAAAGCAACTTTGCGAATTCAATGTCCTCTGCATTTGTGACTAGGGATGCTCTTTCTCTTGTGCCTTAGATATGGAGGACATGGTCCGCACTTTAGTCCATGCCCTAAATGAAGAGCTCAAAAGCAAATGAGGAGATGTGGAAGAACAAGGAGGCTGGATGTAAGAAGAAATCAGCCAAGAAAATGTAGAAGAAGGTCAAGACAAGGTGGCATCGAGGATGCAGAGGTAGGTGCAATAGTAGTAGTATATATGCAGATGCATGCATACTTCAAGCTTATGAGAGCAAGCAGCTTCACACCTCTTCCTCTTCCTCCTCCACCCTCCAGGACTACCCCAAGTTTTGAGGCGATGTGGCATTCCTCCTCCTCCTTCTTGATGATGATGATGATGAAGGTATTGGTGACAATGGTGAGGCAAATATTGATAACGTTGAGTACTTGTGATCATTTATATAACCCTAGACTTTATTATTTTATTTTTCATATTATTAATATGGATGTTTACTTTTACTATTGTTGTGACATTTTACTTTATAATATAAAATGGTATTTAGAAATTGAAATTTTTATTCCATAAATTTCCTTATGTTCACCAATTATCATGACAATTAGCAATGGTAAGCTGTAATTATAATAGTAAGCAACAATTAGCAAAAATAATGAAAAATATACAAGTGCATTTATAATTTAAATTTTCTGAATATTTTTAAACTTTTTTCCTTTATTACAAACATATTTTACCATCTCTAAAATTAGTGATGGTAAAATTCATCCATAATCAATGAACTTTAAAACAAATTCTTTGCCAATTACAGAGGGATTTTACCGTCTATAATTTTAGATGAATTTTACTTTCTTTAAAATTATTGATGGTAAAATTCGTCTATAATCAACGAACTTTAAAACAATTTTTTTTGCCAATTACAGGATTTTGCTGCGTAATTTTAGAGATGATAAAATCCGTTGTAATGAGCAAACTTTGAACCATTTTCATCCATTTATAGATGGAAAATTCTATCTATAAATTATACAAATAGACTAATCCGTCTGTAAAATCGCCTATAAATTAGAGACGAAAGAGATAAATCTATCTGTATTGCTTATAGATGCGGAAAAATAGATAACTCTTTCCCATCTAAAAATTCGTTTGTAATCATAAAATCCGTTTGTAACATGATAAAAATCCGGCTATATTCCACGAAAATCTTGTAGTGACACACAAACCCAAAGGTTAGGCTCAAATACACATTCTAAACATCAAAAACAAGAGAAATTCCCTAGCTAAAGGTTAAGAACACTTGGAATAGGGGTCTTGAAGGCTTCAAGGATTTGAAAACCAAACAAAACCTTCCCCTAATTTTTCCTTCTCTGTTGGCCGCGAGTATGCTTGGTTAGAGGAGAGGAGATGGGTTATTCTATACGTTGCTTGGACCTTTGTGTTTGTTGAGAATGTGAGCCAAAAATGGTGGCTCACACTCAAGGTGATGAGCTATGGTGGTAGAGGAAAGAGGAGAAGGAGGAGAAGAAGAGAAATGTCTTTGGGCAAGGAAAAAAATGAAATGGTGTGTTTTGGGGGTGAGGGTCATGGGTTCACTTAAATAGGGGTAGTTTTATCCAAGGGTTTGAGTGTAAGGGTGTGTGAACACATTATTACTATTGGATAAAAGTTAGGTATTCACTGCCAATAGACAAAAAAATCATTGAAAAGGTCATCAAATCTATTGTCTTGTACGTTTATTGTTTCACAAAATGTAGTAGCATAAAAGAGAGAAGAATAAATCGAAAAAAATGGTTTGATCTACTTGATTGCATATCCATCATATTATTTGCTTAGTTCTTACATCATTTTGATTAGCGTATAATTAAATTGATGAAATTAAGTTGAACACCCAAAGATTCAAAGGTAATGTTGCACTCGCACTATACCAAAGGAAAGAAACAAGAACGACGCATGAATACTGATCAAAGAGTCTTGTTTATGTTAATATGATGGATGATAGCATTTGACTTCACTCCGTAGAATGGTGGCAGTTTCAAGCACTAACGAAAGGTATATAGATTTAACATCTGATGAAACATACAGTAGATACGTTTGCAAAACAACCAGTGAGATAAATAGCATGCAATACAATATATACAAGTTAATACTGACACAATAGTTAAAGCTCCTTCATCTCTAAATCTGAACTCCTTTTAACAGAAAGTAATAACAAAATTTTTCATTTTCTATACCCTATGTACTTTTGAGTTCTTTGTAAAGCTAGGAAAATCCTATGAAACACATTTTAGTTGCAGCATCAACGCCGCATCAGATGTTTGAAACTACTCTGAATTGTTGCCTGAGGTGGTTGCTGCTTAATGGTTCGTTGCCTTTGCAAGGGCTATTGTTTGTTTTCTGGTTATAGTTGTGTTACTAGTTAGGAAAAACAAACAAACAAAGTGACCTACTGGAGATTTGTATAACGGTTCTACAGAATGATAGAAATTTTATTTTATTGAAACAGTATTTGGTTGTTTTAGTAAAGGGTTTGAACTGGTACTAGTTACTGCTGGTTCTAGTTATAGCATTTACTACATTCTATCATGGTTCCCTGTTGATTTAATTCTGCATACATAAGCTTTTCATCTCTTCTTTTGTTGTGTTTCTTTTACAGTATTAGTAATTTGTCAGTACTGCTTCTAACCATATTTTTGTTTTCCTTTTTCATTTAGGATTCCAAGTCTTCTGTTCTCTATGAGGTAGAACAGATCCTTGAAAGGGAATTCTGCACTTCCAGACAGTCTAAGAGTATCAACAAATGATTTTTCTTTGTTTTCATCTACTTAGCTGGATTATACATTGGCAGCTGTTGGTGATTTGGTCGGTTTTCTCATCACTTAATATTATCTGGTGTGAGCTTAGTGAGGATCTGCGAATCCTCACTTGGAATTTTCAGAGTATTTCTCTAGCTTCATTATTTCAAGGAAGGTTCTTCCTTTGGCATCTTGAGGATTGCAGCAGAATGATGAACTTTCAGTTCCTGAACTGACTTGGAGATGTGTATGTCTCTGGGCTGGTTGAAGAAATGAGCTTCACTTAATCGAAAATTGCCTGCACTATGTAAACATTTTTGCTTGTTATTGCTAGCCTGGTTTTCTTGGTGTTATGGTATTATGGCCTAGACATGTTTGGTTTTGTGGGTTTAATCCCTAAGCAAACAGTGAAGAAGAAGCATCAATCACCTGTTTTTGAACATTTGCTGAAAATTCTGCCTTGGCCAGCCTTTGAATCTTGTTTCAGATCTTTGCGTATTACCTTATGTTTTGGAAGCAATAGACCAAGAAGAGCAATTTGCTTCAGTGCTGTGATTTGTGTGAATACCATACTATGGGACTAATGGTGCATTTGGGGTCTTAGCCCACCTATAGTGGCTTGTGAGTGAAACAAAAATGTGTTGGTGATGGTATGAGGTAATGAACTTATGATATATAATGTTCTTGTTTAACTATACCTGGCAATTGATGCTATAGATGATGGAATCAATCAGTATGATGAATACTGGCCTTCAAAATATGTGAATAATACACATTTGTTCTCAAGAGTAGGAAGGTTAAATTTGGATTGATGAACAGATCCTGATCAATCACCTGAGACAGAAAATAAAGCCTTTTCAACGAGCCATCTGTCAGCAAATTTCTGGATGTGAGTCTTCTCTCCTCATGCCCTTTTTGAATACAAAGCTTAAAAATATTTTGTGGAGGTGTAAGGTGTTATGAGGAAAGAGCAAGCATAACTTGTCATTTTTTGGTTGAGTTCAATGAATTGGAGGAGGTTGGCTGGTGAAGAATTTGTTGAACAGGTACTTATGGTTAAAGGAAGAATCAACCAAAGACAGCAATTGTTTGTCCACATGGGTCAATAACAATAGCTATATAGTCATATAGATGACATAGTGAAAGTAAATGTTATGGGTTTGGGTTTTGTTACTGCACCACACTGCAGAGCAAAGTAAGTGTCATTAGTCCACCCATTCTATAAAAGTCCTAATGCATATGAATGTGATGATTGTGAGATGAGCAATCATCTATCTCTTATCCTTAGTAACTGAAAGGGAACCTGTTCGTGATGTGTGCAATTTTTCAATTTTGATCATTTTCAGTGCTGTATTTCCCTCTGAGGCTGTTTTACTAGAATACGAGTAAAATAATGTTGTGCAATCCGTTAAATAATGCACTGATTTCACTGTAACCTTTTCTTCATTGATCTAGATTATATTCACAGAGCTTATCTTCTGTACTATTATTTTTTTCTTACTACTATACAATAGATGTGATACAAAATTATGCTGGACTTGTATAAATAAGTTCAGTCATAATCTTTATTATTATTATTATTATCATTACTGGTCTTTATTTGGTAGGACCTGCATAAAACAGTCCTCGAAGACAGATTGGATGTTATGAGAGCGTGATCGTTCTAACATTGGCACCGTTTTGGCAGATAGGAGAAAGACAACTCTTGTGAGGTTAATTCTGACATGCTCAAAATCAAGCACGTGGCTTTCTCAAAATTAATGGCTAATTGTAAACCTCGAATTGGTGTTGGAAAGAGTTGTAGGACATTAATGATTGGTGAAAGATTTGTGATATCAATTTGATTTTTAAAAGAATTATAAAATATCATTTTGGTTCTCTAATTATTTGTAACATCAATTTGATTTTTTAAAAGATTAAAATTTATTTTAGGTTTGTTGACTTTTTTTTAGGTTGTTGGACTAATTTAAAATAAATTTTAACTCTTAGAGAACTAAATTAATGCCACAAATCTTCTAAAAATCAAATTGATATTATAAGTCTTTGGAGCATCAAATTAATATCCTGCAACACCCTCAAGATAAATTTTAGGTTTTACTCACTACACTAAAGGGAGAAAAATGGGAATTTTGTATTCACCATATGGCCAATGTATTCAAGTCTAAATAAACCTGATTGGTTCAATCCAATTCAAAGTGACTGACGTTATAGAGTTGTTATTTATATTCATTGTGTATAGAACACTTGTCTGGACAAGTACTCTATTTACCATTAAACGTAAATGAGGTGTAATTTGGCCTGTCCATAATAAGTAAATACTATATTTTTTGACCTTATAGGAAATGATTAGTTGGGCACTAAAGAATCAGGGGAAACAATCTGGCAAAGCAAAACATCTTGATGACCCCACCGTGGCAACTTGACCCCTTGTGTTATAAAAAATACTTATATAATCCTAGTGCAAGTGTTTTTTTCTTACTTTAGGTAAACTCTAACCTAGATTAAAAAAATTATGAGAAAATATCATAAAAAAATGTATGAATAGGTTAGATGTGACGGAGAGCAAAAATTGCGTTGCTCTTGAAGCAGCATTGAACTTAGGTTATAGCACTGAGAATGTGACTTAAAGCTGCTGGTTTGATTGATTGAAAAAAAAGAAGAAGGAAACGTTGTTGGTTTAACATGTCAATATGGAAGTGAAATTTGATTTAATGGCTTGTGTGTGTTGGGATTCGTACACTTATGTAGACCATAGTGCTGGTACTGTGGATGTTAATATTCCATTATAGGCTACAAACTGCTTTTAATAATATATCACCCTGTAAAACCATTAATTTGTAGCCTGTTTTTACGTCTTGGAATTTATGGCTGAATTATATTTGGGCTTGACATAAAGATTTTGTTACCAAAAGAATAAAAAAGATTGACATGAAGTTTTTGATAGATTGAGTCTAGCAGTCTAACAACTCTTAATCTGTCTATGGTTAGTTTCTATTGATGTGCTTATTGTTGGCTTGCTGTTCCTTTTTTTTTTTTTTAATGTAAATCATCAAGCTCACCTTAGTTGGTTTGGACATAAATAGAGGAAAGCTGTGGAGGCTTCAGTGATGAGAGTGAACTATATGGATTGTAGTTATATAACTAGAGGTAGAGTAAAACCTAGGAAAACTATAGAGAAAACAATTAGAAGGAATTTAAATGTTAATGGATTATACATAAATATGATATATGATAAAATATTATAGTATTATTTGATATATATAGTTGACCCCACTTGGTGTGACAATATTTAGTTATTGTTGTAATATAAATCATCAAGCTCTCCCAAACACCAACTTAGCAAGAAGACAATGCATGTAAACAGAAAGGAAAGGATATTGCCAGCAAAGCTAGCTATAAGGTTCACTCATGAAACCCAACCTCGGGTTACCCCAGCAATAGCACAATGTACAACTTAAAGAGTTCAGATTAATGAACCTTACACAAAGAAGTGATTACTAATCTGAGAGACGTAATACAATCTTTTCGACTCCTACTTAAACCCCTTTTATTTATCTGCCCAAAAATTACTTAAAAATCACCTAAAATTTATATGTGCAGCTTCCATCGTCACTTCTGGCTGTTGGATCATAGTTTTCTGCAGAAGGGTCAGTGCAACCTTCAGGGACAGGAATATGAACCTGCTGAGCTCCTTGTCCTGCATCAAAACAATAAGGTAACATATATTTAGTCTTGTTTATCCTAAATCTTTGTTGCGTGGTAATCCTGAAAAGGAAGTTGCAATTTTTCACATCAAGGGCTTTCAGGATCAAAGGTCTAACCATAGAAGTTTCCAGTTTTGATGGCATCTTCATTTGCATCTCCAAGAGCTGCCTCTGAAAGGTATTTGTCAGCCAACTGAACCCTCTTCACATTCTCTTGCTCTTGAACAAGCATGTTTCCATACTCGATGAGCTTCTCCAGGGTCATCTTCGGTTGCTCGAAAGTTGGAGGTCCCTCCTTTGAGTTCACAAGCTTTTTCCCAACATTATCCACCCCAACACCAGAAACCCACTTCCTGACTTCATCATCATACACTCTAGCCCTCACAGCACCAAAGAAATCTACACAAAATTACATTAAACATTTCATTGTTCACATTTCATCCATACAATCTTGTATAAATGTCTCAAACTTTAATGGCTAATGCAAATGAGGAATTAGCGAATAGAAATTTCAACTTGAAATGAGAAACTTGGGGTCTTTTTTGTTTCTATTTTCAAATAGTTTCCTGTTTTCACAAAATCCTAAAAAACAGGAAATAGACCAAAAACACAAACGAGGCCCTACGATTGAGGTAAGGCTTACCAATAGATTGCCCAGGGAAGGTATCAACAAGCTTGACAATGTCCTCCTTTGGAACATTGTCTGTCCTGAAAATACCTTGGCAGACACCGATCCTGTCTTCCCGAGTAGGCGCCCAATAGAATTTCTCCATACGCCCATCTCGGATGAGAGGAGCATACAATGTTGAGAAGTCATTACCAGTGACTATGATGGGGACGGGGGATTCTCCTCCTTGTTGTACATACCAGGAAGTTGGACATTGGTTGGATTGTCAGCAATGTTCATGAGGGTTGCATTCACCATTTGGTTGTTGACTGTGTATTGTGTGGTTCCACCAAGCCTACCAGCTCCTGCATCCAGATCATTGATGAAGAGGCAGCACATCTTCCCTTTTTTGATGATGTCCGCTGCCTCACGGTACCTTTGCCTAATCAACTTTGCAGGCTCTCCAGCATTTCCACTTTCCAATTCTCCAGCACTCATCATTATGGGGCTGAATTCAAAAACAAAAGGCCAAAGAATTAGTAACTGAGCATCAATTTCATCTTTGATGCACCTAAGCCTAATAAACCAACATCAGCATTTTGTTTTTTTAAGTTCACCAATATTTTGCTTTTAAATAGCGGGGAAAAGTATATACTGCAATGTAATTGAACTTACTTGATTCCCATCTTGGCAAAAACAAGTTCACACTGGAATGATTTCCCCTGACCTTTGCCTCCCCAAATTCCCAAAATGAGAGGAACCTTAATATTTGGAAGGCTCAAAAAGTTCTTGGTGATGTGAACAACAACCTTGTCCATAAATGCTGGAGCAATATAGAAGCCATCCATGTTATTGTCCAAATTGTACCTGAAAAAAAAGGTGCATTAGCATTAACATTCAAGAAGTTCATAGAATGAAAACAAAAAGGATTTCTCACATCAGTATTCAATATTGGGAGCTTAAAACTTCTGTTATCTAAATGAAGTTCAAAGCACAACTTACTGGCGAAGACCAGTACTGATGTAATCATAGGAACTCATGACAGCATAGTGAGTTCCAGATTCCATGGGAGCTTGGAAAAGTGTGTCAACCATTCCCTTCCCTCTGGTGATATCCTGCTGGTCATCTGAAGTGTCAGAGGCAAGTCCACCCCATCTGTCCTTTGAGGTCTGCTTCTCCTCATCATACTCAATTTGTGCAGAAACCTTCAAGTTCCCTGAGAAACTCCTCTGGTTGGAACCCACGGAACTGACTCTCTTCAAGCTGGTTCCAAAGAATGCTGAGTTTGTCACAGGAGCACCACTGCTAGATCCATTCAGTTTCAACTGAAACATGAACAGCCTCATATATTAGTCCCAAATGAATCAATGAATTATGCATGAACTCAATATTGGATAGCAAGATCCATGCCTCAGCAAAAAACAGAAGTTGGAACAGACCCAGATAGCATAAAACTCAATATATCAACTCAAAGACAACTACAAAGATCAGACAACGCCATAATGTTCTGTCATAAATCATGTTTACAAGATTCAAAAGGATTCCATGGTTGCACTAGTAAGCTGACAATCTGCCCCTACTCACATAGACAAATTGATACATATAGGGGTGCATATTCTTGTACCATGTCTAAAATAAACTCAATATGTGAAGGAGAAATATTATAAAAACCATGAAACAATAATTATAATAGAGTGTAACAAAACGTGTTCTATATCTATGAGATCAAAGCTTGAACAAATTTATAATAATAGCATGGTAATAATATAGCACCGGTGGCAAGATCATGGCTCCAACGGTTGTCACTGAAGTAGCCATTGGGTTATAATGAAACCAAAGAAGTTTGGTAGCTAGGAGTGTGTTGCAAGGGAAGAAGACGAAATGGGACTGAGTTTGAAATTGTGTTTTGGATTTGAGAGAAAGAGAGAGGTGAGAGCGTAGTTTTATAGTTTGATCAGAGTAGCTGAAGTTGATGAGTGTGGCAAAAAGTGATAACAAAAATTGGAAACAAAAGTCTGAGGATATGGCTTGAGAATTTATCAACAGCCACACAAATGTGATTGGCAGTATTAACACTATTATACGTGGCTTTTGGTGAGGTAGACCTTGCTTTTGGAATGTGGTATTTGAGGATAGAGGGCTTTGTTTTCAAACAAAATGGGGATTTTTTAGACAAATAAAATGAAAAAAAAAGAGAGGGTATACATTTCTCCCGTTTTCCAATTAGTTATATATATATATGTTATCTTTTTTTTTTTTAATGGAAGTTGATTCAAAACTTCCTTACAGTATAAATTTTTTTTCACAGAAATAACACAAAGTAAACTTCGTTTGTATATATTTCAAGCTAGTCATGTCACATTATATCATATCAGGTGGGTTAAACACACAAAGTCGATTTGAATCGACTTTATAGGCGTGTTAATTTTTGTCAAATTTTATCAATTACAGTATGGTTATACAACGACTTCTATAATTCTATATTGCATAAGTTGATTGCAACCGACTTCGTACTATACCTGACACAATCTAATAATTAAATTTTAATAACACTTAATAATAAATTTCAAATAAGATAAAATAAAATACAATATTATTAAATAAAAAATTAAATTAAGTTACCTACACTGTCTATCTACCCACAATATGATCAACAACATCAAGACGTAAAGCTTACTCTCTATGGCCATCAGTATAACAGTAGGATCAATTGTGATGGAGGAAGGAAGTAGGGAGGGAAGAGGAAGGAGGGGAGTGTTATACTAATGGCCATGGAGAACAAGCTCTACCATCTTGATGATGCTATTGATCACATTGCAGATAGACTAGCAGTGCAGGTAACTTAATTTAATTTCTTATTTAATAATATTATATTTTATTATATCTTATTTAAAACTTATTGTAGTTAAATTTGAAATTGTTTAGTATGGTGTTTTTTTCTTTTTTATTGTTCTGGTATGTTAAATTTATTTTAGTTTGGAACTTCGTAGGTAGCATATATCTTATAATTTAATTTTATATATAGTAGAACGAACACGAATATTTATTATAAAACTATGCTTAAATTTGTTATTAGTGTTGTATATTATTTTATAAGTAAAGAATAAATAAATGGTGTAACCTCTCTTATTTTTCATTTTATTTATGTAAAAAATTCACAAAATGGAGGAGGACCAAAAACAAAAACCAAAAAACAAAAAAACAAAATGGAGGCTTCTCGGAACTGTGCTTTATCTGAGGTTTGGGTTGAAGCTCCTCCCTCCACCACTCATATTTCTTGATTATTTGGTAAATTTTATTACAACAAAATTGTGAAGAAGAAAATGAAAGTCAAAATCAAAACAGTTTCGTATGGAGAAAAAAGTATACTTGTACCACTTGTCTTTACGTATGATTCACTTCCATAATTCATTACCCCATAAGTTTGAGTGGATTAAAATATTTAGGAAATTATTATTATATTTAGGAAATGAGTTTAATTTATACAGCACAGTTGTAAAAATATTTTTGAACTATTATCTAATCAAATCATCTCAGTTGAATTGGATGTGAAATTTAATTATTTCTATTAATATAACAATATATAATTGAATAACAATGTAAAATTTTTATATCATAGCAATATTATTTGATCATCTAAAAGTAAATGTCTATTTATACATCTATCAAATCCAAGAATAGAAAAAGTTATTAGGAGGAGAGAGTGGGGTCATAAACCAATCCAAGAAAGATAAAATGAGTGTCAAATAAGACATTCATTTTTTCAATGTCAAAAAAACATATTACCACTAAGGGTATGTTTGATTGGGGAGTAAAAATTGAGGTAAATTTTTCATGAATGACGTTCATGTGTAATTTTACACATAGAGCTCGTTCATGAAAATTTACATCCTATTTTTACCTCTAACAAAATATACCCTAAGTAGGGCTATTTTAATACCTACTTTATTACTCTCAAATGTAATAAAAAAAAATGAAATTAGTGACAATGTACATTCAAAAATGATAAAATAGGTATCCAATGTTCTTTACTTGTGGTTCGCTTCCACAATTCACTGCCCCATCAGTTTAAGTCGTTATTATATATTTAAGAAATAGTGTAAATTATTATTATAATGAAAACAAAAGCAAGCGTTTGGAGTTAAGAGCATAGTAATTAAACTAGACTGGACTGACCGTTTCGGAAATCGATGAACCGGTCACTAGTCTTATTCTCTCAATGGGCTGGGAAGCAATTGACTTGGTCAAATTTGGTCAAAACCACTGGCCAAGTCACCTTCAAATTTGTTGAACGAACCGAGCTTGAACCACCCACCTAGTGTACACCACACCACATGCCACATGAACCCACATGCAGACGGACTTGAAGCGCGTGCCCAACGTGAGAAGCCCCGCCCATGAGAAGCCTTGCGTAGGACCCATATGCACATGTGGTAGCCTTGAAATTTGAAAATCTTCACGAACCCATCATCACCTGGGAAAGCAAGTGCCACACGACCGCTACTCCAATGTGCTCCTTGTTATATAATATGCAAGTATATATATATATATATATATATATATATATATATATATATATATATATATATATATATTCAATTCGTATTAAATTATTATTGTTATATACATTGATTTAATAAAATCTAGTTCAACCAGTGACTTATCGGTTGAATCAGTGACCAATAATTCCGATACTTTAATTGAGTCAATCACTTGTTTGAGTTTGATAACTATGGTTAAGAGAACTTGGTAATGGATTTACTGTATTCAAGTTGCATTAAAAAAGCGAAAATAGAAAAGGAGTCATGAACACTAACTTTCAATTAATTTTCGTTTTTAACAAACAACTGGCTGAGTCGGCGGATTCAATAAGCTTTCTTCTTGCTTTCAATTTCATTGGCATAAGATTAGCTTTTCTGATTCTCTCTCTCTCTCTCTATATTTTTTGGTAGTTTCTGGATTCTCTTTATACACTTGTTGGTTTCAAATTTCAGAATATTTGAAAATTGAATTCAGTTTTTTTTCAACAAAATACTCAAATTAGTCATTCCATATAGATTTATATAATATATTTTTAACTATATAATTATGTAACAAGGAATCAATTTGTCTCGGAAAAGGATTCTCTCAATTTATTTTTGAACATGATAGTGTCATGTTGTAATCCTCACCCTAGATCAAGTTAAAATGAAACTTGATAACCTAAATAGGTGACTTGATGAGTGATGAGGATTTAACATGATACTTTGTTCAAAAATAAATTAAGAGGATTCACTCCCCATGCTAGATACTATTTAAAAATAAATTGAGAGGATCCACCCACACCCATCCCCATGCTAGATTACTATAGCCTTGTTGGGCAGCAAAGTAATATATATATATATATAGATAAGAACAAACTCTCTTTCAATAGATGAAATAATGTAACACAAGAAGAAAAAAATATAAAGCAGATAAAATTTAACGTGGTTTGGCCTTTACCTATATCTATGAATATTCAAATCTTTCACTATTTACAACTTTTGAATTATTGAAGTTGCAAACTATCCTTATAAATATTTCATCACATAAACAACTCCTAAAAGCTACCCATATGGATTACTCCCACTTTTGGAGGATAATAAAACTCAAATAACCAAAACCATATTTATAGATCAAAATATTAATAATACTTCTATATCTTAGAGATTTTAGGTTAAATTTCAACATGCATTTACACTTTATTTTAATTAAATGGACTAACCACATATTTAGGAGTCTTCCCTATCATATCAAATCATCAAAATATAAATAATTAACGAAATTTCGTTTGGTGGGGAGAAGACACTCAACATATTACTCAACTGCCAATGTCATTGCAAAATATCTAGAAATCGAGAAACTTCACACATTGGAGCTTTCTACTTTTCTTTATTTCTTTTTTTCCCCATAAAAAAGGAAGCACTTTTTCCTTCATTTTTTCTGGCTAAGGCTGAAGCTAGCTTACCAGATGGTAAGATAGTAGCCAAAGCTCAAGTTTCTGTTGCATTTAGTTTGATTGCATGTTTAGAATGCTCCATGTTCTTGTCCCGAGAGTCACTACAACATTTCATTATCGTTCGTGAAATCGTTTTCCTTTGGTTTGGGAATAATTGCTTGAGCATTTGCAACACAGCCAGGAGATTCGTCTGAGTAAAACAGGCATTTCTTATCCTTCTTGCATTATACATTTTTTTTAGGGTTTTTAACACAAATAAAATAAAAAGAATGCGATATTACATATATTACATATATGTCTAAAGCTAAAAAGAATGCGATATTACATATATGTCCTGATATGTATATAATAGAAGTCGACTAAAAACGAGTTGTGTATTAAAACAAAGTCGATTATACACTACTTCAGCCTGTTCACACTGCACCTTCATTGTGCTTGCCAGCATTGCTTGGGAAATCAACTATAGTTGATTTTTTCTTGATGAGGAAGTCGACTATACGACTTTGGCTTGGTGGAGAAGTCGACTATAGTCGACTTTGTGGTCGCATGAGTGGGTTCAGGGAGTCGATAACAATCGACTTTTGAGTGAGTAAAAAGTCGAGTTTATTCGACTTGTGTTATCACAGCCTATAAAAAGCATGCCTTGCTCAGTTCAAGCCAAAATTCTTGGGAAGGAGGAAGAGCTCGTGCTTGAGCATCAGGGAGGCCGCTAGGTGAAAGATTGATGCTCTAGTGTGTTTCTACAATGGATTATCTATATCGTCTTAATTTTGTGGATCACATTACAGAAATTGACAATAGGTACTTTTATTTAATTTTAAAATTTTTCCTGTATTGTATTTTATGATTTAATCTGATATGTTAGTAAATTTTAATTTGTCTATTTAGAAAGATTTATAGATGTTTATTTAATTTGTTAGGTATTTTATTGTTTAACTTAGTCTATGTTAGTAAATTTTAATTTGTCTATTTAGAAAGATTTATAGACGTTAATTTAATTTGTTAGGTATTTTATTTTATAAGTTAATCTGATATGTTAGTTAATTATAATTTGCCTATTTAGAAATATTTGTAGATGTTAATTTAATTTTTATTAAATATTTTTTATGGTAATTTGTTTCTATATTTATATTTAATTTTATTGTAGTTTTGCAATTATGTAGCTATGTTGTTAGTTGATTCATGAAAAGAACGATAAGTCTTTAATTTATTGTATTGTATTTTATTTTATTTCAGTGTATTTTTATAAAATGTAATTTTAATTTTAGTCATTGTTAAATTTATTTTATGGGTATTTAATTTAAGAAAAAATAATAAATTGTAAAAACTAATTTGAAAAATGATAAGCTAGTGGAATTAATATTAATGGAAGTTATTCTTAAAAGGTTTAAAAGGTACTTTTATACATATATAGATATGTCATTGTGGTTATTGTAAATGGTATATAGTCTTAGCGTTAGAGTTTAGGGAGCACTTTTTTATAATTAACAAAAAATTAATGATGTTAGTTTTAGTTTTAGTCTTTGTAACCTTAATAAATTTAGGCTTAGTCTTTGTTAAATTTATTTTGTGGGTTTTTAGTTTTAGTCTTTGTAAAGAAACTCTAGGATAGTCGGCTTTTAGTTTTAGTCTTTGTTAATTGTAGTCTTAGTTAATTTTAGTTTTAGTCATTGTAAAGTTAATAAATTTAATTTCAGTTTTTATTAATTTAAGTATAATATTGCAGTAATTTATTTATTTAAATATGAGGAAAATATTAAGTAATATTTTAGTGCGATTTATATTTTTATATTTAGTTTCTAAGATTTAACAAAGTCTTATATGTATTTATATTTTTCGATATAGGATACTCGGATTTTAACAGCTAGGAGCTATAATATGATGGTCACACCAGTAAGGATGGAACCCTTTCTAGGCAGGCTGGGTTTTGGTATGTTGCAAGCTGCCAGCATTTGATTATGATAGGGCGCTCATTAGTGCACTCGTGGAGCGTTGGAGACCTGGTCACACACTTTCCATTTTCCGTACCCAGAATGCACGGTCACATTGGAGGACGTCGTGTTTCAATTGGGTCTGTGTTGATGGGCTTCTTGTGAGGGCTGTATAGGAGCATGGGAGAAATATTATAATTAGGATACATGGGCTTTGTGTGTAGACTTACTTGGATCAGTTCGGAACGAGAAGACATAAAAGGATTCTCCATAAATCTGCATTGGTTCACAAAGACATATGAGACATTGCCACATAATGCTGATGAGCAGATGATTATTCCATACACAGAGCATACATAATGGTTCTGTTGGTGGGGTCTTGTTCCCGGATAAATCAGGATTTAGGGTGCATATGAAGTGGCTCCTCTTCTCAGAGATTTTAATGGGACTGCAAACTTTAGTTGGGGCTCTGAGTTCTAGCATCTCTTTATCGTGAGCTTTGTCATGCGGTGAAATACAATGTTACCAAGATTGCAGGTTGTTTACCTCTTCTACAATCTTGGGCATGGTATAGAATACCTCAATTGGCCTCTAGACAGGCACCATCCACTCACTTTTCCACTAGCGCTAAGGTACATATTTATGTGAATATTTTAGATTTGCTATTTATTTGTATACCTGCAAATTGTAATGAAAAAACCATTTACGTACATTTTAGGTGGAGGCATTTAGGTATTTGAGGAGTGCACACAAATAAGCTATTGCGATAGGCAGATCATTGATTTGATTGGCATTACGGGGTAAGTTGCATATAATGAAAATACTATTAACTCTTTTATTAAGTTGTTTTAGTTGTTAGTCTGATTTTTCTTATTCATTGTTTCAGTTTAGGTGGACGCCTTAGATGTGATAAGATTAGGGATGTTACACCTCCTTTCGTTTATAGGGAGGCTGATGTATGGGCATCCTGACGCACTTGTCCATTTTGCTGATTGAATGCACGCTGCCGACCGTGTGGTTCGACAGGTTGGTGGAGGACATCACATACCGACCGTCCCAATAAACATTGATCGATTGCACGCCAAGGATGGTCGAGGGATCTACATATATGGTGGCTGAGTATCATGTCACATGGCATGCAGCATGGGAGGCACGTAGGAGCGGCGAGTTCAATACCCGCTATCTGATGATGATCGGCCATCCGTTGAGTATTTCCAGTGGTACTTGTCGTGGCTAATCGATTTTTGTCGCTGGATGGAGCCCCCCAGGTCGGTGCTTAGAGACTTGCCAGATGGTGTACCAGACAGGCCCACAAGCACCAGATATTGCACACCCTGACGTCCAGATCAACGCTCTTTTATGCATCATGTGCGTGCCGGACACGTGCTAGCAGCGCCAATACCCAGATGAGGCACTTGGTGATGATGAAGTCGAGGTAGATGACGATGATGATGATCATGCCGATGTAGAGCCAAGCCACAGCCACAACCATAGCCCCATCCCCGCCCAGGCCTCGGCCCGCCCTGGCCCCAGCCTCAGCCCCCCAGGTAGAGGGTATACATCAGACCAGCCAGAAGTCATCAGCCTCAGCCGATTGAGCCACCATGCCGAGTCTCAATCATTCCGTGTGTAGCCAACACCTATGTATCCCACCAACAATTTATGATGGGCCCTAGCCACCAGTCACGTCAGGGTTCAGCCACCAGTTCATGATAGGCCCAGCCACGCTTATTCATGGCTGGCCCCTCCCAGCAACATTACATGACTGATCCCTTCAAGCATTACATGGCTAATTCTCGTAGGACATGACTGTGCATTCAGCCAGTTATGGCTGGCCCCACTAGGTTTATGACCCCGAGCCAGGTTCATGGCTGGCCCAGTCATCATTCATTTCAGATTCTATTATTCACCCCAGTTCGGCATCAGCGTGAAGAGGTTTGCACAGGGTGACATAGCATGACACATATCTTTCAGTCCGCAGTCATGTTAGCTTCTGACGTGTTGGCATTCTTACAATCATCCAGGACAGGGAGTATCCCTCAGTGCTTCAGCCACCAGACGAGGATTATTCGACCATCAGTGAGCATATCCCACCCTCTCATCAAGGCTCTCGTCAGGATCAGGAGGAAGAGGGTGACCAGGAAGGAGAGGAGGAGGATGAGGAGGAGGAGACGATGAGGGGAGGAGCAGGATGACCAGGAGGAGGAGCAGGAAGTTACATCATAGGCCTGTACGACATATTGTATATCGCGTCGTGTCATAGGCAGTCACATTGCTGGCCCCTAGACGTAACAGGGGGCCGGGTAATGCTTATGATGGCTATGTATTTTAGACTGTTATTGTTTACATAAGACTTTTAATTATTATATATTGATGATGTACTCTGGACTTTTATATTATGAACTCTGCATTGGTACCTGATTGTATTGCAATTATGTACTTTGGACTTTTATTATATATTTGAGATCATGGCTTCATTTTATATCCTTGAGTTAGCAAAGTTGCATGTATCACACAAGAAGCCCACAAGATATTCATTATTAGATTTTCGTAAACATACATTGACTACTATAACTTAACAGTTTAAGCTATTACAAGTAGACAAGTACAAATTAAACTTAACAATAATACTCTTAGTAGAACACATATGATGAGCGATAATAGTAAACTGACTTAAAAACCAATACAAACCCCAAAAGGAGCAATAACAGCAGACCAACTTAAAAAAAACCAATACAGTGAATCAGTCACGCGGCTAGAGGATGGTGCGTGCGGCATGTCCGTTGGTGTGACCCGTACCTCTACACAATCCAAAACGTTTTCCCTGGGTTGGATGAGGCTCATCCATTTCATTGTGAATCCTTGTGCAAATCTGGACGACCCTCAAGAGTTCGCCTAAGTGCAGGATTTGGCCGTATAGGAAGCCCTGTATGGCGGCCACAATTCTTCATTAGCTACTGAGAAATTCTGCTTTGTACATGCTGAACACCGACTCCATGGTGTAAACTTCATGGACAAAAGAGGTCCACTCTCGTCTGTCAGACATGCGGCGATCGCATGACGGCATGGATAGTGGAATTTTTGGAATTCCCCACAATCACACCATCGCTCCGAAGTTCACACTGAATTCCCGTTGACCACGACTTCCTATGTCATCTCGTTCAAACACCAAGTACTGTAAATCCTCTCGGGTCACTTGAGTGGTACTCATGCTGCCAAGGTGTCGCCTGCTCCTCAATTGCATTCAAGAGGGTCTCTGAAAATTTTCGGCTACTTGCAAGTTGTGTCTTTGCCTGTGTGCCTTTTTGGACGAACAACTCAATGAGGCGATAATATGTTGACTTGACAATGGCTGTCATGGGAAGATTACGAGTGCCTTTCATGACAGCATTCATACACTCTACAAATTTATTGTCATGTGCCCAAAACAACGGCCCTCATCAACATAGTGAGCCCACTTCTCGTGCGGTATATCCCTAGCCCATGCACACATCACCGATCCATATGCCCCAACGCTCTAAACCAATACAGAAAATTATGCTCAAGTCTTAGCATATGCTGCATTCATTAGCAATCACTTCGCATCTTTGTTCTTAAACTTCACAGCAAAATTTGAAGCAATGTGTCGCGCACAGGATGCATGATAAGCTGAAGGATGCCAGCCACTCTCTTCCGCTTCTAAAGCCTTCTGATTGCATGATGCCTATCAGATATGACAAGAATGCCTTCTTGTGGTGTCACATGCCATCGAAGATTTGTTAGGAAAAAAGATCATGCCTCTTTTGTCTCTCCTTCCACCACGACAAATGCTACTGGCAAAATATTAGAGTTCCCATATTGGGCAATTGTCATCAACAGTGTTCCTGCATACTTGCCATATAGGTGAGTTCCATCAATTGAAATAAGCCTTTTGCAATATTTGAATGCCTCTATGCATGGTGGATATGTCCAGAAAGACGGTGGAACATAAAGCACCCTATCTACAACATCACTAACATAGTATGGTCCAGTTTGCATCTGACAATAGTACCTGACATATAAGACAGAAGGCCACCCAACCATCTAGGAAGCTCATTATACGATTCTTCAACTCACCATAAATCATAGCAATAGCTTTCTGTTTGCCAGCCACACCTTTCTATATGTTGTCTTGAACCCCAACTCTGACTCCACTGATGCTTGAAGAGATTTGATGGCGATCGTCAGACGCTTGCACAAGGGGGAATATGTGGGCACAGTAATATGATAATCCATCTGAGTATGCTGGATCATAGAGTTTGGAAAGACACATGTGTGCGGTCCTGAGCTTTCGCACCTCCCACATTTGTAATTTCGCCCGAAGAGTGACACGTATACTCCAATTAAGTCAATGCCAAACTTTACACACTTGCAATGAAATTTTATCTGGTCAGACTCATAGACTTTATACTGAACGCCTCTTCAAATGCTGAATGTTTAACAGCAAACAAACCTTCATCTTGGTTGCGAAACACTTGGCCAAGTGCCAACTCATGCTCCCCGCCAATGCCCAACTTGAACCAGACCCACCACTTACATCTTACCGCATTGCATCTAAATCCACTGCGAAGTAGTGACTAGGATGTTGTCGAGATTGAGATTGGGACTAGACATTAAATACTCACCCAAGTTTTGCTCATGAAATATCTGCGATCTTCTTCATCATAGTTTCCCGCATGATCAGGATCCTCTTCTTCATCATTTTCATCATCCTGTGCTACATAATAAAATCAAAATCCCCAATCTGACTAGCTTTTGCTATTGGTTATGGATTTAGAGGTAATGGTTCTCCAATCTGCTGGTAAAGTGTTCGAAACTTGGGAAGCTACTTCATGCTGGTGCACATCATGGCGGACACTTCAAAGGATGGGGCTCATTAGATGCTGCAAGTGATGGATCCGCTGAACCTCCAGAGCTAAAAGCACCACCTTGAAGTTCAACAAGTAGCTCTATTGTGCGAGCTTCAGCAAACGAGTTAAAATAACTGAACATGTGATCAATGTGCTAATCTTTTCAATTTGCCACCTTCGATATCGGATTCCATTTGGACCAATATCAACCGGCATCCTATAGAAGATTTTTGAGACTTGCATATTATTTCCTTCATGCTCTTCCAATATTTGGCTCTGAACTCTAGCAAACTAATTGGTGGATGGACAACTAACCAAGCTTGATTTTCACTGTAAATGTCTCTCCTCTACCTGTTTATAATCTCACCATTATAGTGTATCAAACATGAATGCTCTCACCATCTCAGAAATTCTCACACTCAATCTGGAAAATTTTCTCAAATGGCAAGGCGGATTTGGGAGCTTCTATTTATAATGGAGGAGTACACTGAAGTCGTGTAAATCGGGTTTAGAAGTCGATTATAATCGACTTGCAAATGTGTCAGTCAGTGTCAGGTTATTAGAAAAGTCGACTATACTATAGTCGACTTCAGAAGTCTACTATAGTCGACTTCTGTGTTATGGTAAAGTCGACTATAGTAGACTTTAGAAGTCTACTATAGTCGACTTCTGTGTTGTGGTAAAGTCGATTATAATCAATTTCTGATCTGTGAAGTCAATTATAATCGACTTCTGTTAGCTCAGGAGACAAGATTTTTTGTGCAGTGTGAAAATCGACTTTAATCGACTTCTGTGTAATGTTTATGAAGCTTTAACGAAGTCGATTTTAGTCGACTTCTATTAAAACCAAATTAGGACATATCTAAACGACTTTAAATTGAGACATTGATGTAATAATCTATTTATTTTATTTTATTCGTGTAAAAAATCCTTTTTTCTTTTTTTTAATAAAAAAACTTCCCTTCTCCCTTATAAATATTAGAGGTGTCAAATGGGCACCTAATCCATTTAAATTCGGCATGTTTAAACCCGCTTACCATTATAGTGGCTCAATCTATTTAAGGTTGGTTCGGGGGCTTAAATGGGTGGACTTGTTTGAACATTTTTTTAATTAAAAATTATAAAAAAAAGTAAAAACAACTGAAAAAAAGAGAAGTAAACCTATACTAGGTTCTGACAATTTCAATATTGGATAAATTGGTCCGTAACAATTAATGATATTAATAAATAAAGCATAACTATGTCAATTTGCTCTCCTAAAGTTATAAGGAAAAAAAAAGAAAAAACACTTCATCCTCATTCATTTCCTTCCTTCATCCTCACCACCACCACCTTGAA
This sequence comes from Dalbergia oliveri, assembly GCA_030441495.1. Taxonomy (NCBI): domain Eukaryota; kingdom Viridiplantae; phylum Streptophyta; class Magnoliopsida; order Fabales; family Fabaceae; genus Dalbergia; species Dalbergia oliveri. Next base: position 15,622,671 of record JAMLFY010000012.1, read on the forward strand.
CAAACCCGCCAAATTAAAAATTTCAGCAATCAACAGCACAACGCCAAATCACAAACAAACCCCCTCGAAAATAAAGAATCACAGCAACACCCATCACTACTAGAAATCATATAGATGGAAAAAATCTGTTATAATTTGAAATTCAATGCGTGACATTAACACACGCATTATAAACAAAAAAAATCTGTTTCATTGAAGGCGTTACAGATGGATTTTTTTCGCTTATAACTCCTTTAATAAAACACATCGTTTCATTAAAAAAGTTACAGGTTAGAATTAGGGTTAAAATGTGGCACCCATCTTCTTCCCATTTCCATTTCCATTTTCACTTCTCTTTTCTCTCTCTCTCTCTCTCTCTCTCTCTCTCTCTCTCTCTCTATATATATATATATATATATACACTACCAAAAAAGCGCTGCTTAGCGGCGGTTTTTTACCAGCGGTTTAGTAAATCGCTATTTTCCATGTTTACCTCCTTTCATTGACCGCCGCAAATTGAATTATTTAGCGGCGGTTAATTGTGGATGTGAGGCGGTTTAATGATTCGTGGCGGTTTTAATTTATATAACCGCCGGGAATTGAAAAGAAAGTGAAATATTTAATATTTGTTATGTATAACCTAATTGGAGGCTTCCCATCTCACAATCTCACTCTTTCACTCTCAAAGTCCCCTCTCTCATTTTCCCTCTCAGCGGCGTTGCCTCAGGTGGGCTCCATTCAGCGACGCGGCGTCTCTCATCCAGACCCGTCAGCCCCGTTGTTGCTCAGGTGGCCTCCATTCAGCGATGCCATCTGCCTTCAGGACGCAGCTTGCCATCTCCGTCAGGAAGCGGCCTCACGGTCTCCATTCAGGGATGCGACTTGCGATCTCCGTCAGGGACGCGGCCTCTTCATCTCGTTGAGCAACACGGCCTCGCAGGGGTGCTTGGAATCGATCTTGGAATCGATGTCTTGGTTCAAGGGAAGAACATACCCTGTTATGGCTACTACCTCTGGTGCCTCGCGTAGAAAGCTTAACAAAGAGGGCTCCTCTTACTGAGGTTAGGTATGTTATTTTTCTACATTTAGGATTAGTTCCATAAATTTGATTTTACTCGATGCAAATTGGGGCAACACCCTCCGTTGAGGAGCTTGCTAAGGATGGATTGTTGGAAAATCATGAGCTTCCTAACTAGGATTCAGTTCTGGACACATAGTTTTCCACAATATGCGCGTTTAGAGTTTAGACCAGAGACATGGGAGAGTGCATGAGTTCCCTTTTTCAGTTGTAGTAGTTCTGGTTTTCCTTTTTTGCTTGCTTTGTACTTCATAATTCCAAGGGAATTGAAGATCAACAATGAGAGGAAAAAAGGTAAAAAAGAAAATGAAGAATTGTGTGTTATTCAACTAGAACATTTCTGTATGTAAAGAAACTGATCAACTTTTACCAATAAAAAATAAATTAAAGAGACGTGAACTGTGCAATTATGGGAGGTTTTTGCCAGAACATATTGTCTTGTTGGCTAAATGGATTTATTTCCTAAAGTCTAATGGTCCTCACTACCCCTTTGATGATTTCATACCAACCTCTTTGTGATGATCTTGTGGTCCACATGGTGTGCTGAACTTTTGTTCCTTTTCCTTTTACTTGATCACTTGCCATTTTCATAACATTTTTTGTAACTCAGGCAACATCTCCATGTTTTAAGTGTTCTCCTGTTACTCTTCATTGGCACTGATTTTGATGACAATGCTTGTCATGTGTACATACAATGAATTTGAACAACATTCATGAAATGCATTTTTAGGACATCCAAAATTGGGTACTAATTTCAACTATTTTGCTTTTATACAGCTTCTATAAGTAGTGTTGTCAAATTTTAAGTATGAAATTTTATTGGTAACAATTATTTTTTTAACTGATCTATAAAAGTCTGCAATTAGTCCCATGGACTATGATGTGGCTATTATTGGCTGAATGTTATTATCCATCAGATTGTGATGAATGAACTGTGGGTTCATCAAGTTCATCAAATTAGGGTTATCCTTATCTCACCTCCCAACTTCAAATACCGTCTTCATTTTCAGCTTGTTAGCTTCATGCCCAAAATTTTTTCATAGCATTCCAACTAGTATATTTAAATTTGGTTCTCAAACCAAGAAGAGAGAACAGAATGTGAAGGGAGAGGGAAAGGGGTTGCAATTCATTTTAAAAAGATTTATTTCTTGGTAAAAGTTAAAAGTCTTTGGCGCATTATTTAAGCACTATGGCTGATGGGCTTTAGGTGTCCATTCAACTAGAACAATAGTGTCCATTCAACTCATTTAGGTGTCTTGTTCTTTTAACTTTTGTTCAAGATTATGGGGGATTCTTGATTCTGCTACTTTGCACTATTTCCTCTTTTCTTAGTGTTCTTCATATTATACAAACTATTTTTTTCGGGAAAATAATTAAATGAAACCCTTCCATTTCTTTTAATTCAACTTACTTCATTTTTCCCGTTTTGATCTATTTTTTGAATCATTGTTAGGGTCTTGATCACCTACCGCTGAAGGAATTAGCAGGGAGAGGTTTTTCTTATCACAACACAAAACACAATTGCTGGATTGTGGTGTGTTTGGGAAGAATATCATTCTTTCCTTTTGAGCTCCATTCTCTCTCTAGGCCCTAAATTCAGTTTTCATTTCATTCTCCACTGTTGATCTTGTTTAACATATACAACCCCTTTTGCTTGTTGACTCTTTAACAATTTTTGGACTCATCCTTTTTCTTTTGGTTTCATTATTCCTACAATTTTGGACTCATCCTTTTCTTTTGGTTTCATTATTTCTAGAAGAATGATTATTTTAGCAGATATTACTTGAGTTATTATAAATGTGAAATTATTTTGAATAATTGTATACTTGTATGAGAAAGGTTGTTATTTAGATTTTGCAACTAAACATAGAAATTGGTAAACCATATACGCATTCAGTGGATTGCTATCAAAATGGTAAACCATGTAATTTCCCCAAGGTAATTATATATTTGGTTAACCTTGGCACTTTAGAAGGAGAAATGAAATTAAGTGAATATAGGTTCCATAAGGAAAATAAGCAAAGGATGTATTGAGAGAGGAACTATATATGAATAGAAATTTGTTGCCAACCTGGCAACAAATAAAGAGGGAAGAAAAAGTGTGAATTATCTTTCATGTACTTGAAGAAAATTATCTTTTTGGTTGATTATGTCTTCTGTGTTGTTTGTGAATTGTCTTTCATGTACTTTCAAGTTCTCGTATGCCTTAGCTAGTGTTCTTTTTTAGCCCCCACTCTAGCATGCCTTTAATTTAATTATCTACTATTGAATTAGATATGGACAAAAGTTGGATTTTGAAGCCGAGATACTCCGAATATATGGATGGATTATTGAAATTTTTGGACTTTGCATTTGCTAATGCATCGTCCAATAATAGGATAAAGTGTCCTTGTTCTCATTGTGGATTTAGACTATTCCAGACTAGAGAAGAGGTATATGATCACTTGTTGTTAAGACCTTTTCCACCAGGTTATACAGTTTGGCTATTGCATGGTGAGAAAGGTGAAGGAGAGACTTCTACTCATAGTCACAAAGCTCAACATCCTAAATCTTCTGAAGATCCAATGCATGACATGATTCATGATGCTTTCATATTCCCTAGACCACATGCTAGTGAAGATACCACAATGCATGATCCAATAAATGAGGGTGAAAGAAGGATGGCGCATTTAGAGGAGGGTCGAAGTGGTAAAGCTAAGGAGTTTTATGATTTACTTAAAGATGGGGAACAAGAATTATATGAAGGATGCTCAAAGTACTCAAAAGTCTTTTTTAGTAAAGCTGTATCACATCAAGTGCATTTGTGGGATAAGTGACAAGGCCTTATCGATGATAATCGAGCTGTTGCATGATGCTTTTGAGCATGCGAAGATCCCAGAATCATTGTACGAGGCCAAGAAGACTATAAGAAAACTTGGTCTTAATTATAAGAAGATAGATGCATGTCCAAATGATTGCATGCTATATTGGGGACCTGATAAAAGTTTGAATGAATGCAAGCGATGTGGCACATCTAGATGGAAAAATTCTTTTACTGAGCATGAGCTTGAAATTGTTAAAAAGAAAAAATAGCAACCAACAAAGTTTCTTCGTTATTTTCCTCTAATTCCTCGGAGAGATTGTTCATGTCTAGTAAGACATCTGATGATATGAAATGGCATGCTTGGATAGTAATAAGGATGGCTTTTTGAGGCATCCAAGAGACGCGAGGCATGGAAAAGATTTGACTCTAAATTTTCTGAATTTTCTTCGATGCACGTAATGTTCGCTTAGCCTTAGCTAGTGATGGGTTTAATCCTTTGGAAACATGAGTACTAATTATAGCATTTGGCCTGTGATTCTATTCCGTACAATACCCCTCCTTGGACATGCATGAAACAAACTAACTTCATTCTCTCGATGATTATTCCAGGTAAGAAAATGCTAAGGAATGACATAGATATTTACTTGCAACCTTTAGTTGATGAGCTGAAAAAATTGTGGGATGGTGTTGAAACATTTGATGCTTCATCAAATGAAAGTTTTAAAATGCGTGCAGCATTAATGTGGACAATTAGTGATTTTCCTGGTTTGGGACATTGTCTGGTGGAACACATATGGTAAGCTAGCTTGTCCTACATGCAATATTGATGTAGAACCATGCCGACTTCATCATAGTAGAAAATGGTGTTTTATGGGTCATCGTCGTTTCTTGCATACTTGTCAAATTTTAGATTGGATAAGGTTCGATTTGATGGTAAGGTTGAAAAAAGAAATCCACCAGTAAAATTATCAGGCTCAATATATTTTAAGCAGGTTGAGAATATCCAAGTTTCATTTGGAAAGACATTGGAGGTTAAAGGGAAAAGAGGACGTGGGCAGCGAAATGCCAACGAAGATGAGTCACATTGGAGAAAGAGGAGTATATTCTTTGAACTTCCATATTGGGAGTTTAATGTATTGCGCCACAATCTTGATGTAATGCATATTGAGAAAAATGTGTGTGACAATGTACTGTACACTTTGCTCAATGAAAGTGGAAAGACAAAAGATCACCTTAATGCCCAAAAAGACCTACAAGCTATGGGCATAAGATCTGAACTTTGGCCAAATGAGAATGGGAAATATCCTTCTGCTATTTTTACTTTGTCAAATGCACAAAAGGATATATTTCTTAAGACCTTGAAGAATGTGGTTGTTCCAGATGGTTACTCAAGCAACATTTCGAGGTGTGTTGATTTGAAGCAACGTAAGTTGTTTGGGTTGAAAAGTCATGACTGTCATATTCTAATGGAACAATTGTTACCAATTGCTTTGAGGAATGCAATGCCTGGCGTAGTGTTTGGAGTTTTAGTTGACCTTTGTTTGTTCTTTTGACAAATATGTAGTAAAGTATTGAACCCCATTGATCTTGTTACCCTCCAAGATCAAATTGTTCACTCCCTCTATCATTTTTCACAGTCATGGTTCACTTAGTTGTTCATCTAGTTGATGAAGTAAAAGAGGGTGGCCCGGTGCATTATCGATGGATGTATCCAATAGAAAGGTGAACTTAACATGACAAATTCCTTTTGTTCACTTTCTTTCAATAACTAGATTGTTTGAGCTAAATCCATAAACTTTTTAATGTGAAGGTACTTAGGTCGTTTGAAGTCTTATGTACGTAATAAGGCACAACCAGGAAGGCTCTATTGTTCAGGGTTACTTGGCTGAAGAAATTCTCACCTTTTGTTCAAGATATTTGGATAACACAGAGACAAGAATCAATCGACCAAGGCGTGTTGATGATAAACCTGATGGTGCTGAACACCATGAAAGTGATACTATGTTCCCAAAAGTTGGCAGATCAGAGGGGTTTCTCATATTTTTCATTAACACCAATGGAGAAGTTGCAAGCACATCGTCACGTGTTGGTCAATTGTGTAGCAGTGGACCCTTTTCTTGAGTAAGTAATACATAAAGTTTTACACAAACCTCATTACAATTCAATGGTCTTAGTATTTTACATTAATTTATTCCTACTTTTAGGGAATTTAGGGCAATAACAAAGAGAATGTTAAGGCATCGCACACGGTTGGAGCAGAGATAGATAAAGTTGTACATAAGGAATTTCCTAGCTGGTTCCAAAAGCAGGTGAGTAGAAGTTATGCTATCATTTTTCATTCAATCCTAGAGGTTTAACTAATAATAAAAACTAAGTGTGGTAATTCTTTATGCTAGATCTCCAATGAAGGTGCTACACATTCAAATGAATTAAGGTGGCTTGCACTTGGACCACTTGATCAAGCCAAACGATTTAGTGCTTACAATGTGAATGGATTTAAATTCAGAACTCTTTGAGAGCATGGGTTGAAAAGTCAAAATAGTGGAGTATTTGGTATGTTTGATACTAAGAGCTACGCAAGCAACCGTGATAACAATGTAGCAGTTGGAGGTGTTCCTTATTATGGAAAATTGGTGGACATAATTGAAATGAACTACAATGGTCAATTCACTGTTACATTGTTCAAATGTCAGTGGGCTAACACCACTTCTGAGAGAGGTATCAAAAGAGATGACTCGGGTTTTACTAGTGTTAACTTTTCTCATTTGATACATGTTGGAGATCGAGAAATGATGAGCCGTATATATTTGCATCTGATGCTCAACTTGTGTTTTATGTGGATGATGAGATTGAAAAAGGATGGAGTATTGTAAAGCATCTACAACCAAGAGACTTGTATGACATGGGAGAAGACAAAGAAGAAGAGCCAATTTATGATCTTGTTCCTTCTCGCAATCAAACTTGGATAGGTGGTTTCATGATGGCAGTGGAGATTTGCAATTGGCAAGGGATGATAATATAGTAGATGGACCTTCAAATGATATTGTTGTTGACAATAATGATGAAGCCGAAGACTTTGTTTAGTTTTTATTAGTTGTGTTTCTATGTTTCTATTGTGCTTTTTAGATATGATTGGCTATTATGTTTCTAGGTGCTTTTTAGATATGCTTTTGAGAAGAAGTAGAAGATGCTTTTGAGATATGCTTTTTAGATATGCAAATGATGCTTTTTATGATATACTTTTGATACATGCTTTTGAGTAGTTTTTATGATTGGCTTTTTAGAAGTGCTAGGTTTTGAAGGAGGTAGAAGAATTATGTTATAGCCTTTGAGCACCCTGGCTTGAAAGAATTCTTGAGGCAATTAAGTTAATTTGCTGACTTGATGCTTTTTACTGTCGATCTTGAAGGTTTGCTCTAAAATATTAATATTATCCTCTTAACTTTTATGCATCTTTATTTTATGTGAATTATTTGCTATGTGTATTTCAATTTGAGATTTTATGCTGGTCTTTGTTTTATGTCAAAATATGTGTATTTCAACTTGAGAATTCGAGTTAACACTTAAAATTTGATTAGAATACACATAAAAGGAAAATATTGGAAGGATTAGGATATTTTTCTTTGTTGTTCATATTCTAAGTAGTCATTTCATCTAGTCCTTGATGATTTTCATTTCCTAAAATTGTAATTTTTTTTTTCACAATTGCAGCCATGCCTAGAAATAAACGCTTTAAAGTTGCACCATCAGTTCCAGAGAAATCAAATGCAACTATGCCACAAGCTCATACTAGGGCCTGTCCTATTCCATCTAGGAACGAGTTGACATTGGAGCTAATTTAGTTCAACCAGCTCATAGTGATGCTCGTTCACTCCCAGCTTCTAATGTGGGTGTTCATTCAAGGCCACAAAATGATAGCAGGTCTCGATTGAGTGCACTAACTCAGATTGGAGCTAGTTCAGTGCCATCTACTCATAGGGCATCTAGTTCTATTCGATTCCACCATTTACATGATCAAGAGCCTGATCCAGAGGATGATTTAGAGGGTGAAGATGTTGGTTCATTTGATGAATATGTAGACGATCTTTTTGCTCATTGGTGACACTACTTCTAGCGATAGTAGGAAGAAAAGTTATTGGGTTGTTAACGTTGTTGGTAAAAAATTTCTTTCTAACTTTGACTATAATGAATTTTGTTTGATGGGTTAAAGTTTTTGGAGCTTCAAATTTAAAACCTTTTGTGCATGAATTTGTAAAATTGCTAGTTTTATTGTTTCTTCCTATTTATTTTGTAAAGTTGGCAAGTTAAAGGTTATACTTGTTTCAGATGAGTTGGATGACACAACTAAAGAAGCACGATACATGGTGCAAGATGTTTGGTCAATTCCTGATGGTAGAAAGATTATAGTTCCATGCAATGAGTTTGGGCAAGCCATAGGCGATGCAGGTGGCCTTTTAGGTGGCTTCTTAGGAGTTCTAGGAAGTGATTTTAATAAATTTCCCATTTGCTACATCTCTTGGCATAAGGTTCCTAAATCATATAAGGACACAGTGTATAATGGCATTATACAGGTAAACAAATTTATTCTTCCATGTCTTTTGTAATCTCTTTGTGACCTTGATACTAATGTCTTTGATTTTGTATGCAGAAGAAATTTCATATAGTGGATAATCGACTCAAGAATAATATCATGAAACGTCTTGGAAAAGTATGGAAAGATACTAGATATAGCTTGTTTCATGAATTCTATAATAGCACTTTGAGCATGGAGGAAAATGTTGCAAAACGACCTTTGGAATTGATGAAAACCATTGGAGATGGTTCATTGAGTATCGCTTGAACGAGAAAACCCAGGTGACATATCCTAATTCGCTCTTGCTCATTAGATTTGTTTCAATTAGGAGTCCAATTATGATTGTTTTCAATATTGAACTTCTCTTAGTGTTTGGATCTAGACTTTTCTTGTCTATGTTGCACCCAATTTGTTATGAGGAAAAAGATAGTAGTAGTAAGAAGGATGCCTTTGACTTTGAGCAAAAGTTCTTCATTCTGTGTATGTAACTTGTGCTTATACCTATTTTTGTTCTTGTTTTGAGTGCTTGATGCTATTGGATGGAGATATTGTAAAGGGTATATATAGAGATTAATTTCCTCAATCCTTTTTTTTGGCTTTCCTCTTACTTAGTAAGTGCTATGGCGAGGGAGAAAGAGATAATTAATGCCTATCTTTGATGCATGATCTCTTTGTTTTTGTTTTTTGCATTGATACTTTTGGCGTGTAATTGTATTCTTGGTTATGCAATAATAGGACATATGCAAAAAAATGCTGAAAATCGAAAGAAACAATTATACACCTACACAAGTGGTTCAAAAACCATAGCAAGGAGAAAATATGAAGAGGTGATTAATGCTTTATTTGACTTAATTGTTCAATTCTTTTTGTTTAATTATTGACTATATGTAAATAATGACATATAGGAACGACAACGTGGAAGCAACATTAGTAGAGGAGAGTTATGGGTGATGTTGCACAAGAAAAAGGATGGTTCTTACATTCACGATGATGCTCAAGTCATTGGTGTAAGTATTGTATTAATTAAAGTAGTCATACCTTTATGGGTCTTAGAAAAAAGTACTTACTTTTTAATGTTTAATGGATAAAATCTTATATGTATACAGGAAAAAATTATGAATATTGAGCGTGAAGATGATTCCTCTAAGGGATTTTCACAAAATGATTCACTTTCTCAAGCTATAGGGAAGGAGCACTCTGAAGTTCGAGGTGTGGGTTATGGGCCATGTCCTACTCAAGTCTTTGGTTAAACTACATGTTCAAATGCACCTATTGATCATGGATTCCAAATAGATATGAATGAGATGAAGTCTAATTAGAAGCTTCTCGATTGAAGGTGCAAAATTTGGAATCAATGATTGAAGCAGAAAGATTAAGAAGACAAGCAATTGAGGGAGCTGTTAAATACATGTTGCAAATGCAAGGAAGCAACTTGCCACCTGAATTAGCTGCTTTGATTAATGTGATGGTACATATTTTAGAACTTTTAAAATTAATTAGACTAGTTTTGGTATTTTGTGTTGTATAAAATTGTGTACATGACACTAGTGAAAAAATTGTTACAATTTATCTTCTATTCATAATTTCAGGCCCAGATGAAGGGAGTGCACCAATTTCACCAGGTGTAAGACCGTCTTCCTCAGCTAGTCATGATGCTCAACATCATGATAATCATTCCAACCGAAGTTCAAAATGAGTACATCATAGCAGTTGTGACTTGAGACACTCTTTTTTATGTTATGCTTTTTCGCCTTTCACTTTTGAGACACCTGAATATGTTTAACTATTATTTAATATTATGTTATGATATTTGATACACGCATTCATTGTTTAAAAGTTGAAGAATTTCTATGCAACTTTCCTTTTTGTTCATGAATATTGATCATTGGTGTTGTACAGGTTAACAATTAGTGTTTTTGACTTGTATGCTTCAAAATAAATATTGAAGAGCGAAAAAATTTTAAAAAAAGTGGTTAACAATTAGCCTTTTACGGCGGTTGAAGCTGCCAATAAAAAGGACCAACAAACATCCACCGAGCTATTTTGCGCGATTCATAAATCGAGGAACTCAATTGCGGCGGTTAATAACCCTCAGGAAGGAATTCGTGGCGGTTCCAAATCGCCACTAAATATAATAATTTGGCAGCAACCATGCATTTCGCGGTTTGTAACCGCCACTAAAGTTAGAAAACCGCCAAATGATCTTAAGTCCCAACCATTAGAAAGGTTTTTTGGCGGTTTAAACCGCCAATACACAAAAACCGCCGTAACATAAACCGCGGGAAACCTAATTTGGCGCGGTCATTCCAGCGTTGCTCGAAACCACCGCTAAATGGTTTAAGGACGCCATCATCCGCGGCGGTTTTGAACCGCGGTAAATGTTTTGTGGCGGTTAATAACTGCCTAATCCAAAAACCGCCGTAAATCCATTTTCTGGTTGTGATATATATATATATATATATATATATATATATACATATATATATTATGAAACCGCCACTCGCCGCCCCTTCATTTAGGCCGTCATCGATCACTGGAGCCTCCATTTTGCAGGATGAGCCATTGTATTCGTGGTAATGTTCTTTAGCTTTAATCGGTTTAGTTTTTTTCATTTTCTGCCGTTTTTTATGGATTTCATTGAGTTATTAGTTTTTAATATGTAGGATTGAAGAGAGCACATTTGGAACATTAAAATTCTTTGTTTGGTTTGGGGGTGGCAATTCCATCACAGCTGAGCGTGGCGCATGGAGGACGCGAGCAGTGGAGACTTTAGAGGCTTCCTATTTCTTCCCTTTCTACTTATGGTTTTCTCCTTTTTTGTTTAAGGTTTGGAAAGATTTGGGTTTGAGCTGAGTAGTTGGAAAGATTGGTTTTGTTTGGTTACGTTGGTGGCGTCGAGAAGGGGGCTGTTGGAGACAATGGATGGAGGCGACGCAGTGGAGTTGGGGTTAAATATTTTTTTGTCCATTATAGATGGATTTTTTCTACTTAATATTACATACACAAAAGTTCATCTATAATGGGCTAATTTTGCAATTTTTTTTTTAGCTAATTACAGATGAAAAAATTCATTTGTAAATCTATAGACATACAAATATGTTTATAAATCCATCTTATATTTACAAACGGATCAAAAAGTCCTTTTATAACATTTATAGAAGCGAAATAACAGAAGACATGTTTTCATCTAAATCTATCTGCATTGAAAAATCCTTCTATAAAACTTATAAAATTCATTCATAATTTTGCCTGTGTCCCGCAAATTTCTTGTAATGCATCGAAAGAAAAACCAAACCAAACCATACAAACCAAATTAACCCAAATCATCGTACTACATCACAACAAACCCTCAGCTAAGACAAGAAAAAAAAAAGAATAGAGGAGAAAACCAAAAAAAGAACTAAATCAGATGAGAAATAAAGGGGAATATCACAACGCTGTGCCTCTCTCCATCCTCATTGCAATCTCTGCCATGACACTATTGTTGTCACATCCTAGATCTATTAACCACCCTCCGCTATCACACCCACCATAAGCTCAATGTCCTCCTTCTTCGCGTGAAGCGCCTGGCCACTACTGCCATTTGCTAACCGTCGCTCCATCGTGAGCTTTGTTGGCTTTTTATGTTGCTACCACATTGTGAGCTCCGCAAGTTGATATTTTTATTTCTTTTTATTTTTTTGCTTTCGAAGTTTGGAACATGGTGGTGTTTTTGATGCTTTATGTGGGAATGTGCATAAGTAGACTAAGAAGTAGGAATGTAAGGATTAGGGTTTGGAGGTTACTCTTGAAAGAGGGTGGAGGAGTGGTGGAAGGGGAAGGGGATGTTAGGGTTCTTGGTGGAATCGTTGTATGGATGAAGAAGAATGGTGGACATTGGGTTTTTTTATTATTTTTTTTACTCAAGGACAGGAAAAAACACCATTTTGCTTAAGTCACTAACACTTAAGATTTTTTGTTTAGGGACCACTAAGTGTTTGACGCTTAACATTATCAATGACCAACTAGGTAATTTCTTTTTGTGAAAGATTAGTTGTTCCAACGTTAAAATTGTCAAGGACCAATTTGGGAGTTTAGTAAAAAGTGGATATTTAAACTTTTGACAAAACCTTCAATTTAGTTCCTACAAATTGATCTTGGAAAAAAAATCCCAAATTGATCATTGCAAAATTAAATAGTTTGAGAAATTGGTCCTACAAAAAAAAAACTCCTAGATTAGTCCTTGAAAAAGTGAATTGTCAAACAAGTTAGTCTTCTTAGCCCAATTTATCAGGGGACTAATTTGACCGATTATTTGATTTTGTAGGAACCAATTTGTCCAACTTGAAATTTTGCAGGACCAATTTGAGAGTTTCATTTTTCAAGGACCAATTTGTTCGACGATTTGATTTTGCAGAGATCAATTTAATAGATTTCTTTTACAAGGAACAATTTATCTGAATTGAAATTTCTAAAACGGGAGTTTTGTCTAAACTTTTTTTAAATAAAAGAACTATTGAAAAGAAAAAATAAAGAGTAAATCCCAAAATTAATCGTTGGCCAAATTGGTCCCTAACAAAATCAATTTCATCTGTTGGTCCTTATCAACGACATTTGTTGGACACACATTAATCCATGATATCAAAACTAATATATCAAGGGATCAATATGTCTAAATTTAAAATTATTAAAGATTAATAAGTCTGAATTGCATATATAGCAAAATAAAATGGAAAAGACATCTATGTTTATGGAAATCCCTCATAATGTTGTTCTTGCTATTCTTTGAAATATTTCCTTTGTTGTCACATATCATACAATTGTAGTTTTATCACAACTTCAAGTACTAAGATAGTTACCTTTGCTTAATGTACTCCTCAGTTCACTTGGCCAAAGACATCACACATTATCAGAGTTTTGATTTTGATTTAAGTCTTGAGACCAATTTCAAACACAAACATAACTTTTGAGGTTTTTCCATCTCATCACACAAAACTCCCACAAGGCAATATTTATTGAGTCTATGTATAGGAAAAAACAACATACCATTAGAAATCCAAAATTCTTGCTTGCTGGACTGGTCGGCACTAGACCGACTAGCATCCTCATGCGGACCAACCCCAAATACACCTTCGCTTAGCCCAATGGGCGCCAACTTAATATGTGAGAGTGATAGACACGTTTTCTCCCGTTAATGCAGGCATCTCATCTCAAACCTCAACATTACCTTACCTCTATCACTGACAAGACATCAACATTTCATTTTGGCGCCATCTTGTAAGGAAAAGTAAAACTAGTCCCACTAAATGTCTGAATACCTTTAAGCTGCATGCATGTCACCATCAACAAGGCCATGACGCACAACAGAAAGAATGGTGGTGAAGTCTCCAATATGCCAAAACTTTATTTCTCCAACCAACCGAGGTGAATAAGGTCTCTCACCAATGTTAGTAGAGGGAAGAAATGAGTGTAGATCAGCACTTACAACTTCAAACTAGAGATCAACCTCTTCTTCTCCATTCATAGAACCTGTCAATTGTCTTTCTTTTGTTTTTTCTTCACAAAAGTTAGTCTGAAAACAGTAAATAGATATATATCTCATTGACCATAAAGTGTTTCTGTGTGATGCTAAGGCTCAATAGTCAATACTTGAAAAAGCAAGATGGATGTTTTGATATCTCTTGTCTTGATTGTTTATAATTCCACTTGAATGTGGCACCTGGGCAAGGCTCGTTAAGCCTTTGTGTAATCCTTATTTGCTTATATGACTCATATCCAAGTTGATGTCATTCATCTGGCATCTTAATTATTCTCTCTAAATTGTTGTTGACGGCGGGTCTACTATGTCACTTGTTTAATCAATCTTCGTTTAGTTTTATCTTTGTTTGATTCTTCTATACTAGGTGTGTTGATCTTCTTTTGTTTATTTGTTATTCATGACCATATATCATATCTTGTGTGCATTGTTTCACCATTGTTCGAGTGGTATCAGATGACTTGGTTGTATCATTTAAGTTTAAGAAAGAAATTATTGTTTCTGTTGTTTCAGTTTTAATTTTCAGTTTTTAGATTTTGTAAGAAAATATCTGAAAATTCTGAAAATTACAAATTCCAGTTTCAACTTTTATTTCCAGTTTCAGATTTTCATTCACAAATTTCTGAAAACTAAAAACTGAAAATGAAAGTTAAAAACTAAAAATTGGAAACCAAATAGGCCCTTAAATTTCAAAATCATTTTTTGTCACTTTACCAACAAAAAAAAGAAGAAAAAAATTGTCTGAAATTAATATGGAATGGTTATGAAATTGACCGTTTTTAGATATACAACGGAAACGTTCAATCAATATGTACAACTGTATAACTAGCCTCACTACTTGTTATTATAATAGAATTGATTTAATATAACGATTATAAAATACAGAATTCAAATCGTCGTGCTCGAAAAACCTTTAAATTTTGAAATTGCATTTATGTGGTTAATAATACGACGTTATTGTATAAGAGCATTTTTCATATATTTAAAATGATACTGGCATCTTTTACGTAATAATATCTATTTACATCTTTAAAATACACCTAAATGATTAGGGAGTATATATCTTGATTTTCACCTATCACTGCAATGAAACTACCTTAATGCATGGAGTCTAAATTGCATTTATTAATTTAGTTCCACCCATCAGATCAACCCAATTTATTACATTTAATTATATTGCAAGAGCAACAAAATTGTAAACTACGTTTTATGATTACATTTAGTTTCCATTTATATAATTGCCAACTTTTAATTCGCTTAATAAACCACAATCATAAGCTTGAATCCCAGTTTTAAAATGTATGAGGTGTCATTTGTTATTCAAATTGGGTCAATCACATTAAAATCGTATTATGGTAATTCATGATCATGATTGCAATTGCTTAATCATAGTTCTATACGTTATTACGTGAAAAAGAAATCATAGTTTCAGTGTGATATTAGGTATCAGTATTTATAATTGGCATTCCATATTTATAGTAATTAGTATTAAGATTTTTATTCCTGGCACGAAATGTCTTTCAACATTGGTTTCAATATATATATATATATATATATATATATATATATATATATATATATATGCCCCTTAATTTATATATTGTGATAGATTAATTAGTTAACAAAGTTTAGGTTGGTATACCCTTAAAGGTATATACCCTTAAATGTCTTATTTTGGCAAAAATATAATAACATTAGGGGTAATTAGGTAACCTCAAGATCTATCAAAATTACATTTACTTCCCTCTATATTTCAAAATTAAACCAACCTTCCTTCAACCCAAACAGAACTTAACACCATTAATGGCCCAAGTGAAATGACATTTTTACCCTCTTAATACTCAAAGAAACAGACCCTTCTACCCAATATCTCACTCACTATGCTAGACAAATCCCCAATTTGTTGTGTGCTTCCTCACTAAACTGAACCAATGCCTCGCATTGACCAATATCGATTTTGCTGTGTTGGCGTTGACGGAGGCGTAGCTCATGGAGAAATTGCAGGAGGGCTTCATGGGGGTTGTTGTTGTGGAAATCCCTGTTCTTCCCCTCATCAAAGTTGAGTATGTAGTTGAGTGGGTCGTACTCAGTATTGGGCGGCCACACGCTTGCATGCGCAGTTGTTGCGGTTGAACCTCCGATAAAGGTCTTACCTTGGCCCCGCCACAATTTCCGACCACTCCCAGAGCTTCTTAGCACTCTACCACATGACCACCACCGGTTCGCCGGAGGTGGTGGGAGCGGGACAGGAGGTGCCGCGGATGCGCTCCCACCACGTGGAACAACATCGTGGGGTGAAGCAAGGGAAGAAGAAGGAGCGAGCAATGTTTGAGGGCGTGTTGGGCTGGGGTGGTGGTGGAGGATTCGAAGTTCAAGCTCCATGGACACGGACACGATCTTATTTTAGATGCGAATTTGGTTGGGAAACAATGTTTGTGCTTGTGTGATTTTTGTTTGTGTTGGAATATGTCAATTTGGTTGAAAAATGATGTTTTCATTACATAGAAAAAGCTTAAATGTATATTAAAAAAAATACGTTTGTAACATGCCACTAATAGAGGTAACATCTGTTAATGGCAAGGGGAGGTTTTTGTTATGTCATAAAAATAATAGGGGATGTCGGTGTAATTTTAAAATCTAGAGGGGTAAATATAATTTTGATGGATCTAAAGGGAAGTTGCTGAATTACCCATAACATTAATATGAGTGGAACTTGCTTGGACTAATTTTAGTGTTCTAGGTACTTTGATTTATGTTAGTATTTATGCCATTTAATAATCCCAATAAATTAGTGCAATTGCAAGAGAGGAAGGGAAGACTAATTCCCCATATTTTAGCTCATTGTTTTGACTCGTGCTTAATTTGGAAATATTAGTGTTGTTGTGTTATTTCAAGATGGTAAAAACAAGGACAACAAACTAATATTCAAGGAGCTTTCATCAAGAAGGTAGTCCAATATTCACGAGCAACTACTACACTCGGTATTCTCACACTATATGAAGACCTGTATTCACCCGTATTATCTTAAGCTAGTATTCACCCATTCTAAGCCTCATATTTACGAACACCTAACCTTGGTATTCATTGACACTAAGTCTCATTCACAGCACCTAAACCGGTATTCACTGAGACTAAGCCTTTGTATTCACGAGCACCTAAGCCTAAATTCACCGAGCACTCCTTGAAGGGAAATTCACTGGCACTACCTTAAGACCAGATACTCACCGTCACCACTGAAGACCCAAGATTCACTAGCACCACATGAAGACCGATATTTATTTGCACCAAGCCTTGTATTCAGAGCACCTTAGCCCATATTCACTTGTACCACCTAAAGACCAGGGCACCTGAACATTCGATATTTCACTGGCACCACTTGAATCTTGTATTCACCGGACTACCTGAAGACCTTTTCACTGGCACTACCTGAAGACACTTTCACTAGCACCACCTGAAGACCGATATTCACTAGCACTACCTAAGGACCAATTTCACCGCACTAAACCTCATATTCACGAACATTTGAAGACTCAAGATTCATCGGCATTATCCTAGCGATTTACCAGGATTGGCTCTTGCCAAAAGACTCGTTTTTGCAATGGTAACACTATTCTCGACTCTTGCTTGAAAGCCCGTTCATATAAGGTAAAATGATTCTTGACAGAGAAATTAAACCATTAGCCCATCGTGCTCAAAAATCGTAGAAGAAGATTCCACTTCATTAAGCCTCACAACAAACAATTCAAGAATTCGACCTACCACATACCAAACAACACAAACTAAGTGCTCATGGATCATACAAACACTTAAACTACTTTCACATGAAGTATACTCAAGGCAAGGAAATAGTCAAACAAAAGTAGACACAATAAAATTTGACTCTTATTGGAAGACTCGGCTTCGACTAGCATAAAAATAAACCTCAGCCCCCGCCTAGGGTCCATGAAGCATAGCCCCATGAGCAACTAAGCTCGGAATGTTGGATATTTTCTATTGCACTTGCGGGACCTTTGGATTTTTCCTATCATTGTGATGTGTGTTCTTAGTGCCCTTTGTGCTAGGTTTGTTTGAATGAGTTGTTAGGTTTGCTTGAAGGAGGTTTTGGTGGCACGAGCGAAGACGTGGTGGATCGGCAAAGAGGATGAAGGTAAAGAATAAATCCTTTAAAAAAAGTAATATTTATAAATATTAAAATATAGAGTAGAGATCCTTTGACTCTAGGTGTAATTCTCGAAAGTTATTCTCAATTTTGAGTATTCATTTTAATAAATTCTAACGGTTATAATCAACTCACTTATTTCCTTTCATAATCCAACTCATTAATTCCCTATATTTCTCTAATTTCTTTTTTAATTTATCTCCATAACCATTTTATAGCAGTAGCTGGTAACATGAGACGATATTATCTGGAATTACATTTTGTTTTTTCATTAGCAATCCTTCACAGCCATGATCGAGTGCAGGAATCATGTTTTTGTTTTCCATTAGAATTAATTTAAAAGATGAATAAAATTGTTAAATTGTTCCGCAGTCATGATCCAGTGCATTGTGGCCAGTGAGCTAATTATTACCTACCAATAAAAACTACTTTTTTTATGAGACGTGAGGTCAAGCACTTGTAAAGGAAACATATTCCTCCATCACCATTTTGATCTAAATGAGTCAAGAGTAGAGAAAGGCCGGCTGCGGCGATACAGAGATGAGAGAAGAGAGATGAGAGGGAGATAAATTAATAAAGAAATCAGAGAGAACTTTATTGAATTAATGAGTTGATTATGGAAGGGAATAAGTGACTTAATGACCATCAGATTATATTCGAAATGGATGATCAAGATTAAGGGCAACTTATAAGAGTTATGCCGAGAGTCGATGGATGGATCTCTACTCTAAACTATAAATACATATTTTATTATTTAAAGGAGTGAAAGAGTAAATGACATTTTTATCTCTAAAATTACAGACATACTTTATTCTAATTTTTAAAATTTTAAAATTAATTTTTAAGTTCTTGAAATTTTATTCTATATATCACTTTTAGCTATAACAATTGATTAATAGTTATTTGACCAGAGATTAAAGTAGATATAATTTTAGAAATTAAAAAATTAATTTTAAAATTTTGAAGTTTAAAATAAAACATAGAGACTAAAGTTACACCTCACTCCTATAAGAACCATTAGATTCATAATTTAGTGTACTAGATCTTGTGACCACCTGCACATAGGACTCGCCTTCCTTCGGTCTAATACTGGAGCCTGGGTTCTTGGGTTCTTTGCCCATGTTCAGCAGGAGGAGGAAGGATATCACGATCATGCGAGTTGTTTGGAGGCTGTGCACCCTCTCCAGAGTGCACTGCACCGAGTTTATTTCATGCGTTCATTCACTCCCTCCTCAATTTGGAGAAACCCAATATTTCTAAACAACCTTAACCGACCGTTCCATCTGTTTCCTACTGCAACGTAGTCAAATGTTTCGGTGTTTTTCATTACTCTTCACACCACAAGCGTAAAACCCCTCAACCCCTCACCACCCTTTTGATCTCAATTCACAAATTGCAGCAGAAAAATAAAAAAAGACACCGCAACCCCCAATGCCCCACTTTGCAAGTTCCCGTTTTCTGACATCCCTTCAGCACATGCTCAAAATCAAAAGCCTTCCTTTCTCCACCCATCAAATCGGTATGGCTTCTGTTGCTGATACCATTTATGGCCATCTACACAACAGAAACAATGGCAGTGTTGAAAGGTCTTTGTCTAAGGTAAAGCCCAAACTTGACTCTAGATGTGTCATGGAAGTCATGAATAGGTGCTACCCTGAGGACCCTCAATTGGGTCTCAGGTTCTTCATTTGGGCTGGGTTTCAATCTGGGTATAGGCATAGTGCTTATATGTATAGGAAAGCATGCAACTTGCTTGGGATTGATAAGGATCCTGGGATTGTTTATGATGTTATTGAGTCTTATGAGGCTGAAGGGTGTCTTGTAACTGCCAACATGTTTAGGGAGGTTCTGAGGCTGTGTAAGGAAGCTGAGCTATCTGATGTGGCTCTGTGGGTGTTGAGGAAGATGGGCAGCTTTAACTTGCATGCTGACACTCTGATGTATAATGTGGTTATTAGGTTGTGTTGCAAGAAGGGTGATGTTGGAAGGGCTGATGAGTTGATGAAGGAGATGAGTCTTATTGGTCTTTGTCCTGATTTGATTACATATATGGCTATTATTGAGGGGTTCTGTGATGCGGGTCGGCTTGAGGATGCTTATTCTGTTCTCGAGGTTATGAGATTACATGGATGTTCTCCAAGTTCGGTGGTTTTATCGGCCATTTTAGATGGATTCTGTAGGTCTGGTTCTATGGAGAGGGCATTGAAGTTGTTGGATGAAATGGAGAAAGAGGGCGGGAGTTGTAGACCAAATGTTGTCACTTATACATCTGTGATTCAAAGTTTCTGTAAGAGGGGTCGGCGTGCGGAAGCGTTGAATATTTGGATAGAATGAAGGCTCATGGATGCCTCGCAAATCATGTTACTGTTTTTACTTTGGTTGAGAGTCTTTGTGCTGAGGGTCGCGTGGAAGAAGCTTATAGGATGATTGATAAATTTGTGGTGGAACACGGTGTTTCATATGGTGAATGCTATAGTTCGCTTGTGATTTCTTTGATAAGGATAAAAAAACTTGAGGAAGCAGAGAAGATCTTCAGGGAAATGCTTGCTGGTGAGGCAAAACCTGATACTTTGTCATGTAGCCTTTTGCTAAAGGAGCTCTGTATGAAGGACAGGGTGCTGGATGGATTCTACTTGCTTGATGAAATTGAGAATATGGGATACTTATCATCCATTGATTTCGAAATTTATTCTATTCTTTTAGTTGGCCTTTGTCAAAGAGGCCACTTGATGGAGGCTACAAAGTTGGCAAGGATAATGCTAAAGAAGTCAGTTCAACTAAGACCTCCATATCAAGATACTGCAATTGATATTCTTAGTAAACATGGAGAAAAAGACCTTGTGAACCAGTTGATGGGCATGCAAAAGGGACTTTGATGATAAATTGTTTTATGAAAGTGGTCACATCCGATGTTTGTCTGCTGCGTTTGTTGTTGTGTAACTGCTACCGCAAGGCTGATTAGCTTAGTGCTTGTCATTCCTTTAAGGTGACAGGGTGATTTTGCTATGCTTCTTTAGAACAGTAGGCCCACACCTGTCTCTTTTGCTTAGCCTATTCTGAGTTGTAGGAACATTTGATTTTAGTTATTCTCAATAACTTCTTAGACCGATTTTGCTTAGCCTATTTTTAGGGATGCAGGTTTCAGAAAACCACTGTCTGACACAGTGAACTCAATATTAGATTTAAGGGTTGTCCCCATTTTCAATGAAAATGATACTGTTAGTACCAGGAATGCACCATTTGAAGTATGCTAATTTCCATCTCACTATTTCATTTGAATTATCTCTATTTATTTTAAAAACAAAATTAATTTTGCTTTTACTATCTATCTGATCTTGGCTTGTACTTTGTTGTTTAGTATCTATCTGATCTTGGTTTGTACTTTGTTGTTGTCATACTCTTTTTCTTTTTTTATGAAAGCAAATCACAGCAATGGTTTGTTAGTTTGATTTTATTGGTCTTGTGATTGGTGCTATAACAAACACAAAACATGCAAAATCTCTCTCGCAGGGTCGGCTGTATGGTGGCTTTGTAACATGTAATTCCTTTTAATTGTAAGCACTATCTACTGGATTCTGCTGGTGTTTTCTGGGACAATGACAGTTTGGCAGGTCTATTAGCTCTTGAACTTAAAGCTGACCTGCTTGTTTTATAGAGTGAAGTTCAGGGCCTTTACAGTGGTCCTCCAAGTGATCCAAACTCAAAGTCGGTTCACACCTACATCAAAAAGAAACCATCTAGGAGAAATTACTGTTGGAGACTATTCATGATTGGGAGGGGTGGTATGACTGAAAGTTAATGCTATTTGTGCCGCTTATGCTGGCACACCAGTGATTATAACTAGGTACGCATAATCTTAAGCTGTGTTTTATAGATAATGCAAATTGCATTGAAGAAAACTATTTTTGTTTCACTTTTTATGCTATAAAGAACTTGTTTTAGTCATTTCATTTTTTTGGTTGACCTTTGACCAAAGAACCCACGTAACAGTGTAGCGGACTGAGTATCAGAAAAGGAATGAATTAGATTCCTTTACAAAGGATTGTTCCTTTTCTTTGTTGTGAAACTGCATCAAATTGGTGCCCCCAAAACATATTCAGGGCACCGAGAAAACTGAACCTCATTTTTCTTTTACTTTAAACCCTAGTTCCTGATTTCCCAGCTTGCTTGTCAATTTCTTCTTCTTCTTCTTCTTCAATTGCTTCTTTGCTTTCTGATTCAAATTTGTGCTCAATTGTGCTCCCTGATTCACTTCAACAATTTCAACCTGATGTTCTGTTTAACCCACATTTTGCTGTGAACTTTTAGAGTTGGTTTTGCTTTTGTTCATTTATGAGAAATTAAGACTCAAAAGTAGATCAATGGTGGAAAATAGATTTGTCTGTTTGTTTTGGGCAAGGTTTAGAATTCATCACTTTGCAAACTTTTGTGTTCAAATACTCAATATCTTAATCTTTTTTCATAACATTAATTATAACAAATTAGACCACCACGGCCAGAATGAGTGGAATCCATAAAGTCTAAGCTACATGACAGTGTTCTCAAATGGCCTGGCAAAGTATACACAAGTCTCAACTCACAACATTTTAAAGTAAGTAGAATCACAGCCGTTATGCATGGTTCAGCTATTAGACTTGCACTCTTTGGGCAAGAAACAGATCTTAGCCAAAAGGACCTGTGTACAATTTAAAGTTAATCATGCATCCTATAGTCTGACTAAAGAAGTAGTTTAGAAGGTTTTCTGCTAATGTATACATACTGCTTAACATATTATTGCAGAAAGTATTGGTGTGTTCAGCTTATTTAGTGTCTTTTTTTTTTTTAAATGTGATTGTAAGTATCTGATATCGAATATTGTTTTATTAAAGAGGTAATTAGTGGAGTTCAGGAAAGGTGATAATGCTCTTAAGAAGGAGATCAGCCGCCTTCTGTGTAAATGAAATTTGAAAAAAGTAAAACATTGTAGAGCAATAGAACAATCAGATGTTAGGAAACTGAGTATAAAACTAGATCCAAGTATACAATGATGGGACTAGGCAAAGTAATTTAGCATACTTGCATATATGAATTTTCTATGCATTATATCTAATTCTTTACTGTTTCCATTTCTTTTTGTTTATTCTTACAAAGCAGTAGTTTCTTTCCAGATTTGTTGGGGCCTTTGTTGCATGCTGATACCAATAAAGTCTTAGTAGCAGCAGCTACTGCACTTTGTGTAAATTTTTTGACATTCTGTACCATCAATGCTCCTTACGTCTGGAATGAATTCTTCACTTCCAGGGTCTTCGGGTATGGTTCTTGGGAATAACATGTCATCACCATCTGGTCCAATTGCCGCCTCTGTCAGCTAAGCACTTTTTTTTTGGCTGGAGAATATGCTGTAGAATTATGTATGTGCATAACATTTTTGGTTTTGTAATACTTCATTGCTCGGTGCTACATTTTTTTTTTCAAAGGATAATTAGCTGTGTCATTCTTAAATTATCATTTGTTTCTCAGCTCTTTCATTTCTAGGATTAATTGACATTTTTGCCTTTTGGTTCACTTAAATATATACCTCTAATATCTTGATTATTAAGATTTGGTTGGGAGATGAAGATGTTGAGGCTTCTTCGCACTGCGTCTGGTTCTAAAACATATTGAATAATTTGCAGTTTTCTTTAGATGCATTAGCTGGAATGATTAAAATTAGTTGCATTCTCTTGTCTAAGTTTTTATTTCTTTAGTAATAAGGCATTACATCGGTGCTCCAAATGAACTAGTTGTAGTGTTACTGGAAGTTAGTTTACTTTTTTCTCAGTTCAAACAATATGGCATCGTATGCTTGTAAAATGAGAGTGATGAACAAGGGGCTAGTTCAGTTGTTTGAGCTAAAATCACTCAATTTATGCTTTAAGTTTTGAATTTCAATGCCCTAAGGTTGTTTGTTCTTTATGGTCTTATTATTTATTACCTTTGATTAGTCTATAATTCATTCTTAAGCAAATTATATTTGTGTTCAAGCACTTCTACTAATTGTACCAGACACATACTTGCTCAAAATCTCTTGTTTGCAGATCTTAAAAGCTTTTTGACATATCTCTTTCTTGGTATTCAATCTTTTCATGAATTGGACTGCCCAAAAAGCAATGCAAATCTTGATATATAATGCAAATGTCTCTATTTACGTTGAAGTTTGCATTAGGATTAACATGACTGCAATGTTTTAGATTATATGCATAATTTGGATGGGTCGGAGCACTGATTCATTCTTTGCATGGCTGCTAGTTGCATATTGTTAGATATTATAATTAATTGACTCTCTTTGGGTGAAACTGTGAATGTTGATTGGTGTTAGGACTGGAAATCATTGCTGAAAATTGTTGTCTTGTCTCAGCAGGTGAGGGAGTTTCTGCATAGGGGGTCGGAAGTAACAAGGAAGAAAACTAGAAGGAAGAACTGGCTGAGAACAATATCCTTTTTTAGTTTAATTTTTCAAGCCGATTTTAAACTGGAACAAACCGGTTCACCTCGTCTTAAACCAGGTTCCTTATGATTTGAAACTAGTTCGGGTTGATTTTTCAAATTTTAAAATCGATTTGATACAATTTGGTTCTGTCTCTTCTTTAACCAAACCACGAACACCCTAAGCCCGGATACAGAGAGATACCAATATAACATAGGCGAGTTCCGCCATGGGAACAATTCAGTTTGGGACCATGTGGTGACAAAATCCAATCCATTAAAATATAGATCAATGGCTGAAATGAATTGCCAATCAACTTGTTTAATATTATCAAAGTTACCTATTAGAAAACCAAGATAAAAAATGATGAATTGTATTTTGGCCCATTATTTTTAAACATTGAATGGCAGAGGAGTAACAACAAATAAATTGGGTTTACATCTAATACAATAATTGATGATTGTCCTTGCCCCTTTCTCCAAGCAACCTTCACCTCTGACCACACACCCACACCCACACCCACACCCCTCCCCTTAGCCAACCAAAGGGACGACCCCTGCACCCTCTTCTCCAGATCAGGACCCATGTCTTCATGGAGTTAATATGGCTAGGAAATTAATAGCGCAAGACCTATAAAAACACAGTGGTTGATCAAGCACCAGGGGCTTTGATTGTCCGTAAATCTTGCCTGCATTCTTGCTTGTTTTGGCCAAGTACAATGTTTCTTTTTTATGGGTGTTATTGTTTTTGGGGTACTGATTTACTTCCAGTAACTGGCTCAAGCTTCTTGATCATGGAGATTTTAGACCAATATGTAAGTCAATAACTTTATTGTGTGAAAGACACATTTAATTTGAGATTTCAAAATAATGCTCAGATTCCATTTTATGGCTATGAACTGAAAACTTCAATGGTGCCATGGAAGTGGTTGCCTTTGATAGGTTACCTTTTGATGAAATAAATTTTAATATTTTATGAGAAAAATGGAGATGTGGAATTGAGGGGCTCCTGACGGGTAGTGACAGAGGCACAGAGCTTGAAACACTACTTTGTTAGAACATGAAGATTAAGAGAGAAGTTTGAAACAAAACTTTGGTGAAGAAGAAGATAATGAAGTTGGCGTTTAAAAACGATAGTGGTGTTGTAGGTGGAGTGGCGCTACTTGCCTGCTTGGAGTAGTTATGGGTAGGGTACAGAGGACCATAAAAGGTTAAAGATGAGGCAAAATACGTATTTAACTATTTATTATACCTGATCTTAAATTTATAATAGCACCCCACAACTATCTTTTATTTACAGGGACTATCTGATCCCAAACATATCAACGACCATTTAAGAACTCGTGATATAACATAATATGATATCAACAAGCTAGAAGTATACTCATGTATGGATTTGAATGCAGGAAAGTGTAGAATAACATATTAACAATGGATTGAGGCTTCCATTTCTTTTGGGCTTGGTCAAAAGTCTTCCGTGTAGTTTGCATGCCTTCTACTATGACTGGATTAGGAGCCAAAAAGCTAGATCTAAAACTAGATCAAGCATAAAAGAAAGGCGAGTTCTTATATGGGGTGTTTGAGTTTGTGACTATGATGTTAATGAAATCCTAGCTACTCATATTATCATCCAATGATTTAGATTAATTTCCTATGAGTACGTTGGGAAATTGAATTTCTAACATAACTAAAGTTGTAAATAAAAATTTGGAATTAGAATTTGACACCAAGAAGTAAGGGAAATTACATTGTGACCCATCATTTAATTTTGGGAATGGATTTATGACTTAATCACCGTAATAATTTTCGTGAGTTTTGTCATGGTCCTCCACCGGTGGCCTCCCATGCAGGTCAAGTTGAAGCTGTGGCCCTTCTACTGACACCTCCGCCGCCCACCATAGCGTGCAGCAACCAGGAATCATCACCGCCATGATCATGGCGCAAGGACCATGTTCCCTTTGTCTCTGTGCTCCTCCTTTGCCGCGCCATCACCCCCACCATAAGCTCCAAATCACCATCGCTAGCTGTCACCCCCAAGGACTAGAACTGCCAGCCACCACTGGAACTGCCACCCCCACCATCATCGAACCTCCACCCCAAAGGACCAGAAACCTTCTTTTAGCCGCGAGCCTTTCAGCTTTTTAGCCCTGTCCTTGAATCTCCGCCATGAACCACCATCATCACCATGAAATCATCAAGTCGCCACTGCCAAGCTTCCATTTTTTTTAACTACCCATAGACACCACAAACCACCCTCTGTCCTTTTAGCCGTGAAACCATCATCGCTGCCTCTCTTTTCCCTAAAACCGCGAAGCCCCGTTGTTCCATTTTTCCGTCTCCACGCCCCTCTGTAAGTGCCGCGCACTTGCCGCAGCTGACCGGTCCACCACCATGTGCTGGCCGGTTTTGCTGCCCTTTGCCTAAACTGTCACAATGGTGGAGCTGAAGAGCTGGCGGTGGTGATTTTGAAGAAGAACGAATACGGTAAAATAAGTAATATGGCGAGTTCATAAGTGGGGATCACTAAGTTTGAGACCATGTTGTCATGGGTACTGTGGTGATAAGAAAAAAACTACGATTACCTTCAAACCCTTCCTTCTCTACCTCCCTTTCTTTTCTCTCTCTAATTCCTGCCACTTTCCCATTTAGCACATAGAGAGTATCACTTTTTCAATTTTGCTATACCCATGACTACATGGAAACTCTCCAGATTCGACCTCAATTCCATAAATCAGAATCTAAATAAATTAATAATAGCCAAAGTCAAAATCTAAGTAAACCAATAACACCCACTTGGTGAGTTTTTGCAGCAAAAGCACAACATCCTGCTCAAGTTCTATACCAGATACACTAAATGTTCCTTAAAATGGAAAAAGTTTCCTCCTTTGTCCAATTGGGTTTCCAACGTCACCTCCTTGTTAGCACCATCGTCTTCATGCATCCAGCCTCCTTGTCCACCTTCAAAGCCTTCCATGTGCTTTGTGATAACCCAAAAATTTATTTTATTTGTGTCTCTAAAATAATTGTTAGTGTGAAAAATAAAACGAATGAGATCAATATTTAATATAGGCTAAGTCAAATAAATTTTACTTGACACAACATTTAGTGGGTGGGACCCACTTTTTTTTATTGTTCTCTCTCCTTTCCTTTCTTTTCTCTTTTCTTCTCTTTCTCCCCCTCACTTTCTTTTTCCTTTCCTTCTTCCTTTTTTTTTTTTTCATTCTTCCTCTCCCTCTCTTTCCCATCTCTCTTTCTCACACACCACCACCACATCCACACCACCTCAACTACCATCACCATCTCCTCCTCCTCCTCCTCATCATTATCACCATCAAAATCGCGCCTCTCTCTCTTTAACTTGTGGTTTCTCCTAAGTGGAGGATACAATAGAGCGGTGAATTTTAGATTGTTTTCTACCTTAATCTTTCTTGAGAGTGGGTAAGTGACAATCTTGCTTTATTTATCTTATTGAGCTTCTATGTAGTTATTCATAATGGATTGGGGTTTTTGGGACCCTAAGTGTATAGATTTAGGGTTTTCTAGTATGTGGAGCTAATTATTATAAATTAATAGTATTATTAGCTCACTAATATTGTACTTATCTTGTTCCTAGAGTTATAGAGTATTTGAGCATCAACTGGAATTAGTGGCACTTGGAAATTGATCTTCAGTTTTTTGAACCAATTTGTGAATAGACATTATGTCTATAATTATTTTTATTTATGTTAAATTAACTCTAAATATGTTTTAGAAATTTAGAAACTGAAAAGTAATTATTTGGTTGTGTAATGTAATTTTAACAAAATTGCATCTTTTATGTTAGCTTATGTTTTATCAAAAATTGACACATGAGATGATATGATATTGATTTTGGAAAATTATTTTATCTCTATTATGGACTTGAAAATCGGGGTTATAGCCATTTGTGGAGTTAGAATTGATTTGATATGACATGTAAAATCTTTATTAAATGTTTTGGGAGAAACTCTGAGGATTCTTAGCTAATAACAGTAGGCATTAGCCTTGGTGCAACTTAACTATATTTGATTAGGACCACACGGTGGATCCTCCTATTCTATGGTACCTGATGGATAGTACCATCTTGTTTTAGGATCACACGAAGGAATGGTCGCTGAGTATGAATCCTCTTTTTATAATTTGACGATTCCCTATAATTTTATGTAAAACTGGTTGTTTTCAAAAATATTTTTCTTAAATAAAAGAATTTATTGAACTTATATGAACTATGAAGTTATTATTGTTTTATTTATGGATTACATATTGTCTGATGTAGGTTATAGACATTTTGCTACCACTGTTGTAAAACTCATCCGTTGTTTTCCCCTCTTTTCAGATAGGTGCAACTTCAGTTCCAATTCTCAAGCTCCTTAGTGGTCAATTGTCTGTGTTGGTGAGCCTTCTTCATAAGGCCTTTTTTGCATAGTAGAACTATCTTTTGAGTTTTAGCTTATTATAACTATTTTAATGCTCCATATGTTACAAGCAGGGTCCTTAAATTAATTTTATGCTTATGTTTATGTTTATGCTTATGTATGTATAGTTAAGACTTATATATATATGTATTCTGGAAATGATTTGTAAATTAAATTTAGAATTATATTTTGAACTATGTTCTTAGGTATATTAGACATATAACTTGTGATCATGAATTTACATTTGAGACTAGTTTGAAAACTAACTTGACTTCATTTGATTTTAGGATTGGTT
Source organism: Dalbergia oliveri (assembly GCA_030441495.1). NCBI lineage: Eukaryota > Viridiplantae > Streptophyta > Magnoliopsida > Fabales > Fabaceae > Dalbergia > Dalbergia oliveri. The sequence continues at coordinate 15,651,950 of JAMLFY010000012.1, forward strand.
TTGATTTAAATTTCATATTAGAACTTGGATTAAATTTATATATTAAGTTGGTTGATATTTGCTAGGAGCACGTTCTAGAATGCTTGAAGTCTGATTTCTATTTTATCTTTGTTTTCATACAAGTTATATTTTTTAAAAATTTGGAGATGTCCAAAAAATAGAGGAAACTCTGCCATTTTTTAAAAAAAGTTTGCATATAAAGACTTACCAGGGAACGTGTTCCTATGTGTTGGTCCAGAAGTTGGGTCATGACATGCTCGACGCCATGGTAAGAATGGATGTGAATGGCGATTAGGAAAGGGTTGGTAGTAGCGGTATTGTAAAGGATACCGTGGAGTGTGGATGAGATAAGGTGTATAAGCCTACAAGGAGGAGTAAGGGAAGGGGAAGGAGGAGACGGGCGAAGCCGACGATGGGAGACGCTAGAGAAGTGACGAAGGTAGGGGAGGGGGAAACAATGTTGGGAGGAAGGAGAAGAATATAAAGTTGGTAATCACTTATAAAACTATTTTCTTATAAACTATACACATAAATATAATTCCTTTTTTAAATAAATTTCAATCACCAGATTCAATATTTAATGGCTAAGATCTTATAACCACATGGTGACAAACTCAGTTGGCATCACATAAGCACTTGCCTTTAAACCAGTTCAGAATTGATTTATCTAGTTCAGTTTGGTTTTGGTTCGATTCTTCTTATAATTTGAAACATTGCCACCCCTAAATTGCACAATTTCAAGTATACATATGGTCTTTCATTTCTCAATTTATCTACTATGAATAGTAAAGACCTGACAAGTAAAATATTATATTGGCTATGTGATAATGAAATGTTTCAACATTTTTCTCTTTTAGTGTGTTCAAAGTATGTAATGTGTGCCAACAAGGGTTGGCACATGCGGTAAGAGTGGGTTCATATTTCACAAGGAAATGAGTTCAATTCCTACTATTATTGTAAGAATTCTTTTAGTTGGTGATCTCTAAATCCCTTGTAAGTGCTCATAATATCTTGGGTTTGTGTCTTGGTCTTGGTGGGATGACTAATGACGAATCCACTTAAACTTGTTCATAAAAAGCAAGAAAGAAGTATGATGTGTTTTCAATATTTGGTTTTTACATGATCTTGATTTCAAAAGAGACTATAATACTACTTTTTCCCAAAAAAAAAAAGTCAATGCTATTTTTAGTTATTAACTTTAACTTATGAGTCATTTTAGTCCATAACTTTCAAAATGAGTCAAATTAATCCATGAAATTGTAAAACATAAGTCACGTTAGTCCTCATCCCACTTTTATTTAACATTTTGCCAATTAAATAATCCTGTATAACGTTAAGTGATATCTTAGCATACCATGTATCTAAAGTAGAATAAAATTTAAATAACTCATTTTGATAATTGTACAAAATGGGTCTTTTTATGACTTGAAATGAAGATTTAAATAATTCAATTTGTGTAATTTTAGACACCAAAATGAGTTATTTTAAACTTAATTGGTTATGATATGTCAAGGTTTCACTAAGGTTACCTATCATTATTTAATTGATGAAATGTTGAATAAAAATAGTTGAGAACTTAATATGACTCATATTTTATAATGTTAGGAAAACTTAACTTATTTTAAAAATTAGAGACTAAATTAATTTATGAGTATAAAATCAAGAACTAAAATAAAGATCATATGAAAAATGAATGTTATAATTGTACAGAAGCTGCTGAAATGCTGGCCACGGATAATCTTTTACTATCATTTGCTCCTTTCCAAAGGATTCTTTTTACCTGAAGCATGTTCAAGGGTGGCGAAAATAATCATATGAATGTTATTATTTGACCATGCACTTTGTTGCTCTTTCATAAAGTATTTCTTGAGATTGTAAACAACAATGCTGTGACAATTTTAAATGTACTGGTACATTCTTGTGGAATGAACATAAAGGAGTTTCTTATTTTTATGCAAAACCAATCACTTGACTAGGAGAGGATTTTTACTACACGTGGTAGTAGCCAAGTCATTGTGAGAAAAAGTTAATGAATTTTCCGTATTTCCGGTCATACATTCTTTTCTTAGCAAAAAAGTGAAGGCGAAGGTGAAAGTTAGGTTATCACGCTTAGAATTTAGGTAAACTCATAAAATTATGATAAATTTGAATTGTAAACTCAACTTATAAATTTGTAAAAAAATTTATATTTAAAAATATAATTAAGCAATTTTTTTGTGATTAATATTAAAGAATTTTAACTTTATAACAACATAAATGAAAGAAATATAAAAAGAAATATAGTTTAATAATTGACTTACATATTATTCCGACCATATAGTATTTCTCATATGACATTTTGCAAATTTTATTCTTTCCATGAACTTAAATAAGAGGAGATGATGTTCATATCCATAGTTTTTTTTATTTTTGCTTATTATCCTTTTCATATAATATTCCAATGCTTTATATATTCATATTAAATTATTATTAGTTACATTAATATTTTTAAAATATAAAAAAAATTATAATTTTTGGAAATAGCCTTCGATGCAAAAAGGGGGTAAGGTTGCGTATATCAATTCTCCTCAAATCCCACCAAATGAGAGTCTTGTATATTAGGGCACCCTTAAAAACAAATTTATAAGTATATTGAATTATATTAATACTTAAAGAATAAAAAAATTATATTAATATAGAAAAATGAAAAATACGACTAGATAGACATGATAGTGTAAGATAAAATTTAGATCATATAAATCCAAGACACCATTATAAAATTGAGATAAAAGACATACCTGAATTCATCATGAGAAATTGGTGATTGAGACGAGGAGTGTTCCTCTTGCCAAACCCTTCTCCTCATCCACTCTATCACAAGGCGGAGTTATTGATGGGGCAAGCTAGAAATGCGTATATCAAGGTTAGATGGTAAGGAGGTGACCTAGCCTTGTATTTATAACCTTGACAGGCTCTTTCATCTAGAGTCACTAGGAAAACCCTTATGGGCTTATGGTAATGAGCCTATACTATGTTGCCTAACCACACTAACTTTTAGTAATAGGTGTGCACAACCACAACATGGATCAATTATAATTATTGCGCTTATCATGCTTGTTTACAATAAGATCATATTGTCAACCCAATTTTCACAAAATAAAATCCACAATTAATTGTAGCTCATACAAGGAAATTCCAACATTCTCCCACTTGGATAAAATTAATTGTGTTTTTAATTCTTTTACAAAACATTTCAAAAAAAGACTTTAGGGTTGAACAACTAGAAAAATAAATAAATAAATAAATAATATGTGGCCACATTTTTTTTAAAATATGATCTATAAACAACACCTTTCATATGACTCCATCAAATAATGTCAACTATGTTGAATCATGGCAGTCATTAATCACTTATTAACACAACTTCTTTCCATGGTCACAAACATAGTTCTACACTATTGACACAAGTCTTAGTGTGGTAGTGTAGCAAGCAAAACAACATCAAAAAATGATCCAAAATATACGTTGTTTTTTTATTGGTCCTCCAATTTCTCTCCAACATGCTTGTTAACAATATAAGCAAAAGAAATACAATCAAGCTGTCTCACATATCTATCATGGTGTTTATGAAAAGATAGAATCTATATACTTGAGTATAACACCAAACTCAAGCTCATTAATATAAGTACTCACAAAGGAATTATCAAGGTTGAAACTCTAACTACAACATGCGAATATAATATAAAGAACATGTGTACCAAGTTTATTATATAAGTCGTGATAGAAAAGATAACTTTATACACAATACTCCCACTAACCAAGAGTATCAAAAGAACTCAAGGCACCCACAACATGTTTATGAAAACATATGGGCCTTAAACCCTTGGTCAGAGGATCTACTATCATTGATTCTATATCTATATGTTCAACGACTATCTTTCTTTCTCTTACCAAATCTCTTACTGTCAAATACTTCAACTCCAAATGTTTAGACCCACTAGTTGTCTTATTATTCTTTGTGAAGAACAGCTGCACTATTATCACAATAAACCAAGATCGGTTTGGAAATGGAGTTAACAATCTGAAACCTAGTAATAAGATTTCTCAATCAAACAGCTTGAGCTGCTCCATAGCAAGCAATGAACTCAGCATGCATAGTAGAAGAAGCTGTTAAAGTTTGATTAACACTCTTCCAAGATACAACACCTCCAACTAACATAAAAACATAGCCTGAAGTAGACTTCATATCATCAGCACAACCAAGCAAGATCTGAATTAGTATATCCTACTAATTCAAGATTCTCAACATTTCTATACACAAGCATAAAATCTCTTGTCCGTTTCAAGTATCTCATCATCTTCTTAACAGTTGTCCAATGTGATTCCCTAGGGTTAGAAAGATACCTTCCAAGAATAGGTACTATGAAGGCTATGTCAGGTCTTGTACAAACCTGAGCATACATCAAGCTCCCTATTTCACTTGCATAAGGAATGTCCTTCATTCTCACTTTCTCAATATCATTACTAGGACATGAGATTTGCTGAATTTTTCTCCTTTAATCATTGGCACATCACCAGGCTTTCAACCTCCCATGTTGAAGCGATCTAATACTCTATCAATGTAAGCTTTCTAGGATAACCCCAACAAACGACGTGCTTTATCTCTATGTATCTCAATGCCTAATATAAAAGAAGCTTCTCCAAGGTCTTTCATGTCAAAAGGCTCATATAACATTTTCTTGGTTTCAACAAGCAACCTAAGATCACTCCTGGCAAATGTCATCAACAAGAAGGACAAGAAAAATTAATTTACTCTCACTCACCTTAAGGTAGATGCACTGATCAACTTGATTTTCTATGAAGTTGTGTGAAGTGACTACCTCATCAAACTTCAAATACCATTGACGAGAAGCTTGCTTTAGACCATAGATAGATTTCTTCAATTCACAAACCAAGTCCTTTCTTTCAATATATGCAAACCTCGGCCTAAACCATATATACCTCTTTAACCAGATCACCATTTAGAAAACTTTTTGACATCCATCTGATGTAGCTCCAAATCATAGTGAGCAACAAGAGCCATTATAACTCCAAAAGAATCCTTTGAAAATATAGAGAAAGTTTCTGAATAATCAATTCCCTCCTTTTGAGTAAAGCCTTTCTCCACTAATCTAGCTTTAAAACGCTCAATTTTACCTTCGGAGTCCTTCTTGGTTTTATAAACCCACTTGCATCCAATAGGTTTGCAATTTTCTGGAAGTTTGACTAGCTCCCAAATTCCATTGTTGGCCATTGATTGCATTTCCTCCTTCATGGCATCTATCCACAAAAGTTATGGGGTCAACCACTTGTCCTATATCGTAATCATGCTCTCCAAGGTAAACATAATAATCATTTGACATTGCAGGTCTTCTCTATCTCTCTAATCTCCTAATAGGGGCCTCTACAAGAACCTATAGGTTGAGGAACCTCAACATGGACAACTAGATTATCAATAGGAACATCATGTCTTTCCATAGGCATGACAACATCATGGAAAAGTGGCAAGGGCAATGAAACTGTCTTAGAGGTTCTGGATGAACATCATTAGTTAGAGGAACTTCAGCTTCAGCAACATCATATTCAAGAAATTTTGCAGTTGAAGACTCCACAATCTTATGACCTCTACTAGGACTATAGAACTTGTAGCCTTTTGCATGGTCTGGATACCCTATGAAAAAACACGACTAGTTCTGGGGTCAAATTTTTTCTTGTAGAGTTATACAATCTTACTTCTGCTAGACATCCCTAAACTTGAAAATGATTAAGGCTAGGCTTCCTATCGGTCCAAAGTTCAAAGGGTGTTTTAGGAACAGATTTGGAAGGAATCCTATTAAGAATATACAAGGCAGTTTTAAGACATTCCCCTAACAAAAAATCTAGCAATTTGGTCCTACTCATCATATCCTTAAGGGTATGATTACGCCTTTGGACACCCCATTTTGCTCAAGACTACCAGACATGGTATATTGGGCAACTATCCACATTCTTGTAAGTATTTAGCAAACGGGCCTATATGTTGCCAGAAACATCATGTTTACCATAATACTCACCTCTCAGTGAGACCTCACAATTTTGATTACTTTTCCCAATTGCTTTTCAATCTCAGTTTTGAAAATTTTGAATTTTTCTAAGGCATCTGATTTTCTTTAATCAAGTAAAGATAGCCATATCTGGAAAAATTATCAATAAAAGTGATAAAGAACTTATTTCCACATATTGTAGAAGAATAAGGCCCACTAATATCAGTGTGAATAATTTCCAAAAGGCCTAAACTACGAGTTGCCCCTTTCTTTTTAGTCTTGGTTAATTTTCCTCTAATGCAATCCATAAAAATCTCTACATCATCAAAAAAGAGCGATGGAAAAATATCATTTTTAACCAATCTATCAATCCTTTCCTTAGAGATATGTCCTAGCGTTTATTATGCCACAAAGTGTAAGATTTATCCTTAATTCTAGCACACTTTGCAGTTGAAGATTCAACAACTAAAGAAGCATAAAGATCATCCATAGCCAAACACAATTTATATAAACCATTATCCAAAAAACCATGTCCCAAAACTTTAGAGCCAAGTATTAAATTAACCTTTCCACCACCAAAATTAAAATGAAAAACAACTTTGTCTAAAACAGAAACAGAAATTAAATTTCTCCTAAAAGAAGGCACATAAAAGGTATTCTTTAAACAATTTCAAAACCAATCTCCAAAGATAACTTGACATCTCCAACGAACTCAACATCAACTTCAAGATTGTTTCCTACTCTCAGCTTGGCTTCTATTAGACTTGGTTTCCGTTTGTTTATGAACCCCTGCAAGTTAATTAATAGCAACATGTGTTGTGGCACCATTATCAAACCACCAAGTATCTGAAGGGGCATCAACTATATAAGATTCAAAACTAACAAAAGCTAGAGACATACTCCTTGTTTCAATTTGTTTTGCAACCAAGACTTAAACCTAGGACAATCCTTCCTTATATGACCTTTCTGCTTACAATGGAAACATTTCACACTTTTCCTGTGGGCTTTGGGTCTCTACAAAAGGGTTCTAACAGGATTGCTACCTGCTTGTTAATTCCTTTATGATGACAGAGCCACTAGCATATTTTCTACTTTTCCCATGATGTGCAGGACCAAAAGGCACTCTCACTCTTTTCTTCTTGTTTTGCTCTTCCTCAACAACACACTTAGTAATAAGGTCATTTACAGTCCAAGTTTCATTCATAGTGTTATGAGCAGTCTTAATTTGGAAAACTCAATTGGTAGAGAATTCAAGGCAAGATGAACAAGAAAGCTATCATCAATGGGAATATTAAGAGCCTTAAGTTTATATTGGAGATGCACCATTTTCAGAATATATTCCCTGACTCCCAAGTGTTATCATATGACATAGTGGTAAGTTCTTTCATATAGGTTCCAAACTCAACATTATTGGATACATGATACCTTTGCCCTATCACTGTCATAAGTTCCTTAGCATTGTTAGTGTTGGCAAGCCAGAAGAATGTGATATGAAAGGGTTCTCTTAATTGCTATCAAGCTTAACCTATTAGACCTCTCCCACTTTGCATAATAGTCCTTCTGTTCCTCTGTACTCTCATTCGTAAGATCACTTGGCTTATTCACACTCAAATCCAAATTAATATCAATAATACAGAGCAAAATCAATGTCATGTTTCCATCTCTTATAGTTTGAATCAGTCAAAACCTCAATCGTAGCTATCCTGTTATTAATAGCAAAGGAAACTACAATAGGAGTGCAAAACAATAATTAGTCACATGGGCATTAGAACAAAAATAGCTTGCCAACAATATAAGCCATATCAAGAATTTAAATATAAAATCACAACCCCCTTTTGGGATGGGTATGCAAAAATGTATAAAGATCCTTAATGTGAAGCTAATAGTAAGAAAATTTCTAATACTTAAGAAAACCTCCTTTGGGATGATAATCTCAAACATTAGAAAGTAACTCACATCAACATGCTCCATAGTTCCTAATTATAGCACACAATAACCTCCTTTGGGGTGGCGATTGTATGCAATAACTAGAAACATTCCTCACATGATGATCAAATTCAATGAATTCACATAAACAAATCACTTTGGTGATAAATATTTTTATGAATTCATAGAACAAATCATCCAGGAAAACAATGCCCAATAGACAAAAAGGATGATCCAATAAAAATTGAGATACTTTTCAATATGTGTTTCTACTGGTCATAAAATAACAAAATACACATTCCATAAACAATAGATTTCAAAAGGTATCCATCCTGGCATCAAATAATAACAATTCATAAATAATCTGAAAAGCATGAATTTCACAGCAGAATAATAACAACAAAATAATAATAATAATAATAAACAATAAGCCCCTGATGATTGTCTCGTCAAATTCAAAAAAGGCAATATATATATATATATATATATATATATATATAAGAATGAGAATTACAAGCTTATATACTATATATAATTATGTTTATGAGATCAATTTCTTATGTCGGAATGAATAATGGGGTTATTAGTTCGTTCAAGCTATTGAACTTTAATTGAATTGGTAATTGATATCTTGTATTACATTATATGATTGCATATAAATATATAGATCAACCACGAAACAGTGAACAGAGAAAAGGTCCTAAAAAAAGCAACGAGCAAATGGGAAAAGATATGAGCCCATCCACGGCCAAAGAAGAACGTGGTTTTTTTTTTAAAGTAAAATAATTGAGCCTGAATTCATTCAAATATTATTGAGCATAACACGATCAATCCTCGTGTATAAAAAATATTACTTCGATCTAAGCAATGGATGTTGAATCTATATGACTTGGCTCTGATACCACATGTAAGATAAAATTTAGATTATATAAATTCAAGACACCATTATAGAATTGAGATAAAATACATACCTGAATTTACCATGAGAAATTGGTGATTGAGACAAGGAGTGTTCCTCTTGCTAAACCCTTCTCCTCATCCACTCTATCACAAGGCGGTAGCTATCGATGGAGCAAGCAAATGCGTATGTCGGATGAGTGCTAGGAAAGGGACCTAGCCTTGTATTTATAGCCCCAATAGGCTCTTCCATCAGAGTCACTGTCAGGAAAACCCTTATGGATTTATGATAATGGGCTACACTATGCCGCCTAACCACACTAACTTTTAGTAATATGCGTACACAACCCGCAACATAGATCAATTATAATTATTGGGTTGATTGTACTTGTCTACAATTAAGATCATATCATCAACCCAATTTTTACAAAATAAAATCCATAATTAATTGTAGCCCACATAAGGAAATTCCAATAGATAGTGCCTCTAACCTGTGTTAAGTGTAAAATAGAATCTCTATATACATAGATCATTTTTTTTTGGGCTTAAATATAGTTTTTGGAGGAAACTATAGAACCTTCCTTGAGATTTGGTATCATTACACTTGACACTTTTCTATTTTACAAAATTTTCACTGACCTTTTATTCACTACAATTACACTAATTCTCCTGTAGATACTGGTTCATTAATTTAAATGACAAAGAAAAAATGTGACATATACATAACGATAAATTTAAAATATTTTGGCACAATATTTAACATATTGATTGGATAAAATATTTTTTATCACATGGAAATAAAACTTATAACTATAACTTGTGATAGAAAAATGAGGTATTTTAGTTAATATATGTCAAATATTGTTATAATACTATATTTTTGTTAGTCATGTAAATGACATGTTATTTTTTCCACTTAAATTAATGAATTAACATATATATTGAAGGTAAGTGTAATCTCCAAAATAGAGGTGTTATGGACAATGGCCCAAGCCCATCAAGCGATCCATATTTGGAAGGCCCACCATGGAAGTTTGAATGGGTGAGCCCATGGACCCAGGACCGTACGGCTTGAGGGAAAGGGGCCAGGGCATGAAGCCGTGCATTCCGGGATTTTCTTTCCCATTCACCTCTCCACCATGGACGTGGGAACAGGACATGAATGCACTTTGGCTCCCGTAACGCACCTGGTTCTCCTATAAATATTATGATATACTCTTTTCATCATACTTGCACCCTGCTAAAATATAAACTCATTCTCTAGGTGAAGGTGGTCCTTGCAGGTACCTCCACCTTTGTCACACAAGCAATCAGGAAAGGTAAGTCAGAGGATTCCGAAGTACTAAGGACACGAGGTAACTAATAGATTCTCCAATGCTCGTTACAAGAGGGTTGACGAGAGTAATTACATTAAACCTTAAGGAAGGTCAATGTAATTTATCTTTTTTTATTGTTGAAAAAAATGAATTTTGACTTTAGCCTCTAGAAATATTGTCTCCTAATTATGATGCAAACATTCCCAAAACTATTTAGTTTTAGTTATTGCCATTAGTCTATTTCATTTCAATGATGAGTTGGGGTGCAATGGGTGATTGAGTGAAGATTTTGACTAATAGAAATATGATGTGCCATGCAAAATTACTAGCGATCATGTGTGATTGGTCTTTTATTAGTCAAAACTCAACTTTAAATAGAGAGATATTAAAGAGAGGATTAAAACCAAATAAATGTAAGAGTGCGTTTGTATAGGATTCTATAGTCCTAAAATCACTTTTTTCCCACTAAAAAAAATTATTTTTCATATGGATAATTTTTTAAAATAATTAGAATTTAGAAAAAAAATAGTTTTTAGTTTTTATTTCAGAAGATAAAAGGAGTAGCTTTTGAAAAAAAATCAATTTTCAATTTTTTCAGTTATATAAAATTTAAGTTACATAATTATTTTTTAAAATCTAAAATAAACGCATCCTAAAACAATTAGGATTAAAATCAATAAATATTTAGTTTTTGTTTTAGTACCTAAGGAATATACCATTTTAAATTCAAATATTGTGATTTAATCATGAGTATTTAAAATATTAATAAATTTAATTAGTGTGATATGTGATAAATTTTTAATCACAAGTCATTTGAAAAGTAATGATATGCAGAAACTTTATAGGGTATTAGAGAAGAGTTTAATTTTGATGTATTGACAGTGTAAAACTCTTTTACATTTCATCTATTTGTATCTCTTCTTTTGTATAACTTTTTAAATAGTAAAAATTGAAAGTAATTATATTTGATATGTAATTATATTATTGTGGTAGCAAAACAAAAATTGGCTTATTTTGGTGGGAGGAAAAAAATAGTAAACCATGCTATTTTCTTTTAAACTATCACGATAAATGTAGATGGGAGATGCTTCCTTTTCCTAATTTGCAAAGCGAATTCGTGGGGTTTGGGCAAGACGAGGACACATCACAATCATTGCATTGTTAGCTATCAAAGCCGGGTTTGCGCTTAGCCTTGGATCGTGGTTTTCTCCAGGACGAGTACGATGTTGAAGACAGAGACAAGGACAAGGTATGCGAACCTCAGCTCCAACATCCTCCTTCATTTGTTTCCCTCTCCCTTTCAGGTTACCAAATGTTAAAGAGTGTTTCTTGGTTTCATAGTAATGTTGATGATGTTGTTGCCTCTTTCACTCACATTCTCAATAAGCGCCATTTAACATCTCAAGTTGAATTTGGTAACATCTTAATGTCTATTGTTAAGATGAAAGAATATCCCACTGCTGTTTCACTCTCTGCACAAATGGAGTTTAGGGGAATCGCTCCATTGATGGTTACTCTGAGCATCTTGATCAATTGTTTCTGCCATTTGGGTCGTATGGATTCCGCTTTCTGTGTGTTGGGCAAGATTATCAAGATGGGTCATGAACTAAATGTCATAACTTTGAGCACCTTAATGAAAGGGCTCTATATAAGTGGTGAGATTAGGGAAGCATTGCAATTTCATGACAAGGTAAGAGCACTAGGATATCATCTTAATGAGGTCAGTTATGGGATTTTAATTGATGGATTTTGTAAGGTAGGGAAAACAAAAGCTGCCATTGAGTTGCTAGAAAAGCTAGATAGACAACCAGTTAAGCCTGATGTTGTAATGTATAGCGCCATCATTGATGGGTTATGTAAAGATGGGCTTGTAATTGAGGCAGGGAATTTGTTTTCTAAGATGATTGAAAAAGGAATTTCTCCTAATGTTGTTACTTACAATTCCCTAATTCATGGTTTCTGTTGTGCAAGTCAATTAGAAGAAGCTGCTTGGTTGCTCAATGAAATGGTTCAAAACAACATCAAGCCAGACACATATACCTATACCATATTGATAGATGCATCATGTAAAGAAGGAAGAATCACCAAAGCCCAAAAGATGTTTGATCTGATGTTACAAAGTGCTCAAAAGCCTGATGTTGTCACTTATAGTGCTTTAATAGGTGGGTACTTCCTGAGAAATGAGGTCAATGAGGCAACAAAGTTATTTGATGATATGTGAAAGGAGGTTCGATTCCTAATGTTTGGAGTTACAACATTATGATTGACGGATATTGCAAGAATAAAAGGGTAGATCAAGCCATCTCTTTCTTTAAAGAAATGCATCACAAAAATTTAGTTCCCAACACTATAACATATAATTGTCTTATTGATGGCTTGTGCAAATCGTGGAAAATATCATATGTGCAGGATCTTCTTGATGAGATGAATGATAGTGGTCAACGCCCTAATTTAGTCACTTATGGTATCTTGTTAGATGCTTTGTGCAAAATCCAACATCTTGATGAGGCAATTGCATTATTTCAGAAAATTGTTGACAAAGGGATCAGTCCAAATGTGCACATGTGCAATATTCTTTTGAATGGTTTGTGCAAATGTGGAAGACTAAAGACTGCAAAAGAGGTTTTTCAATATCTTTTGGTCAACAATTATCATGTAGATGTTTGGACTTACTCTACTATGATCAATGGGCTCTGAAAAGAGGGCTTGATTGATGAAGCAATAGCCTTATTTTCAAAAATGAAAGACAATGATTGCCTTCCGGATGCTGTAACTTATGAAATAATTATTCAAGCTCTTTTTGCTAGAAATGAGAATGAACAAGCAGAAAAGCTTCTTCATGAAATGATTAGTGGAGGTCTACTAATGGGAGGAAACAAGGTGAGATAAATTAGTTCAAATTTAAGTCACACTTGTGTTAATGTTGACTATGCATGAATGGTTATAACTTGCTTGTTTCTTATCGGTTAGAGATGATGTAGCATACATTATTCTCACAGTCTCTGGCAATGTTTTGATTTTCTCATATATGCATATTGAATTTAGTTTGACCTTTTGGTGCTACAGTTGGTTAATTAACATTTTTTCTTTTAATTACTCATTACTTTTTAACCCCCTATCCCCAAAAAATGGAACAATTTTTATATATGTCGTGTGTCAATACTTGACTTCTAAACCGCCTACAAAAGGAAAAAAAATGGGGCATCATTTCTTTTAACACTTCTGAAAAGTTCTTAAATGAATATATTCTAGTAGAACAAAGTACAAGTATGGCAAGAAAGCCGTGTCTATCCTGTCTCCCAGCTATGTGTACCAAGTGTCTAAGCTGATTTATCTTAAAATAATAAAAAAAAATCAGACAGGTAAGGATGCATGTCCTATGCATGTTGTACGGTTGTCCTATGAGTAATTTGTGTATGATGCATGTTGGAGATGTGAACACACAACTAGGTAGTTGTGTTCGTGCTTTCTAGTATGGTAGCACTTCAGTCGGTTTTTATGCACAATGTTGAGTTCTAACTTCTTGTCTTGACCTTTATGGTATCAGTATTCTCATGCCCCATACATAATGCTGATCCAAGCCCTAATGCTGCTTCATTTCTAAATCTGCATTCCTTATACCCTTAATAATAGATTGTAGAAATAACCATTTTCATTTACTTTACCCTGTACACTTTTATGTTCTTTATAAAGCTAGGAACATCATAGGAAACATATTTTTGCTGCACATCAACACTGCTTTAGATGTTTGAAAGTATTGAATTGTTGCTGCTTTATGGGTCATTGCTTTTCACAGGCTACTGTTGATTTTTCTGGTTACAATTTTAGTAGTACTTCTTAGAAAACAAAATGACCTACTGAAGACTAGTACAGGCTTGTGAATTGGTACTAGTTACTGTTGTTTCTAGTTTTGGCCTTAACTGGATTCATGCATGGTTTCTTGTTGATTTGGTTCCGCATGCTAATTTTTCCCCACTTTTCTCTTTGTTTCTTTTACCGTATCTTAATTGGTAAGGACTGCTTCTAACTATATTCTTATTCTCCTATATTACTTAGGATTCCATGTCTATGGCTTCCTGGGAGCTGGAACATACCCTTGAAAAGGAATTATGCCCTTCTAGAAGGTCAAAGAATATCAAATGATATGTAAATTCTCTGTCTTTCCATCTCCTTGGTGGATAATTTAATAAATTGGTATTAATATTGGCAAGGCAACAATGGGTATTGGGCAGGTCCTCTTGTCACTTGATATTCTCTATTGAGCTGAGTGATGGCCTTGAAATTGCTGTCCTTTGTCATAATAAAGATAATCAGTGGAGTATAAAATGGTTTTAAGTACAAGTTTTTTGTCCTTTCGCCCTTTTGTTGTCATATATAAGATTGACTGATGCAATGTTGCATGCACCATGCCTACTAAAATTCCATTTCATGATTTAGAATATATGAAAATATATCATCTTATCTTTTTCATATCTGAGAATATTATAGTGTATGTCAGATGATCTTTTAGGATTTATTTTAATATTCTCTCTTATTTCATGATTTATTTCCTTCTTTCATTAAGTTCTCTAGTATTATTCTTAAAAAGGATTAGTGCTTTGCCTTGAGGTAATTTGAATTTTGAAATTCTGCTACTGCCTGATTGCAGAGGAGCAATTTCCTCTCTTTCCTTTATCCAATGAAACAATTTTCTAGCTGGGTGGAGAAAGTATGTTGAGCTCTACCATGGGAGACTTGTGTGATTTTCTTTCTGTAAAGGTGAATTCTGAATTCAAATCTAGTGCTCATGAACTGTACCTTATTTCTCTCTAGCCAAAGCCAAGCCACTATCCTGACTGTTCTATGCAGGAATCAAGGAAGCTAGATGAGTGCCATTTGTGTCCTTAAAAGGCAAGGGAGAATATGATATGTGAATGGTTATGGATTTGTTTGGGTGTAAATCAACTTTAGGAAATGGGCAGGTCTCATGGGATAGGATTAGGCATCCAGCGTCCACTTGGTGTAAAGCATACTACGTATGGTCTTTTAGGTTGGTTTCACTTTCAGATCTATTGAAAGATTGAAAAGCATTGCTCTTTTGATGTCTTTTTTTAAATATTATTATTGTCATGGGATCTCTTATCTTCTATTCTCTTTGTAATATTATTCTTTTCTTATTAATGATTTTTTTTTAATCAAAAAAATGAAAAACTTTAGGAAATGGGTATAGTACTAACGGAGCAAAAGGAATGGATGTAAATCATAATACTTATTTACTAGGATGAAGTTGCAGGTTGCTGTCCTTTTTTCCTTTTGGATGTAATCTCGGCACTTTCCTCTCTCTTTGGCCTTTTTTCCACCCTTTAGTGCTCTTTGCATTGGTTTGAGGAACCGTTAGATGCCCAGAACACTATATGCATTTTTTTCACCGTTAGGTTGCCATGAGTGCAAGATCTTTGATGGATTTAAATTGGCATGTTGGGAAGACAATAAAACAAATACGTGTAATAAGGACTGCCAACTGGGATAATGATGGGGATGGTGAAAAAAAATTTTGAAAACTAAAGTCGTTATCAAATTTATTTAAATTGGGAGAACATGGAAAAATTTGTTTATTAAAAATTAGTCTTTGAAGGATTAAGCTGGAGTTGGTTATCCATCAGGAATGGTAAGAATTTAGTGTGTGGTTAATACACTGTCTTTTGATGGTACCTTTAATTAACTGTGCAAATTAATTAATGACCCTTTCCAAAAAAAAAAAGATGAATAAAAAGAATAAGCATATTTACAATTCAAACAAAACAATTTAAGGAAAATTAATTTCGACTTGACAAGGGTCATTTGCTCCTACGTATCCTTACATGCAATGAGCTAAGTCAATAAGTTTATAGAAAATATTTATGTATTGATGGATTTTAATTAAAAGAGAAAATAAAATAAATTTTTTTTATTGGTTTTAATTCTAACCAACAAAACCAAAAAGTCAAATAATGGAAATCCATTTATACAGGATTTAAGTTAATCCTAAGCTCATAAATCCTTATGATTCAATAACAGTAAAAGTAATATTTGTTACTCAATCACCATTATTGGTCATTGCATAAATTAAAAAGTTTTCAAAAAGATTCTTTTAGAAAAATTTTTATTTTCATGGCAAGCACTAATTTCGACATGATTTGACAGAGTTAATTCATCAGTAAATAACAAACATGTGATTAACTTGAGCCAACACGGACAAAGTATAATAATCATAACTAAAAGAAACATTAATAGTCCTAACTACCTTTTATTTTCTTTTTTTGTCTTTTTTTATTCCTTTTTTTTTTTTTTACTTTTAGCACAAAAATTCATTCAAACTCAAATAAACAACCAAATCATTTTTTTTATGCATAACAAATTCATCCCTTAAACTAATTTATTTAATTCCACCTAAATAATTTAAAACAAATCACTAAAAAATGTCACAAACTCTCCTTCTTTTTTGGTCAAAGAAACATGATTTTGAAAAAGACATAACAAAGACACTCTCTTTTAACAGCCACATAAACATGTTTCCAAAAAAAAGTTAGAAGCCTAACCCAAGTTTCTAAAAAAATAACTCAAGCACACCAGCCCAACAAAACAAAACAATTTCAGTCTAAAAAAGTGTTAAAGTCTTAGATCAACCCAAATCAACATAGCCTAGCAACTAAGAGGGTTCAAATAATATCCTAAGCAAAACAATAAGCCCCAAACACAACCTGCATAAAACTAAAGACAACAAACACAATAAAATAAAATAACACAATAACATGAATTAGTAAGGAAAGTGTGAGAAGCGTCTAACAAAAGAGTTTAGAAGCAAGTGGGAATGTAGGGACTTCATTTTCTTTGGCTAAAACAAAGGGGATAGGTTGGGTTTGCCAGAGAAGGGGAAGCGGGCCAACACGCGATGGTGGGTCGCCTGCGACCATCACGCGACTCCAGTGCGAACGGTGCGACGACGGTAGTGCTCAGGAGGCAAGAAAGCTCGAGAGCTGGGTACGAGGGAGATCGGGATGATCTCTTGGTGTGATGCTAGTCATTGATATATTAGAATAAACATTGTTAGGTTATATAATTTAAACTTAAATATATCCTACTTGAGACATCATAAATAAACATGCATTCAAAGGGAAAATGGAAAAATTAACTGAATGAACATCTTTATTGCTTAGTGTATTGGATGAAGCACACAAAAATGAAAGATAGGATTGTGAAAGATATAAAAATTTTGTCCCCAAGTCTAGGTTCTTTATGGCTCATTGATTTCTTGTAGCAGATTGAATGCTATAGCCATTGCCTTCGCTGTTGTGCCTGGATTTTCTTCCAAAATTGCCCTTGTTTCGTCTTTGGTCTACTTGATTTACTAAATAAATTCAACACTAAAAATTGTCCCAATGTAGGCCGCTAGAGATTATGTTTATCTTTTTCTACTAACTTTTGCCTAGACTCTTTCGAGTTTTCAACCTAACGAGCTTTTTTTTTTTTTTTTTTTTTTTAGTTTAGCCCTTTCGGGTTTTCGACCTAACGCTTTTATTTCAAGCATAAAACTTTTTGACCGAATTAACATTAGACTGGTCTAGGCGGTTCTTCTCCGTCCATATCTTGCAAGATTAACGCATCTCCTAAGAATGCTTGTTTGACAATGTAAGGGCCGTCATAATTTGGAGCCCATTTTCCTCGTGCGTCCTCCTAATTGGGGAGAATTTTCTTAGAATCAAATCTTGGAAGAGTTTTCTTGGACGAACTTTCTTGTAAAAAGCCATTCTATCAACAACAACAAACCTTGGTCTCAGACTTCTAATTCTTGAGTGGATAACACTACAGAGTATATCAATTAAGCCTCAAAGTGTTCATCATAACCTTCTAGATCATCAGGGTTAGTGAACAAGAAGTTTAGCCAACCCCACCAAGTAACCTTAAATCCTTCTGAATCAAATACCTAAGAGTCACAAACTCCCTTAGGGCCCACAATTCACTCTCGACCATGACAGATAATAGTTGAGAATATTGGGAATTCAATGTTGGGCTTATATCTCTTAAAATTGAACCTAGAGAAAGACCTATAGGTTGAGGGATGCAAAGAAAATTTTTGAAATATTGAGCAATGCAAATCTGGAAATGAGGAGTGGGGTAATTTTGGAAGACATCACCTTTCTAGCTCGATCAACACGTATTAAAACACCTAATGCAAACTTGGGCTATTTGATTGAAAAGCAAATTTAAGGCACATTATCCCTCTGCCCATATTATTTACATATGCCCTTTTGGGCATGGCTTGTTAGCTTCGCTAATTTCCCTACATCAATATTTAAAACTAATTTCTGAACAAAATGAGCCCATATTTTAAGAGATGGATTGTTAATACCTGGGATCTTGTGATCTGAAGAACAATTTATCCCAAATACTTCCTTTGATGATAGGCCCAAATCATAATAAAGATGTTGGACAACACACTTAAGTGATTCTTTGAGTTCTAAAAAATCAAAACTCAGCAAGTAAAGGTCCTATTCCAACAGTTATTTTAAGTTTAACACCAGTAACATCGGCTTGTTGAGCCTGGTCTTTCGCAGAAAAAAAAAAAACTCAGCGATGTATTTTCTCCAACCATTAAATCCCCTTTGTTGTCAACATATTGGGCTTGGCCCAATGGTCTACTAGGTCACAAACCTAACTCGAAAGTTTGGTTGCCAGGTGCTGCCCTCATCTCTATTCCAGTAGATTTGCGAAGCTTCCAAGGAAAGAAAAAGGTGCCTCCACTTCCCTCTTCCACGCTTCAGTTCGGTTAGCCATCGGAGGTGGCTTGCAGCCATCGTATATGGGTCCGAGTTAGGTGGATATGGTGGTGGGGCTAGAGCGGCTTCCATGCGGTTTGTCTTCTGCTTAGTTCTCCTTTGAGGAAGGCTCGCTGGTCAAGCTTCTCGAGGTCGAAGCTCTTCTCCGCCGTGAGCTCTACTCCCTTCTCTTCTCCCATTTCACGTAAACCTCGAGGTTGCATGACTCCTTTAGCATGTTAGCTTCGATCTCCCAGGTGATGGTTTGCCGTCATCGTACGAGGCTCGTTTGGTGGCGGTCGAGCTCGAGCAAATTCATGCGGAGCTGTCATGAATATTCAAATCACAAGTATAAGACTCTCATCGTCATCCTCCTGTTCTGTCCTTCGACCATGCCTTCATTCTTTATCTCACCCGTCATGATGCCATTCATCGCGTTGGCCACCTCTATGATCATTATTGTGCTTTTGTCTGTCCTTGCAAATCAGAAGGTCGACTTCCCCACGGGTTGATATCCTCATGACACGAAGAACCATCTTGCGAACGGGGGAGTGGTACGACTCTTAAACAGGAGAGGAAATCTTCCGCTCTCTACGAAGAGGAGAGTGTTGCGAGTGTCGGGAACCCTCACGCCTCCTAGGACCCCCATTCCTTCGGTCCTCCACAACCACCAGAAAGGCTTCTCGGTGCTAATGGAGATCGTCTCCTTCGTCGATCCCAATTGTCTTCCCTCAAAAGTCGTATCACGCCATCCAACTTCTTCTCCAAATCCTCCAATCTAGCTTCCATCGCAACGTCTCTGATCGGCTCAAAGCTCCAGGATAGGAGCTCTGATACCATTGATAGAAACCACAACAGAAATGATAGAAAATATAGAGGTATGTGTATAATTCACACTCTTGGACTAGAACCAATGAGACTCTAGCTTAGGGAAGAAGAGAAACTAGACTAACGTGTGCAAATTGAGAGAAAAAAGGTTCTCGACACTAAGCGCTAATCTCTCTAAGTCTAGGTCATAATCCTTGCCTTCCCAAACTATCCCTACACTCGCTGATATACCATCAGCTGGCAGAATTCCCCTAGCAGCACCACACCACCCATAGCTACACCTGACTCAAGCAAGGTTGTTAGGCTGTACAATCATTGTCCCCATTGATTTGTCTAAAATACCCTAGCTCTCTCTTTTATACATTGTTAACCCACTATGAGATACTTGGTCTCTTACAGCCTTACTAGTGGATGTGGCTTCTGCTCAAGCATTGAATTAAGGCTGTTACTTTGATTTCAATTTTATTATTATGGGCTTGCCCCTTTTGAATGATTAATTTTGCATTTAGTTTTTCTTTTGGGTACAATTTTGCATTTATTTTTATTGATTTTCACCTGGTATTGGTTAAAATTATGTTGAAATTGGTTATAATTTTGCTGGGAATAATTAATATCATTGCTCCTTGTTAGATCCTTTTAGAAATATCATACATAAGAAGTGCAAACTGTTCATTGACTTCAGTACATGGATAACATGCTGTATACTTCTTATTTATATCCATGAGTAGTCCAACTCTACTGATGATACTACCATTCAGGTCATAATGTCGTTAATACTTAATAAGCAGCTGTATGATGTACAAATAAAATGGAACTCGAAGAATAATCAACACTTCCACAGATCTTGAAGCAGCTGTATATAATATAATGGTACGGTATTGCTTTTAAGTTCTAAACTCTGCTGTCTATAGTCAAGATCTACAATTTGCTTACATGCACATTCTGGTTTCTTTGGTGATGTCACTTCTAACAAATGTGTGATTAATACCATATTGCTTAGGCCCAACAATGCCTTACGTTATCAAAAATTTTATTTAAACACTGAAAAAGTAGGTGTCCATTGGAACACTGACTTATAATTATTGAATGTGATGATGTTTCCATACATCCTTACCCATCATATTATATCTAATAGTTTTAAAGTGGGTCTCCACATGTTTTATTCTCCTGCTGTGTTTGCTCGCTACTCTTCTGCAGTGTGTCATCATATTGATTATTATTTAGTTGACGGAAGCTCAAAATTTGTACATGGTGAGGGAAAATTTTGGGTGTTACATAGCACCCGGAATTTTTAAAGCTCTCAATATAGATACGCCGGAAAACAAAAATGTAGAGGAGTGTGAAAGATTCAAGCATCCAAACAAAAGAAACGGATTTGAGACCAGCTCAAAACAGTTGCCTCATAGAAGAAAAGAAAGTTATTAATCAATCCTCTGTATTTTTTTTTTCTTCCCTACATTTTCTTTAATACCTACTGCCTATCCAATGGGAATGGCACTTTACCCGTCATTTTCTTTTTGTAATTTACCATTTCTGTATAGTTTAAAATTTTTAGTTATAGTTTTTCGGGCTTTTTAAGGATTAAGAAAAATGTAAGTTTGTGAGCTTTTTAATGCACTTTAGACACTGAACACTTAGAAATAATGCTTTTCAATGAATTCTTTTTTTTTCTTCCTGTTTTTGGGATTTTTAACCAATACCTAACATTGGGTAGAATTTTTTTTTTTTTTGTCACAGATTCCCAAAATCCATGTTGCTTTAATGACTAACTCCGTTGTTGCCACTATATCCCTAATAGGAGGAACATGCAAGAATTATTAGAGACATTTATTTAAGCTTACGAGAAAATGATTCATGACAAAAATAAGAAATCCTCTCATAGCATAAAGAGCTAGTTTGGTATCTTTTTAAATGTATTTCATTTTATTATTCTTTTTCGGAGAGGAGGAGGGGTGTGAATTGGAGGTTGAAACCTTTTGAATTAAAATTCTTTCCACAAATTTGTCTATTTTTTTCCGCTCATCTATGATATTGAGATTCGAATCCATTATCTCATGTAAATCAATTATTAAAATTTCAAACCACTAATTCACTTCTAGCCTCTTGCGTATATATATTCATTTACAAATAGTGTAGTCATATATTACTACAGTGTGAGTAACTGGGTTGGGAATTGAAACCTTCATATTATTTGAGGATAGAACAATTCATGTACTTTTATAAATCAGTTTAAACTTTGGGAAAGAGAGTTCATTACATGATGTAGAGTTTTTGTGGCTAAGAAATTGGCCTATTTGGTTTCAGTTTTTATTTTCAGTTTTAGATTTTGTGAAGGAAATACTAAAAATTCTAAAACTATAAATTTCAGTTTTCAATTTTCACTTCTATTTTCAGTTTTAACTACAAATTTCAATTTTAGTTTTCCTTTATAAATTCTTGAAATCTAAAAACTGAAAATGAAAACTAAAAACTAAAGCTAAAAAAAAGGCTAAGAGTTCAAACCTTATTGCCCCCATTTCTTCTAAATAAAATAATTAAAATAAATTTCAGTACAAGATAAAGTGGGCTTATATATAGTTAATATTTGAAGTCCAAAAGAGGCATTTACGTGAGTGGTAAGCTAGAGTATCAAATCATTTATATGATTCAACCCAACCATTTTCAGTTTTTGGGAGAATTGGTTAATGACACGGTGTTAGATTTTCTACACTCTATGATTAATCAATCTAGAGTTTGATCCTTGTTGTCTCATTCTTCTGAATAAAATAAACAAATTTCAACATAAAATAAGGTGGGTCTATGCATTATGTGCATCTCATTCACATGAGGAAGCGTATTAAGTATAAAATTATTCTAGTGTTTTTATTGAACAACTTAAGTATTTTAGAAAAATAGTTCCTGACGCGTTAAGATTTGGAAAAATATTGAATTTTTAATAAAATTGAGCTAGGTGGTTACAAGATTGAAACACATCTTTTATGTGTGGCCATATCGAGATAAACATACAAAACTTAAATAGTTTCATGATTTTTAATATGATCTCATTTATATGAACTATTTGTGTGTCTCTTCAATTCTTAACTTGACAAGTGAATGTGATGAAAATGAGAAAAGAGAGAATCTATTGTTGTTACGCGATTGTCACCAAGCTAGGTTTAATACAACTCACCATGCACGTCCAGCACCTTTAGTTTCAACCTTTCAAATGACTTTGATGGAAGTCCAAATCATGGAATCGGTTAAAATATGGTAACGCGACCAAATCATCCTAGTTAATGCCAGCAAGCACAATCTGTTTGGAAAGCAGCCCCACATGAGATGAATGAATGAGAGTGACAGGATGTGCTTGCATTAAGCCTTGGTAATAATGGTGTGAAGGAGGTTCAGGTTTATAGATGGTCAATTTTTTATGAGATTTGTCGGCCAGATGCTCATCAAATCTCTTGTTCTAGTTTGGTTTTGGTTTCTAGCTCTACTATTTGTTACTTGTGGGATTCATAAAAGCTTATGTTGTTGATCAGGGTTTCTCCATATTCTTATAAGATTTAAGGATGTCATTATCTTTATTTATGACTAAGATTGTGTTAACAATTTATTAAAATATAGAAAAATAAAGATTCACTCACAATCATTAAAAACAAGAAGGGCAGCAAAGCAAAAACCACTTAGTTTTTTTGTTTTTTTTTTAAGCTGGTTCCCATAGCCAGCTAAAGAAAAGACTGTATATGTTATGTTTGGGTTTATCTATGGTCTTCGAACTTCATTAATATTGTATGTACATGGAGTATTACATACTAACCAGCACTGCAAAAATCTTTTTGACACTAAAATATGAATGAAAATGCTAGCATAAATGTGACGGGGTTTTAGTATGTTGGATGAAAATGAAATTCTCTCTCTCTCTCTCTCTCTCGACTATTTTCAAATTCCATACATGCTCTTTTAATTTGTATTAGGTATCTAATTATAGTTAATCTAAAAAAAATAGTGTGGTGATTGTGGATTAAAAAAAATTTCTTTTCAAGAAAGACAGAATAGGGAGTTTTTTACAATCCCAAATGTTACACTAATGGTGTGCCTAATTGGGTGTAAAAATAGGATGAAAATTTTCATAACACATGTAGCTTATGCATGAAAATTTCTATCATTTTTTTAATTAGGAGCATATGTATGGTTTAGGGTTTAGGATTTAGAAATTGATATGACGAACAAAAGACTTCATAAACCACTAGTCATCCATCCTCAGGATGGGAGAGGCCAGGCGGCCTGGCAAGGGCCTATGGCTTGGCACATCTTAATAATTAAATGGCCTAAGGCCTTTCAAAAAGCTGTTTACGTAAAGAGGCTAGGCCTAAGCCCTCTTGAAGGCCTGGTAGGCCAGCCTGTTTCTATATATAGATAATTATATGTAAAATTATGCATAGGGTGTGGAGATTTGAACTCAGGTCATATGTATTTTATAAAGAGTATAAACCACTACACTAACTTACTTATTTGGTAATATGTAAGCTAAGTAATGTATTTATATTAGTTTTTAAAACTAAACTAATGAAATAATTTTAAAATTATTATTCATAAATCAAAACCCATTTTGCTACCCAAGAATTTGAGGATCTGATCCACAAACACATTGCAATTTTAGAAACTTAAAACTCTCTCCATGTCTCCAACTATCACGGTCAGGCTCACGCCTCCCTCACCCCGCTCCCCGCCGCCACACCCAAGCGCTCAAGCCTCACCCCTAGCCGCCACAACCAAGTGCAAGTGGCCAAGCCCTAACACCTAGTCACCCACCCACGGCCGGAAGCCACCAACACACAACCATCGTTGTTCGCCCGATGTGCCACCACACACGCACGCAAGTCCCATTGTTCGCACAGCCACACCATCGGGGAACCTTCAGATCTCGCATCTTCGCCACCCCGCACAACCACACGCCTACACCATCCTCCAACCTTCAGATTTGGAGTTGGTCGCCACCCCCGTAACCTTGTACTCTAACATCCCTTAGTGCTTTATTGATTGACGAACTCCACAAACTAACATGGGTTTTTTTAGCGCGCTTTGTTCTCACTCACGCGCTTCCTGGGAAAACTTCCAGGAGGTCACCATCCCAAAATTACTCCAAGTCAAGCACGCTTAATTGTGGAGTTCTTTCGTGATGGGTCCTGAAAAGAAAGATGCATCTTTGTGGCATAAATAGTACCAATCAATTCATATAAGCCCTCCTTACTGTATAGTCCCATACCTTATAGACTCAAGATCTCTCTCATTCGGGTGTGTAATCGGTTCATGCATGTACCCCTCCGCTTGGAGGCGGAGCCGCTCCTTGTTTGTACCTTCTCGCACCTCGATCACTCCTGCTTCGTCCTCGGGTGTTACATGCACCACCCATCCTGAATCTAATGACTAACAAAATCAAGGAGGAGTCTATAACGGGTAAGCTTGCTCAAATCTGTAAGCTTTGCCTTTGTTTTGTTGCAAATTGCAAATTGATTTTTTTTTTCACATCTGCAATCTTCTTTAGAAAATTGAGAAGTGAAGTGGTGATGGTGGGTCCCGCAAAGGAGGATGGCATGAGATGATGAGATCACATTCGAATGAGGCTACAAGTAAACAAACACTAGTTTTGTGTTCTGAAACAAAACCATCATGAAGAAAGCCGTTTTGCTAAGATTTTATGTATTTTAGTTATCAATTAGCTAGATTGCTCATGAGATTTTATATGTTTTAGTGATAGCTAGATTGTTCATGAGATTTTATATATTTTAGTGATCAATTAGCTAGATTGTTCTAGAGATTTTATTTTACTATTTAAAATTTTTTTATTGCTACAAAGATTTTGTAGATATGTGTTGCTATGGGTTTGTAAATTGTAATTTTTTTTTTGTCTTAAATGGATTTTAAAAGTAAGCTTTGTAAATAGACTTAAGGCAGGCAAGGTCTTCTAAATGCGTTAGGCCAGCAGAAAATAAAGCCTCCCACTATTTTTGTTATAGGCCTGGTCTATTTATGTGTGGTCTGGTTCCCACCCCTATGACCATCCCCTAGGCGATTTAAGTTGTAACCAAGTAATGGCTGGGCTTCCTAAAAGCTCTTGAGCTCCCCTCTGTATTTGAGTGATTTGGGCTTTTCATCTATCAAAGAAAAAACAGAGAATGGTACTTCTTGGGGTAGAGGCCAGGACTCACCGTAGGCAAAGATATTTGTAAAGATTAGGTCACATGTACACTAGAAAATTCTAGCTGAACCCAATTCTACAGAAATGCTTGATTTATTATTATTATTGAGAAAAATAACTATTTGCATTGGTTGGTGATTAAGGGGAAAGCATTTTAAATATTTTACATGGCAAAATCTTGGGCCATTAATGTAAGGAAACAAAGTTCCCATATGAGAATGAAATTGTGAAGATTTTGAACAAAAATCATTTTCAAAAAATCAATTTTTTTATACGGACTGTTTTGAGTCTTGAATTAAGCGTTGAATTCTAACATCTAGAAAAAATGACCCTAGCGTAAATATTTATTATTTCAAAGAAAAAAGAAGTTTGCGAAACCAAAACTTCCCAAGGCCATTTTGACAAACACAACTCTCCAATGATTTCAAATTCAAACCGATAATTATTTTACTGTGCCCCCATTACGTAATTATATTGAGACAGAAAAGATGACTGGGAACCCACATCAATACTTATGAAATACAAGTATTTCAGTGTGAAAACCAAATTGATATGACTTTCAATCAGAAAGAAAAATGCTGAGTGAGTCTGAGACGCTACGTTGACAGGCCTCCGTAAGTCCAAACGACCTTTGACTAAAAACCAATGATACTTGAAAAATTGGACCAATACAAAACACGGGAAAATTAGAGAGCAAAGAATGTTGGGACAATGTAGTAAGTGCAATTGAAAGCCATGAATATTATTAGTACTTCTTAGTCAAGGTCTCGACCTGACTCAGTTTCAATTATGCTTATTAAGACTTCTCGTGTTCACACACTGTGTACTACCTAGAGGTGAAATAATTAAGTGAACTTATATGAACGATTGGAGGGAGGAAATTCTAAACTCTATGTGTCACTATATGATTAATCAAGTATATGAATGTAGCTATGGCATATGAGAATTTATAATATAAATTAAAAAAAGAGTGATAAAAAATTAAGAAAAAAAAAATAATCTAGCTACTAGACTGTTTTGAAATTACCTCAGCCGTCTTAGTGGAAATATTTATGAGTTGAATATAGTAATAACTAGTATTTAATTGTCACTGGAATTTTATGGATTTATTTTGATTCTTTTATTTTTTATTATATTTGTTTATCTTCTTGAATTGTTAGAAACCAAGAACAAGAAGAGGAATGTGAGAAAATGACTAAATAAATTGTAACATATTGTAACATCCCTATTCAAACTCAAGTGGAAGGCGGTGGGGAAACCAACTTGAGTTTGGAAAGCAAAGCATGACAACAACTAGGATGATAGGCTTTGGTGAACAAGTCAATAGGTTGGACACATAGAGACAAGCTGAATAGAATCACGAATAAAGTGAAGGTCAATCTCAATGTGTTTAGTGTGCATGAATCATTATGCACGATCTGAATGACACTCTAGTTGTCATAGTAAAGATTAGTGTGAGAGGATTCAAAGAGACCCAAATCATTAAGGAGCCAATGAATCCAAAGAACCTCATAAGTAATGTCGCAAGAGCCTGACACTTAGCTTTAGTATTGGAGCAAGCAACCAAGGTCTATTTCTTGTGTGCCAGGACATAAGAGAGTCTATAAGAAAGATATAATAGCCAGTGGTAGAGTGATGGTCAATGGGGTCTCCACCCCGATGGCATTAGAGTAAGCTTGAAGGACTAGGGAGAAATAAGCAAAGAAGTGAAATCCATGGAATAATGTTCCCTTGACATAATGAAGAATGCAAAGAACAACATAATAATGAGTAGACACAGAGTAGACATAAACTAACTAATTGAATGAACAACATAAGAAATGTCAGGGGCGTAACTGTGCATAAATTAAGCTCCCAACTAACTGCGTCTAAAGAGTAGGATTATCTAAGATGGTACCATCCATAAGAGTGAAGTGCACACATTAGAATCAAGAGTGTGGATTTTGTGCGGCTATTTGTGAGACCAGCTTGGAGATAAGATCAGAATCATACTTGGCCTGAGATAAATAGAGGTCATCATCGAAGGAGAGAACTTCAAGGCCAACAAAATAACTGAGGGACCAAATCCTTCATCTCAAATTGTCTACTTAGGGAAGCCATAAGTCTATAATGCCAAAGGTGTCATCACCAATAATGATCATGTCATCAACATAGAGTAAAAACAACATGGTGCCATGATCAGATTCAAATGAAGAGAGCGAGTCATGTGACCTAGATGAAAAACCAAGTTGATGGATGGTGGATCTAAGCTGAACCTATGAAACCATGATTGGGGAGCCTGCATAAGGCCATCCAGAGCCTTACAAGGAGACAAACTTTGTTCGGTGGGCAAGTGCAGCCAAGTGGTGATTGCATATCGACTTCTTAGATCAAATCTCCATTTAGAAAGGCATTCTTCACATCTATTTGACTGAGGGTCCACTTTTGAGTGGTCCA
The DNA here is from genome assembly GCA_030441495.1 of Dalbergia oliveri. NCBI lineage: Eukaryota > Viridiplantae > Streptophyta > Magnoliopsida > Fabales > Fabaceae > Dalbergia > Dalbergia oliveri. Next base: position 15,680,349 of record JAMLFY010000012.1, read on the forward strand.
ATAGCAAGTAGAGCACGAACAAAGGTAATGCAAGCAACAGAAACAAAAGTCTTCTCATAATAAATATTATACTTCTAAGTGAAACCCTTAGCAACCAAACAAGCCTTGTATCACTTGAATAGACTTGTCAGAATGAGTCTTGATCTTGTAGACCCACATATATCCCACCAATGCTTTATCAAAGAAGGATCAACTAGGTCCCAACTATGAGTCTTCTCTAATTCCTATAGCTCCTCTCACAGCAAGTTGCAAATGGTCCTGTGGAAACTTTTTATAGGATTGTGATTCATGTAAATGAAGCATGGTAGAAAAACAATGGTAATTACGAAGATAAGTAAGAGCTTATGTTACCCTAAGTAGACACTCAAAAGAGGGTGTCACGACTCAACTTGGGCACGTAAGGGCACATGAGGAATCCTAATTCCCACGTAAGCCTCATGACTTCTGTATTTCTCTATATGCATATTTTAATATTAAATCTATTTATAAAACATCATTTCTATCTCTAATAAACATCTAGCTCTTTGAAAATATAATGATTGTAAAACATATCATAATCAACTCTAGCACAAATATCTAAAGTTAGAAGACAAATCATTTCTTAATCTCTGATCATATCTTTGACTCAAAATATGAGTTTTCTCTGTACAAGGTATACATGAAAACTAGAATAATGTAAATACAAAATAATCATGATAAATCAATGCACTCTATCTCTATGGTTCGGACCCTACCTATCATGTACATTGGAACACTCTATCTCTAATCAAAATGCAAAAAAAAGTACTTCACTCCAAAGTGAAGCTTACCAACTGAAACTCTCCTGGGGAGGAGGTGGATGAGAAGGACCCGCGGCGCTGATGTATTGTAATGAAAAGGGAGAGGGGTGGGTTTCATCTAAAACTTAATGACAGACCCTCACCTATAACCCTCTCATGGGACAACCAAGGAAACAATAATCATACATATATATATGTTCATCAAAACCAATCAAATTCTCTTAAATCATTTCATTACATGTACATAATAATTCTTAAATTAATAATCTTTGGAAAACATAAATACAATATTCTACTAGAGAAACGGGATCTCTGGTTATGCTTCACATAACAAAATATAATTTCTGGTTATGCATGTCAACCATGACATAACGAGTTCTCCACTCTATGATCCCTTAGGATCTAAATTGGACACCTAACTAGGTTCAATTCTCTGCTCTATGAGATTGTCCTATCGGACAACTTGGTACCAAGGTTAACGATCGATTCCAGCCATTAACTCACTACTTTCTCTATGACTATCGTCAAATCTCTAAATCATAAAATCATATCATTTCTCTAAAACTATTTCTGGGATAAATCTCTATAATATATATATATAAATAATCTGCTCTTGAAATCATCATGGAAATTTCTAAATCAAGTCAAAACCATACTCTAGCTCTTTAATAAATTATTTAGCAATAATGGTCCCATGAGTTTGCATTAAAACAAATATTTCACGCTCTTGTCGATAATAACTATTTTCACAATTTGTAAAACCATTCAAAATCTCTAATATTCTAGAATCATGCAAACACGTTCCCAATCAAGGAAAATAACTCTAATGATCAACATAAGGATCATAGGTAAAGAACCCACTCACTTGGAGGGGAGGAAGGAGTGGCGTCAACACCCACGACATTTCGAGGAGTGGAAATGACACCAATATCTCCATTAAGCCACAAAACTCAAGATTACACTCTAACAACCTCTAGATTGCTCAAACACAACTCTAACAACATTAGGGGAGCACCCCACTTGACAACAATGGGAGAAAACAACAACTCATTCATCAAGATATGAAATGGGAAAGAAAGGAATAAGAAAAACCCATAAAACTTACCTTTGATCTCTTGGAGGAGGAAGAATTTGAGGAAGAGTGGGAAAAGGAGTGGAAGAGAGTTAGGGTTCTAATTAGGAGAGAAATCCCGAAATGGGGTGTTTAAAAAGGGGTGGCTCCCTTACGCAAAATGTTGCCGTTTTGCATGTGTCAGCTGAGCTGACACGCTATAGCGGTCCAGGTTGATCGCACCCCAAAACCACACCACTTACGATCGCTATAGCGTCCTTGACTGCTATAGCGTGGCGGCATAACGCCCGCCTGACACACTTATGACCGCGACCACTGTAAACCTACCCCAGTGAAAGCTCTCTGGTGACCGCTATAGCAGTCCTGGACCACTATAGCGGTGACAACAAAACTCATTTGCTGCATAATTTAAGTCACACGCCTCCAGATCACATAGCTTATCATCTCACTTATTTACATTTCTTATTTTTAAGTTAATCATATTAACTTTAAAACATAAATGTAAATAAGGAAACCCCATTTGGATTCAAATAAAATATCAAAAAAATCAAAACTCCAACCATTCAAAATCCAAATTTTGGGTTTTAGTTCAAATCCAGAAGTTTTCAAGATTTTCTAAACTTGGGGGCTCAAAACGAAACATTTAAGGTTTCATAAAATTCGTTAAAAATCACTCTTCAACTCATTTTCCCTTTAGGAACAATTACCAGAACTTTTGATCCCAAGAATGTTACTCTAACATATAGCCCTCCAAAGAGGTGTGGATCAGACTTAGTGAAGTGCAAGACCCATCGATGGGTCCAGAAACCCTAAGGCCGCACAGAACTTATTTGCTGACACGTGTACACCAGGTATTATAGAGGGGCTGCTAGTGCAAGATCTACATCTGAGCTGAATCATAAGGAACTGTCGAAGCATCAGAAGAAACTGTGAGCTTCGAGGAACTTGCATCAATGTCACTAGGAAACTGATTAAATGAGGTGTTAGTAAAGAAAAGATTCAAGGTGAAAGGAATGGACTTGAAGGAAGATAGAGATGAAAACTTGTGATGTTCCTAGAAGACGACATGGACTAAGATACGAATGTGCTAAGAGATAGGATTCCAACAATGGTAACCTTTATGCTTTATCCATTCCCAAGAAAACAACAAAGATGGACACGAGAATTAATTTAGTATATTCATGAGGTTGAAGGAGCACAAAACAAGCATAACCAAAAACCTTAAGAGAATATAACCTGGAGGAGTATGATAAAGATGCTCAAAAGAGGAAACATTACCAAGGACAAAGGATAGAAGATGATTGATGGTATAGACAGAGGTTGGGTAGCTCACCCCAAGCATGCTTAGGGCAAGAAGAAGAGATAAGCATAATATGGACAAAGTAAAAAATATGACAATGTGTTCGCCTAGCATGACCATTTTGTTGAGAGGTTCTCACAGAGAATTCGGACAAGGTTCCTTGATCAACAAAAAAAGTCAAAAGCTTTGAATCACGATATTCCATGGTATTATCACGATGAAAAACCTTAATTATCTTAGAAAATTGTGTTCTAATCATTTTGGCAAAGCCAACATAAATCTGAGGCAACTCATGATAATTTTTCAATAAATATGTTCAAGTATAACAAGAATAATCATTTGATCAAAATGACAAAATCCTGTGATCCACCCATTGTGGATGTTGAAGCTGGCCCCAAACATCAAAATGCACAAGATCAAGGGAAGATTTAGAGATAGAGGTACTTTTAGGAAATGACAAAGCTAACTGTTTCTGAGTTTGACAAGAAACACAATGAAAGGACTTGCTACTAACTGATCCCAAGGTTCTCTTAGAGATGAGAGGGCATATTTTCCTTAATTAGCTATGAGCAAGATGGATGCCAAGGCTGGAGAGAAGATTATGGGGAAGTAGCACAAAGGTTCTTTGGAGAAGGAACATGAAGTTCAGTAAGCTCAAACATTATTCTAACCTTCCTTCCAAGGAATGATTTGTCCTTTGTGAATCCTGTACATGAAGCCAAAGAAAAAAATTGATGTCATAATTTGGGAATAAGGTATGTGTTAGGTACGATGAGGTTAGATGAGGAGATGGTGCTCTTATGTCTTATATGCATAAGAGATCCATTAACGGTATGTATAAAAGGTGCTAAATCATTGGTGAATATGGAAGAGAATATGGTGGACATAGAGGTCATGTGGTTAGCATAACGAGTCATAATACCATTTGGTGTTACCTAAGGTGGAAGATAAAGAAGTAAAAGTATTCCTGGAAAGGAAAAGGAGTTAAAGAAGTTGCCTAAGAAAAACTCGAGGGTACTAGTAGTATGGGCATCATTGGCAACAATCAGTAGCAGTCAGGCATGGATGGGACTGGAAACGGGGTTAAAACCCATCCTGATTGGACCTTGTAAACAAGTAAGGCAATATGCAATCAAGTGTCCTGAAAATTTGTAACAATAACAAACTTTAGGAGGATTTTTGTCCATCACGATATTAAAAAAGTGCACTTTTGGAGTAGAATTGGAGAAAACAAAGCTCAAATTCAAAAGATCTCATAAAAAAAGCTAGGGAAGAGGTTACTATAGTGCCAAGTCAGCTAGGAAACATCAACACATAACAAGACACATGGAAAACACTTGGCACACTTCAACGCTTCCACATTAGCATCGGTCAACATGGGTTAACTCGATACAAGCTAGGCACGAGTTGGGTCAAGAGACACGAAGTTGGTCTAGTGTGAATTGGGTCTAGGCGCAAAGCGCTATGCAGTCTATGAGTAAAGCATAGATTCATGTGCTGCCATTATACACTGTGCATTTGGGCACTTGAGTGGCCAGAATGGGATGTGCTTTGAGATATTGTGAAAAAGAAAGGAAAGAGATATCTAGCAAATTATGACAAGATATATTCTGATTTTCATAATTGAGGAAAGAATTTCAAATGAAACAAGAGATAAAGACTTGAAATGAAAGCAATAATATCTACATATGTAGAAATATATTTTTCCTTCATCACAGAAGATAAAGTCAAGGAAAAATGAAGAGTGCATCATTCCAAAAATAACAAAAATAGGAGCTGGATATTCTACGCAAAAATTAGTATAGAACATCTATATATAGAGCAATAAGAAGAAGAATACACTAGAGAAGAGAATTGTCATTGAAAATCATTTCTCCACCCTACTCCTGTTGTATATACTCCTTTTTTTAGAAATTCTTTTGTGATTTGAATTGTTGTTCTTGTGAGTGAAAAGGCTAGAGTCTTAAGTGAGTAACTTAAAGAACAACAAAAGGAGTGACTTGAAGAAGCCATTGAGAAAATGAATCTAATTAGTTGGTGAAGAAGATGGCTCTTGAGTGTTTCTTGTGCTTGGAGAGGCTCTTGTCAAATACTACTTTTGGTGTGAGCTTAGAAGGACACTTGTCAAAAACTACTTTTATTATAAGGCAAACCTTTTGATAGTGGAAAATCCCACAAGCAGTGGGGATTGAATGTAGACTACACATTAGAGATAAAACCAATATAAAAATCATTGGCACAAGCCTTTCTACTCTCTATCTCTATTTTAAGACTTATATATGCATTATATTTAATATAGTTAACCTCGATATAATTTTGATACAAACTATGTAATTAGTTTCGTCAAAAGTTTCATACGCATTTAGTAGACTTTGTATAAAAATCTTGTATATTATTCTGAACTTTTTTGATTTGGGTGTTAAGAATAGAAAAAGTTTTCTAAAGACTAAGAACTTGATTTAAACCCCAATTTCTCAAGTCCTTTAACACAATCATTAATTTAGAGAGATCGTTCATAAATCAATAAGGATAAAAACTAGGTCATATAAATCCATGGTAATTGAATCCAAAATCAGGTTAATTAAATCAACACCCATAGTGCTCATAATATAACATCTTTTGCATTCATAAATCATTTCTTCATTCTTGCAACTTTTAATTTTCTTTTAACCCTCTTTCAATTTAATTTTCACAGCTTCTACTCATTATATTTTGTTTGTCCAAATAGCATTCACATTAGTTAACTTTGGTATCCTATCATCGTGGAAACGATACTCTTCTCATTATTTTACTACTTGGACTACCTTATACTTGCCAGTATTGCACCACCCATTATTTTAGATTTCCTCATTTTTTACCACTTGTTGACTGCTTTACCCAACAAGTGATATTAGAGTATATGGTTCAATTGGGCTTAGTATATTTGGGCATGGTGGTTGGCTTGTGCCCAAGTGTAGTCCAAACTCTTATTATACCATTTGTCAAGACTTTGTGATAAGTAAATATAAATGTAAACAAATATTAAACCGATATCTAAACAAAAGGGAAATATGACTCAAAAGTAGATATAAATGTAAATGCAAAAAAATAAAAATAAAAATCATGGAATAGAAAAGATAAGATCGTTAATAGATGAAATTTATCATTGTGGCAATAGAACAAATAAAGATTAGAATAAATATTCAAGACTAAATCAAATGAAAAAACTCTACGTAAAAGAAAAATTATAAACTCTTTAAAAGAACGAGATGGATATAATAAGAAAATGTTACCTAAAACATGAACTCACACAAACTATTCTCTGCAAGATTTAAGAAAAAAAAATCAAAACTTTTATTTCAATGGACAAAAATTATAACATGAAAAAATATATAAAAAAGGAAAAATAAATATAAAAACTCTATGAAACACAAAACTAATGATTTCAGAGAAGAATGAAGTATTGACTAAGGAAGGTGGAAACATAGAAGATGACAAGAAAAAGAAACACAAAAATTAGACGCTACCAACAAACATATAATTGCTCTTGCCACAAAACTACAAAAGAAAAAAAAGACGAAATCGAGAGATGTATTTTCGAAAGAACTATTGGAAGAGCAGTGAAGAACCTAGAAGGTGAGATGGAGGAGAAGATTGTTCAAAATTATAATTGCAATTGTAATTGAATTATATTATAATGATTTTCATTATAATTAATCAACATCCTAAATTTAATCTTTAATAATTCCAAAATTAAATAAAATAAGTAATCAATCATCAACTATTATTATAAATTAAATCATATATTAATTTTGAATATTGAAATTGAAAATAAGATTGAGAGTTAAGATATGAGAGAAAAATTTAAAATATCATTATTGATAGTTTATTTGTATGATAATTATAATAAATCAATTATTGAAAATCAAAAGAGAGAAATCAATCATGATCGAAAAAATAAGCAATTCAAATGCATGAGAAAGTGACACGTAGCATGAAATAAATTATAATATCAAATCCGATATTAGAATTTCATATTTAAAATATAATCATCTTTTTAATGTGATATCAAATCCGATATCAAAATATAATTTCATAATTAATATAGATATTTTAATTAATGTAAAATAAGAAATTCAAATATGTGATAAAATGACACATGGCACAACATTAAATTAAGCTGGACTTTAATTATATATATTATAAATTATAGAGTATAGAAATATAGATTACAGATATATTCATTTATAGTAGATAGATAAAAACAGCTAGGCTTAACGCGTGATTTAATTTAGGTTTTTGTTTCAGTAATTTATAGCTATCGATACTTTGGTTTAATTAATGATTGTGATTTAATAATTTTTAAAAAGTGAGTTAGTGAAATATGTGACTTATTCTAAGTCATAAATAAACAAGAGATATTGATACCTTTAAAATTTATATGGATATAAGGGAAACCCTTTAATTTAATCAAATTGTATAGCAGAATTGTTATTCGACTATATTTGGTTCGAAATCAACACACCACAGTTTCCTAGCTCCGTTCCCCTCAAGCTCTCCGAATATAAATAGAAGACATGGTCAAAAATGGTTTCATTCTATTATCCCAGGTGGCAGTAGTAAGCAAACACAATCATTTCTGCTTTTACTATTCCTTTCAATTATTATACACACACTGTGATCTGTCATTGTTTCCTATGGGTTCCTCCAAAAAAGAAAAAAAAAAATAGATCATGTTCTTCACTCCCTCAATCTCGAATTAATTGTCCTTTTAGGGTTTCTTTTTTAAATAACTGTCACTTTCAAATTCTAATAAAATATCTATTAATTTTATTACCAAAAAATATTTATTAATTTACTCCAATTTAATATGTGATATGTGTACTAAATTAAATAATTTTTCTTTTTCTCCATTTTTTTAGTCGGTCATAATTTTTTTCTTTAAGGAATAATTAAGTTATTCAATTCAATATAACCTTTAACCTTCAAAGACTAAGATCACCATCCCAAGAATGTATCACATGAAAGAGTGATTTATTATAAAAGTGAGAGAAATAAATCTAAATTATATAACCATACATAAATGATCAAGCTTATAAGTTAATTAATAATAATTAATGTTCACATGTTTATTTAAAAATATCACATGACTTTAAGTTTTAATTTTGATTATTAATGTAAGATTCAATAGGTAATATCACAATAAACCATCATTTCATATATGGGTTGCTCCCTTACATGGTCTCTATTTTCAAATAATTGTTTACTTTTAAGTTTTTCTTCTGTAAATAGCCATTTATTTAAGAAATTTAGACAATCATAATTTTTTTTTCAATTATATCTCTATTAATTAATGGAGGAGAGAAAATAAGTGGAAAAGATATTAAGAAATAATTATAGACTTTCACTCCAACATAATTGATCATTATTATCATTTGAAAAATATTATTAAATCATAACATCATTATGTTAATTTTTCTTGGTTGTTAAGGTATCAATCAAAATCCTTTTGGCAGAGGCTTAAAGGGATAAATCCTCCTATAAAATCTTTCTATACATACTATTATTATGTTAATAAAACTCTTTAATTAGCAATATATAGATTACATACTATATTTGTAAAAATATTACTAAACAGTTTGAAGAGCATTTTTATAATTTTGATAACCCTTTTTAAATGCTAATAGAATGTTAATATTTCTTACCAACAAATGTCACTAAAAGACCTGATTAGATTTAGCTCAACGAAAATAGGTTGAGTAAGAGCTATCTTGTAGAGGGATACTTACCGCTCAAGGTTCTTGAGGTTTTGCTTCCCCAAACTTTTTTTATGAAAAAAAATTAATGTCGCTGAAAGTTAAATATGATGTAATTAATGCCCTCTTACACATGTTTTATTAAAAACAAAACGAGTTAGATTAATTAAATCAAACGCGATTCCGTTCCCCTTCAATCCGTTTCCAGGTTTTATTGTCGCATACGCTCAGAATTACTGAATTGAAAGCCACACAATCTTTGATTAGTTCACACCTTCTTGACTAATTACTATCGAAAAGGACACAAATATAAAACACCAAAAGGAAGACATAGAGCACTTTCGTATTGTAGTATACCAACTCGGCCAAGGATTAGTTGGTCCCCCCGATGTTCGGGACCAACGTTATTCACCCTTAAAAATTTACAAAAGTATCCCTCCCTGTGTTTTCTAAAGAGGTCACAAACTTTCTTTTTTTTTTTTTTGCAATACTGACCCTTCTTCAACTTTAGAAATTTATCTGTGAGCTTCGTGCTATCATCCCTGCTTTTCATCATCATTGGGCTTCACCTTTGCTATTGGAGTTCTAAGTTCCAGATCATGCATGGACTGACGTCCTGGGTCGATGGTACTGTCTCGGCTTCCGTTGTGGGTCTAGGGTTCGACTCGCTCCCAACTCCCCTTGTTGTCTGAGCTTCCATTGTGGGTCAGGTTGGACAAAAGTGGAGAATCTTCCATGCAGATCCACATCCGGGAAAGATGCTGATTTGTAAAGGATGAAAGGCAAGTCGGCAGCTATATTTCCTTTTTGATATCTCCTTAAATGTTGTTTCTTTTCTTTGGATGAGTATGTTACAGAAAATTTAAGTTGACAATCTTGTTAAGCTCTTTCAACTTGTTTTAACTTATCATAAAGGTGATCGGAGCTTATCATTTGATCCAGTAACATACCAATGACAATTTTTGGAATGTAGGAGCGATTTATTGGCAAGTCAAGTTTGTTTTTTTTTTTGGTTCTTTTTTAAGGCCAAGGACCCACCTTGCGAACATGGCGGTGTGGTGGAAGAGTTTCCTAAATCCTAGAGCAGATTGTTTTGGGTCGTGTGCCATTAGGGATTTTGTGCACTTGGTTGAGCAGAAGAGGGTGGAGAGGACGTCCATTGCGCTGTGACTTCTATTTTTTATTAAAATGTTCCAAATCTGGATAGCTGATTTTTTTTTTTTTTTTTTTTGTGGCTGGAAGAAAAATGTTTACATTCTCTTGTTGCTAATATATCTATTTCTTTTAATAATCTTAGTTCGAGACTACTTGAAAACACCTTAATTCATAGTATAAATTTACCTGGAGCATAACAATAAACTATCAATTTTACGGTTTAGCATTATATACATGTGTGTGCGTGTGTTGACATGTAAATGTTATTATGCAATAGAATTTTGCTACAAATTACTGACTAAGTACGGCTGATAGCTTTGTGTGGTTTACAATGATCTGTAATATGGTGCTATGCTCATTTAGATATTCTACTTACCTTGGTGGATGGAAGTTACCAACTACATATCATATATGAAATGCATAACCTCTCCTTATATTTGATTGATATGAGTTTTGTAGTGTAATGGTTGAACATATTGATAGAAGTATCTGACCCTAGTGGGATTCAATAGAGCAGGCATTTAGAATATTTGATATTAAGTGTATCAAGTTCCTGATGCTGAAACATATATCATAAAAAGTCTTTTTTTTTCTTTCAAAGGATAAGTTCTATATTTTGGGGGTTCATTAGGAAGGTATGCTTCCATTACACAAATCAGTTTTACTTTGTAATTTTTCCCACTCTTTTTTGGACAGCTCCTTCAACCAATGTACAGGCAGATTGCAGGAAATCAAGATGCAGAAATTTTTCTGTGAATACACTCTTTGTTATTCTTGGGACTAGTCTTCTCAAATCTCACAGCCAGGGTATGTGTTTGTTCAACTTCTTTTCTTGTATCTTTTCTTTCAACTTTAGTGCTGTTTTGGGGTGGTTTGGATGATCACTCCGAGGCAAGAGAGAGCTAATAGGGAAAGACCTTAATGAGGAAGAAGGAGGAGAGTTTTCCGTTCTGGAAAACTGAAAGAAAGGGTTAAGAAAGGGGGGTCTGTCTTCTTCCCTTTCTCCCTGATTTCTTTCCCCTTTTATAGAAAAGACTCCTCATGAGAGGGAGGGAAGCCATGCTTCCTAGTGAGGGAGGCCATCCCTTTTCCCTCAATCTCCCATCCATCACATCAAATGTCAATCTTTTATTTACTCTAAAACAAGTGCCAAGCCAAGGTTTGGCTTGTTTCTTTTATTCTTGTGTCCATTGAAGAGTTAATTTTGTCTATGGTGTGTAAACATGAGTTTTTACCATTTTTTTCTTTACTAAAATCAAGTAGGAATTTCCATGGCATTCGGAGCATTTTTGGCTGGTTTACCACTGTCAGAAACTGAATTTTTCTTGTAGGTTGAATTTGATATTGCTCCATATTGTGGTTTTCTATTGGTCTCTTCTTTATGATGGTAGGCGGTTTAAAATTGAAATTCACAAGGTTATTAATTGTATTGTTTATTTATTTAGCCAAGCCAAATTTTAACTCTTATTGCTAAAATGGACTTGTTTGACTGAGCAACTTTGGAGGCCCCCTTAATTCTGAGCATTGAAAGAAATTTTACTGAGCTCTGTTATTCTTAGCTTGGGAAGAAGTTCCAAGCACAGATTCATAGTTTGATGTTTGGTAGAGAGATTTATTGTTTAGTTTAAAAGTTCAATTCTAAGTTTTGTGCTTTAGCTTTAAACTTTTTGCAAATTATTTTCTCCAATGTTGAATTAAAAATTACTTGCTTGATCTTTAAATATTTAATAGATTTATTCTTTCTATCAATAATTTCTAATACTATTAAAAACATTCATTTCAATGCTTTTTGGGTAGAAAATTCTTTGTAGCACTAAGAAGTAAAATTATGTGGAACTTTAGGTATTACATTCATAATTGAAAATGTACTGGGTGTTATGTATTTTAATGTTCAAGGTTATTAGTATTATCACATGTATCCTTGTTCGTGGTTGCGTGTTCTTGAAATGGCTGAGGTACTTTTTTCATTAATCACACTGAGGTACTTTTTTCACTAATGTGATTAACAATGTAAATTACGAGGTCATTATAGCCAATGCATGTAACTAGAGTTAGTCCAACTGCCGTAAGCTTTTTATTATGTTAGTGAGTTAGCAATCATTACTGAAAGTGAAGATCACATTGTCTCGAATTTTTCCATTCTTAGTGTTCAGTAAGAAGTTGTAGTTTATGTTTAATGTAAGTTGTTTGATTGCGTTGTTGTTGTTGTTGTTGTCACACTCTGTGATTGTAAGGGAATTTATTAGTTGTTGTAGGAAGGAGCGATTCATGAGCAGACCATGGATTATGGGAGACGGTTGACGAGTTTCTGATGGATGAGTAGCCTGCTAATTAGTATTTCCTTACAAATGCACACATATTTAAGGGTGAAGTGTATAGAGTCAACTTTTTCCAAAGTGTAAGTATAGGAACAGAGGACAGAGCTAATGGGGTAATTATAATAATCAAGTAGATTCAGAAACTCGACAAGGTCATGGAGCAAAGCTATAGGAGTTCTTGGCTGAAGCACCCTCTACTATTGTACATTACATTATTTTATTTGGCTTGTGTTTTAGAAAAAAGGCTAATATAGTGGTCTAAGGAACTAGTCCAATTTTTTATACACCATAGCATAATTCTGCGGTTCCTTAAAGGAAATGTGACATCCAATCCATTTGGCATTGGAAAAAATAGCTCTATCTTTCATGAGAACATCAAGCACTATTATTAAAGTTCAGATTATAATCAGCTTACTAAAAACAATGAAAAAAGAAAGAGACTCCTCTATCTCGCGTGAATCCAGTGATGTCAAAAGAACATCAAAGGCCTGAAGGTCTGGTTTTCTTAAATTAACAGGGGACCTAAAGATTCAAAAGCATCAAAGACACAAGTACAATATACATAGTAGGCCTCCCAATAAATTAAGAATACATAAAAATGAAGCTTTAAAACGAATTGTATGTAAGAATTACTTTGAAAAAGGATGGAGGGGTATTCAAATTTCAGAGGTTATCCTTATATCTGTGCTGCAGCCCAAATTTGCTTGAACATTTGTGTACTCATGCTCCTTATGCAATGCCTGGAAGGTTTGTGAATTGGCTGCCTAGCTTGCTACAAAGATGTATGTTCTGGACTTTTATTCCTCTCACCCACCATAGATACTTAATTAACATAGACAATGAAATGATTATGAGCATCAACTAACACATGTAAAAGCATAATGGATAACAATTTTCCATCAAAAGCAAATTGACAGGTCTACATCCGTACCATAAGATGAAGATTCCATATACTTGGAAAAATAGGTGGCTAAACTGTTTTCAAGCTAAAGGAAGAAATAATGTGTTTGAAAAACAACTAACAATTTAGCAACCAATGATTAACACAGTTTTCACTATTATAATTCAGTAGGTCAGACAACTTACATAGTTATTAGCATGATGGGCATTGCCCCAATTCTCGATGCTAACTATGGATGCAGCAGAATTCTCTGTTTCCCTAACCTTGGCCTCTAAAGCCTTCTCTTCCAGGGAATCGACAGAAGAAGAATTTAATGCACTGGGATTAGCAGTAGTAGGTGAGATCCAAGGAGCTCTGAATTTCCTTTTTGCTTCAAGAGATACAAAACCTTTCAAGGCTAAGGAAAAATTACTTAAGCAGAAATAGAAACAAGGTAGAAACCCGTAGCAGTTTGTCAGAAAGAAACATTTGAACTTAAATCCCACCATAATTTATTGTAACTTCTGAATTTTATTGCCTCAGCATGACTACTTAGAATGTAATATAATCTCATCTAATTTTTCAGAATTGGAAGCCAAAGCATCAGCAGCATCAAGCAATATCCCTGTGAACTATGGAATGCAGCCCTGCATCCCACTCTTTTATATATGCTAAACAGATTGCATGCATAAAGAAAAATGCTTCTAAGGATACAAAAATACTTGGTCAATATATTCTTTTGCCCGGGCAGACCAATCTTTTACTTCACACTTTCAGAATGAAGAGACTTAAATTGGGAAGTTCCTAGAGTTGCCAATCAAGCAGTAAGATTCTCTTCCTGCCATTACAAAAGGAAATAGACATCCACCAAAAATACTTTTAATCAAGGAGAGAACTATAGAGGTTTGGGGAGAGCATGCCTGTGTCTCAAGCTTACTGTGCAATTTAACACACGCACAGGTATGTATATATAACAACAACAGTCTTTTTCAGTTATTAGGTGAAGTTGGTCATGTGGATTAGAAGAAAAACATTATCATCAGTCTGGAAGACTATAATATCGCATTTAAAATCTGGAAGACCATACAGTACAACTTTTTAATGAAGTTCATAACAAATTTACTAATCAAACATCAAATCACCATTTCTTAAGTCCCTAATATTATAAGCCCTGCCATTTTTCCCACGAGCATGAGCAGCAAGACAGGAATGAATGAAACTCTTCTCTTCTCTCACCACACCTTATTGGTTGGTTCAAGTCCAAGACCAAATGGTGTAAACAAACTGGATCATTTAGGATTTATCACAAAACCAACTGCTGCAAATAAATTAAAAAATTTCAGCTATCTTTCTTTAAGTGCAAAAATCCAAATGTGAAAACCTAGATCACTAGTTAGCTTACCAATTTGAAATAGAAACAAAAATAGATGCACCTTCATAGGTAGTTTATTTTGCTCTAAGTTTAAACTTAAGAAACATTCCTACCACTAATCTTCGACAAATTGAACATGACTAACAATTGAAAATGTATTTTTTTTTTTTTGCACAAATGATAAAGCAAGACTAGACAAACAAACAAACAAAATCGAAGTGAATTGAGTTGAGATGGTGTTGAAATACCATACTAGAGTGTTATCCAATGTGCCAATAAGGGGTTTCTTATCATCGATAAAAGTCTTCAATCAATGGCCAATGGATGCACCTACAAAGTCTATGTCATGACTTGCCTAGAGAATGTGATCGGCACGTGAGATTTGGATACTAAAAAGTCTGATAACGTAATTTCTAATATGCATAATTAAATTGAATATATTCAAAATATCTCAAGTTTTCATAAATCTGAAAATATTTTCAATCATAAATCCTAAACATAAATTTGCATAAAATCCATAATCAAATCCAAACATAATTAAAATAAATAACTGAAATTCTGAAAATAACTAGAATGCATGCAGGATCCTCCTACAATATTTCATTATATCTTACAATAGTTCATATCATATCTTAGATTGATTTATATTTATTTTGGTTGATTTTATCATAATGATTAGATTTTATCTTTAGCTTATAAATAGGATTATCTCATTGTATTATCACAACACATTATATCAAATATACTTTCGTATTATTGAGTCTCTATTCTCTCTCTTTCTTCCTCCACCATCTAAAACCCTCAATTTCAACAAGGACCAGTAAAATAAGGAAGCCTATAGGTAGAGAAGAACTAGCATAACATGCGTGAGCGGTGTTTCTGTGAGAGCCTTTGATAGAAACCACAACAGAAATGATAGAAAATATAAGGTATGTGTATTATTCACATACCTCTAGCTTAGGGAAGAAGTGAATCCAACTAACGGTGTGCAATTGAGACAAAAGGTTCTCAGCACTAAGAAGTTGAGTCTCTCGAAGCCTAGGTCCTAATCTTTGTTTGCCCCAACTATCCTTACACTAAGCTGATATACCATCAGCTAACAAAATTCCCCTGGCGCACCACACCACCTATGCCTACATCTTGGGTTATATGCTCTTTAGTCACTTAAGTCCAATAAGACTTTAATGAGACTAAAGCCCAAGGACAATATGGCCCATGTGGCTTAGGGTTAGGTCTTGGACTTCACAGTATATATAAACTAATCTTTTCACCCTTGTGCCTCTTTAAGTGTTTTTCAAGAAACAGACACCCTGGCAAGACGTTCATCATCTAAACGTTGCCCACAGCCACCCCATTTCCCTCGAGAGATAGTCTGGAAGATCTCTCAAGAGCGGATTACTACCGAATCATGAAGCTTTCAGTTCATTGCGTCCTTCAGGTAATCAAAACAATGAAGGTTCTATTTTTCCTACGTCGTGTCGGTACGAATGCGTTTAGATTTCTGTTGATAAACCTACATACACCTGACTCAGTAAGGTTGTTAGGTTGTACAATCATTTTCCCCATTGGTTTGTCTAAAATACCCCTAGCACTCTCTCTTTTATACATTATTAACCCGCTATGAGATACTTGGTCTCTTACAATACCCTCCCCTTAAACTATCACCTTGTCCTCAAGGTGAAGTTATAATAAGAGTCTTCAGAATATGGAAAAGACTTCTCCTGGGCAGCAAATACTTAGAGTGATGGTTAGAAGGACCAAGTCCCAAAAGAAACATTCCTCCAAGGTCCCAAATCTATAAGCAAAGGAAGGTAAGTTTGCTTGTAGTGTAATACAACCCTTTTGGGTCCAATAAATCTACATGCAGCCAAGAGAACAACTGAAGAGATAACATGCCTTGATTAACTGCAATTCCCAATGTCATAGTATCATCACCTATCTCCCCCCACTGTAATTCAGTTGGCCCAACCTTTTGTATGAAACCAGTGTCCACAATTTGGATCCTGCTTACTGAGTAGCCCACAAATCACTAAACTAACAAAAGGGGAACCATACACATTGTTGAGAGCCTATCAACAACAACAAACCTTGGTCTCAGACTTCTAATTCTTGAGTGGATAACACTAGAAAAGTGTATCAATTCAGCCTCAAAGTGTTCATCATAACCTTCTAGATCATCAGGGTTAGTGGAAAGTTTAGCCAACCCTGCAGGCAACCTTAAATCCTTCTGAATCAAATACCCAAGAGTCATGAACTCCTTTTAGGCCCACAATTCACTCTCTCCATGACTGATAATAGTTGTGAATATTGGGAATTCAATGTTGGGCTCATATCTCTTAAAATTGAACTCTAAAGAAGGACCCATAGGTTGAGGGATGCAAAGAAAACTTTTGAAATATTGAGCAATGCAAATTTGGAAATAAGGTAGGGTAATTTTGGAAAACATCACCTTTCTAGCTCAATCAACACGTATAAAAACACCTGATGAGACTTGGGCTAGGCCCATTTGGATTGGGAAGCAAATTTAGGCACATTATTCCCTCTGCACATATTATTTTACATATTCCCTTTTGGGCGTGGCTTGTTAGCTTCACTAATTTCCCTACATCAATATCTGAAACTAATTTTGAACAAAATGAGCCCATATTTTCAAGAGATGGATTGTTAATACCTGGGATCTTCTAATTCGAAGAACAATTTATCCCAAATACTTTATTTGATGATAGGCCCAAATCATAATAAAGAGGTTGGACAACAAACTTAAGTGATTCTTTGAGTTCTAAAAAATCAAAACTCTCAACAAGTAAAACAAGTCCGCAATAGCTATTTTAAGTTTAACACAGTAACATCAGCTTGTTGAGCCTGGTCAATTCTGGAAAAAAAAAAAAAACTCAGCCATGTATTTTCTACAACCATTAAATCCCCTTTGTTGTCAACATATTGGGCTTGGCCCAATGGTCTCCTGGGTCACAAACTGACAGAAAGTTTGGTTGCCAGGCACTACCCTCATCTCCATTCCAGCAGATTCGCGAAGCTTCCAAGGAAAGAAGAAGATGCCTCCACTTCTGTAACACCCTAGTAATTAACCAAATACACCTAGGTTGTATTGGATTAATGACTAGACTTTACTATTTGCTTTGGTTCTTTCATCATATTTTGAAAATACTTAGTGAAATTACGAGCCATTTTTTTTTAACATAATTGAAATCGTGAGCCGCGCATAACATAAACGATTAAGCGGTAGTAAAATAAGACATTTAAGAATCTAAATATATCATATTGGCTCCATCACATAACATCCATAATGCACATCGCAACATATATACAATAACCTCACTCAAAAGGTGAGTTAAGTTCATACATCATATCTTACATATTCACACCATAGGAAACTATTTATAAGGAAATTCATGCCCCTAAACTAGATAACCTTAAAAGCTGAGGAAGGCTACTCTAAAACTGGATGTATAACACTCTTAAGACTACTTAAAAACTCTTTAGGGCCACTGTCTTGGAAACGGGAAGAAACCCGGTCCACTGAAGAGTTTCCTCGGAAGGGGCATGCGAGATGCACCAGGCTGGGGTCGCATGGACGATCTTCTTGCTAACCTCGGCTGAACAATTTTCCTCACTACCCTCTCTTACACGTGGGAGAGTAGAGCGAGCTCTCAGAATAAGCATGAGTAGGAGGGTCCTCTGAAGGATAATTTCAAATATCTCGTTCGTGGATTATACTCTGGAAAACCATGGACGGCGGATGAGGCGAGATAAGAACGTAACATTCTTTCATCAAGTGGACGTGCATGTTCGAAAACCATTTCATCGCCATAGGGAGAAGTAGGAGAAAACGATAACTGGGCAGGATGTGCAAATGGACGACCTACGTAAATAAAAACACGAACGAGCACCTTCCTTCAAAGTGATACGAATGATGCACGGATCATAGTGGAATTCCCAAGTAGGGTGTCAACGACGGACGAATGTCGCCATCTGAATCTGAAGACAATGACGGGAATAAAGGAAAAGGGAGTGAGAATCTTACTAAAGAATTCTCAGTAGGGTATTCCTTCTACGGTGTCATCATCAAAGTCTCCAGGAATTTCGGGGTTATTATAAAATAGTGAACATACGAAGATTAAATTTTAAGTTCAAAAAATACTTTTACCGAGATTCGACCAATTTTAATTATGCGTCTTATAATGCATCATAATCTTAACATGTCATATTTATAATGAACTTTTCTTTTATCATTACATCATATTCCTCATCATCATCATTAATATAACATGCATAGAAGAACATCATATTTCTCATCATCAACTCATGTATGTTATGCAGAAGAATATCATAATAGCTACACATGGACATGGTGCACATAATTTATTTCTTTAGTACCTTAGGTGACTTTAAAATCTTATCATCCTCATTATTTTCCTTGGGCCACCCTATACTCCACCCTTTTGGGAGTAATCTAGGTTATGAGCTCATACCTTACTAGTCGTCACTAGCATATACTTATCCTTTTTGATAAGTTAAAGTCCTAACTCTACCATTTTGAGACAGGGTTAGGGGCTAGAATCACCTTTCCACCACCTATAGTTTGATGGGTCAAGGATCATTTTCTTATAAATTTTAAGTCACCAATAAGTCTTTGCATGTTACAACTCGCAATTCATAATAATTCTAACATTTTCTTATTTACAGTCTTATTCTGGAATAATATATATCAACTATAATCATGCATCTGGAGATTCCAGGAAAGAGAGGTGGGTCACAATGGACACACTTAAATACCAAATCTTTCCTTAGCCAGAATCTTTCCAAATTGCACTCTTAAGTATTACACTTTCTTCCAGGTAACAAAATATGTCCTTATTTCATTGTTTGTTTGCAACAGCAACTATAACATACAAACCAGGGAATCAATCAATGACACCAAATTCTTGATAAGCATCAAATCACATTTTAAGTACACATAAAATTACTAGCTTCCCATAAAATTCTTACAAAGTTTTAAAACTCTTTTAGAACTAATTCTTTTTGTTAAACTTGAAAGAAGTCATAGGACTTTAGGCCTAACTTAACCATGGGACCGATTTATAACTTGAAAGAATGTTCATAATTAAATCTTTCACTTAAGATAAAAGGAGCAAGTCTTGAGCTTTAGAGATTTAGGTGACATCTTAGAATTATTACCATGCTATGCAACCTTATTTTAATCTTATCTTTATAAGGTGATAGCTTGGAATTATAAACATGATATGCAATTCCATTTCTTTATCTTTAGATTTAAGGTGATGACTTGAAAATTAAACATGATGCAAGAACTTGTAATATAAACATGATGCAAGAAACTGAGCGGGTGCAGGGACCGTAGAGGAGAAAAGAATCTTAAGCAGGGAGCGGCGTAGTCCAAGGACCGGTGATGGAGAAGAGAATTACATTTTTTTTAAGCTCCAATTCTCAAGACTTCTTAAAGAATAAATTCTTTAACTCCAATTATCTCATTTCTTCGCTTATGATTCATAGGCAAGTCTTTGAGCTCTAGGATTTTTAGGTGATGACATAAAATAAACATGCCATGCATTGATTCTTTTAGCCATTATAAAATAAAGTGAGAGCATAAAATAAACATGAGATGCAACTTCTTTATTATCTTTAGAGATTAAGTGACAACTTGAAATTTAAACATGAAATGCAAGCTTGAAATTTAAACATGAGATATGCAAGTTCATTTATTTATTCTTGAGAATTTAGTTATGACATAAAATAAATATGGTTGTGCAAGGCATAAACTTAAACATGGATGCAAGTTCACTTGATCTCTTTACTAGAGCTCCTTCAAGACTTTAAGAGAATTATGATTTCAACCCAATATATGTATCTTAGCAAGACAAAGTAAAAAAAAAATACATATTTCATATTCAAACCTCAAGATAAAAACATTATTCTTTAAAGTTTTGCATTAAATGGAATGTTCAAGCTTTAGAGGCCTAACTTGTGATGGATTTACAACCCATATTCAAGGTCCTCATCATCAAGCCATCATTTCATTCCTTCCTAGGCCATTTGGCCGAAACCATGAAAGGAAAATAAGGAAAGAAAAACTGAAACTTTAGAAGCTTTGGAAACTAGTGAAACCTTCAAGTTTTAGAGATCTAACTTGTGAAAGCTTTGCAATCAACACTCAAGAATCTCATCATCAAACCATGGTCTCATCATAAGCTAGGCCATATGGCTGAAATACTTTAAAAAGAAAGGAAGAAGAAACTAAAAATGAAAACTTATAAGAAAGCTCATGAAAACATCATTTTTGAGCTAGAAACATAACTTGTCTTAGCATAAAATGAACTTAGAAACACCTCCCTACCTAATTTGATTTGAAAGAAAGGAAGAGAACTTGGTTTCCTTGAGTGAAATGAAGCAAAATATCCTTGAAAAGCTGAAGGGAGAATTCAGCCAAGAGATAGAAAGAAAGAAAGCTTTTGGTGCTCCTAAGATTAGAATTTGTGTAAGTTATGAACTAAGCATCTAAACTATCTTCAAGCATGCCTATTTATAGAGATTTTGCAGCTCATAAATGGACAAAGGAAGGAAGGAAATCTGACCAAAAATTAGAGGAAAAAAATAAGGAAGAAAAATCATTTTGTTTGGTGGCTTAAAACATGGAATCATGTTTCCATGTTTTCATGATTCTTTGTTTTCATTCTTTGGATTTTTGTGTAATAATTTTCTGACTTATTACTCAATAATTTCGGCCATTACAGCCTTGTGGAAGAGGATTTTGTGTGTTCCATGTATTATTTAGGTGTAGGCAAGGTATTCATGTAATTTAGAGAATTTACGGTTAAGGGCTTAAGTGAATTACTAAGCAATTTGGGTGTTTTAAGCAATTTTAGGTTCTAATCAATCTAAATAAATAATTTTGACTCTAGATTAGTAATTAGAATTTAATAAGCTTTAATTTGAGCCTAATATTGTTTAGGTTTCGTTAGACAAATCGAAAATCTCAAAATTTGCAAACTCACAATAGGGGCAAAAACGGTAATTTAACCCAAAATGCCGGGACCATCCGGACTTAACCAAGGGTCATTCATAACTTAAAAACACCTTTTAAAATATTTTAGTGAGGTTCGGCTAAGTCGGCACGCAATCGAGTTAAAACGCAGGGGCGTTTTGGTCATTTCACGCGTCGGAACTCAAAATTGAGATTCTTCTCTATTAACACACATAACACAAACAATCCTTTATTATCCTCAAAACATCCCCTTGAGGACGGGTGGGGCCCACGATCCTCATGTTCTAGTAAAATAACCTCAGGGCATTTTGGTCATTTTACACATCAGAAAATCGGGTTTGCAATGCTTGTACGAATTGCTCCTAACTTCTCTTCTAACGTTATATTCCTTTATTGAGATTGTTTGGTCTCAAATTTTATATAATATTTACTTACGTAATTCGGTAATTTCTAATGACAGTAAAGATTCCAGTAAAAATTGGGGCTTACAACTTCCTTTTCCACGCTTTAGATCGGTTCAGCGTTGGAGGTGGCTTGCTAACCGTATATGGGTTCGAGTTGGGTGGATGTGGTGGTGGGTTTAGAATAGCTTCCACAGACCTAACGTCACTCAACTCTTTTGTCTCTCTTTGTCTCAGAGGGTGGCTCACTGGTTAGGCTTCTCGACGGTCGAAGCTATTCTGTAACCACGAGCTCTACTTCCTTATGCTTCTCCCATTTCACGTAAACCTCGAGGTCGCATGACTCCTTCAGCATGTCGACTTCGATCTCCACGCGATGGTTCGCCGTCGCATGGCTGAACTGAAAGGCTGAAGCGAAACTGGAAACTAGAAATTGAAACCAAAGGCCCAAGAGTTCAAACCTTATTGCCCCCATTTCTTCTAAATAAAATAATTAAAATAAATTTTTAGTACAAGATAAAGTGGGCTTGTGTATAGTTCACATTTCAAGCCCAAAAGAGACATTTACGTTAGGGGCATGTTAGAATATCAAACTATTCATATGAATCAACCCAACCATTTTAAATTTTTGGGAGAATTGGTTAATGACATGGTGTTAGATTTTCTACACTCTATGATTAATAGTCTAGAGTTTGATCCTTGTTGTCTCAATTCTTAAATAAAATAAACAAATTTTAACATAAGATAGGGTGGGTCTATGCATTATATACATTCCATTCACATGGAAAGCATATTAAAGTATAAAATTATTCACGTGTTTTTATTGAACAACTTAAGTTTTTTAGAAAAATAGTTCATGACGCATTAAGATTTGGAAAAATATTGAATTTTTAATAAAGGTGAGCTAGGTGGTTTCAAGATTGAAACAAATCTTTTATGTGTGGCCATACCAAGATAAACATTCAAAGCTTAAATAATTTCACGATTTTTAATAAGATCTCATTTATATGAACTATTTGTGTGTCTCTTCAATTCTTAACTTGACATGTGAATGTGATCAAAATGAGAAAAGAGAATATATTGTTGTTACGCGACTGTCACCAAGCTAGATTCAATACAACTCACCATGCACGTCCAGCACCTTTAATTTCAACCTTTGAAATGACGTTGATGGAAGTCCAAATCATGGAATCGGTTAAAATATGGTAAACCAGCCAAATCACCCTAGTTAATGCCAGCAAGCACAATCTGTTTGGAAAGCAACCCGTCATGAGATGAATGAATGAGAGTGACAGGATGTGCTTGCATTAAGCCTTGGTAATAATGGTGTGAAGGAGGTTCAGGTTTATAGATGGTCAATTTTTTTATGAGATTTGTGGGCCAGATGCTCATCAATTCTCTTGTTCTAGTTTGGTTTTGGTTTCTAGCTCAACTATTTGTTACTTGTGGGATTCATAAAATTAAGCTTATGTTATTGATTAGGTTTCTCTGATATTCTTATAAGATTTAAGGATTCCAATTCTTATAATTATTTATGTTAAGATTGTATTATGTGTCCCACTAACAATTTATTAAAATATAAAAAAATAAAGATTTATTCACAATTATTGAAAACAAGGGCACCAAAGCAAAAACCACTTAATTATTAGTTTTTTTTTTTTTATTCTCGTTCCCATAGCCAGCTAAAGAAAAGATTGTATATGTTATGTTCGGGTTTATCTATGGTCTTCGGACTTCATTAATATTGTACGTACAGGTAGTATTACATACTAACCAGCACTGCAAAAATCCTTTTGACACTAAAATATGAATGAAAATGCTAGCATAAATGTGACGGGGTTTTAGTATGTTGGATGAAAACGAAATTCTCTCTCTCTCTCTCTCTCTAGTATTTTCAAATTTCATTCATGCTCTTTTAATTTGTATTAGGGATCTAATTATAGTTAATCTATAAAAAACAGTGTGGTGACTGTGGATTAAAAAAATTTCTTTTCAAGAAAGACAGAATAGGAGTTTTTTACAATCCCAAATGGTACCCTCATGGTGTGCCTAATTGGATGTAAAACTAGGATGAAAATTTTCATAACACATGCAGCTTATGCATGAAAATTTCTATCATTTTTTAATCGGGAGCATATGTGTAAAATGGTTTAGGATTTAGGATTTAGAAATTGATATGAGAAATAAAAGACTTCATCAACCACTAGTCATCCATCCCTAGGCGATTTAAGTTGTAACCAAGTAATGGCTGGGCTTCCTAAAACCTCTTGAGCTCCCCTCTGTATTTGAGTGATTTGGGCTTTTCATCTATCAAAGAAAAAACAGAGAATGGTACTTCTTGGGGTAGAGGCCAGGACTCACCATAGGCAAAGATGTTTGTAAAGATTTGGTCACATGCACTCTGGAAAATTCTAGCTGAACCCAATTCTACAGAAATGCTTGATTATTATTATTATTATTATTATTATTGAGAAAAATAACTATTTGCATTGGTTGGTGATTAAGGGGAAAGCATTTTAAATATTTTACATGGCAAAATCTTGGGCCATTAATGTAAGGAAACAAACTTCCTATATGAGAATGAAATTGTGAAGATTTTGAACAAAAATCATTTTCAAAAAATCAATTTTTTTATACGGACTGTTTTGAGTCTTGAATTAAGCGTTGAATTCTAACATCTAGAAAAAAATGACCCTCGCGTAAATATTTATTATTTCAAAGAAAAAAGAAGTTTGCGAAACCAAAACTTCCCAAGGCCATTTTGACAAACACAACTCTCCAATGATTTCAAATTCAAACCGATAATTATTTAATGTGCCCCCATTACGTAACAAAATGTATTATATTGAGACAGAAAAGATGACCGGGAACCCACATCAATACTTGAAAAATGAAATACAACTATTTCAGTGTGAAAACCTAATTGATATGACTTTCAATCAGAAAGAAAAATGCTGAGTGAGTTTGAGACGCTACGTTGACAGGCCTCTGTAAGTCCAAACGACCTTTGACTAAAAACCAATGATACTTGAAAATTTGGACCAATGCAAAGCACAGGAAAATTAGAGAGCAAAGAATGTTGGGACAATGTAGTAAGTGCAATTGAAAACCATGAATATTGTTAGTACTTCTTAGTCAAGGTCACAACCTGACTCGGTTTCAATTATGCTTATTAAGACTTCTCGTGTTCACACACTGTGTACTACGTGGAGGTGAAATAATTATGTGAACTTATATGAACATTGGAGGGAGAAATTCTAAACTCTGTGTCACTATAGAATTAATCAAGTATATGAATGTTCGTAGCTATGGCACATGAAAATCTATAATATAAATTAAAAAAAAATGGTGATAAAAAATTAAGAAAAAAAAATCTAGCTACTAGACTGTTTTGGAATTACCGCAGCCATTTTAGTGGAAATATTTGTGAGTTGAATATAGTAATAACTATTATTTATCACTGGAATTTTATGGATTTATTTTGATTCTTTTATTTTTTATTATATTTGTTTATTTTCTTGAATTGTTAGAAACCAAGAACAAGAAGAGGAAAGCGACTTGAATTTGGATATATTTGTTTATTTTGATTCTTGAATTGTTTATATTTCACCACCTCCCGTTCAAATTCAAGTGGGAGGTAGGGAAACCAACTTGAATTTGGAAAGCGAAGCGTGGAAGCGAGGATGATGGGCTTTGGTGAACAAGTCAATAGGTTGGTCACATAGAGATGAGTTGAATAGAACCATGAACAATGTGCTAGCGAATAAAGTGACAGTTAATCTCAATGTGTTTAGTGTGCTCATGAATCATTATGCGCAATTTGAATGGCACTCCGATTGTTATATTAAAATTCAATGTGAAAGGATTCAAGAGACCCAAATCATTAAGGAGCCAATGAATCCAAAGAACCTCATAAGTAATTAATGTCAACAAGAGCCCGATACTTGGCTTTAGTCCTGGAGCAAGCAACCAAAGTTTGTTTCTTGTGCACTAGGAGATAAGAGAGTCTACAAGAAAGATATAATAACCATGGTAGAGCGATGGCCAGTGGGTCTCCACCCGATAACATCAGAGTAAGCTTGAAGGACTAGGGAGAATAAGCAGAGAAGTGAAATCCATGGAATAATATTCCTTTGACATAACGAAGAATGAAAAGAAACGCATAATAAGTAGACCGCGAGTAGACATAAACTAACTAACCAGATGAACAACATAAGAAATGTCAGCCGCATGATTGGATAGATTAAGTTCCCAACTAACCGTCTAAAGAGTAGGATTATCTAAGATGGTACCATCCATAAGAGTGAAGCACACATTAGGATCAAGAGGTGTGGATTATGTGCGGCTATTTGTGAGACCAGCTTTGGAGATAAGATAGAAACATACTTGGCTTGAGATAAATAGAGACTATCATCAGAGGAGAGAACTTCAAGGCCAATAAATAATTGAGGGAACTAAGATCCTTCATCTCAAATTGTCTACTTAGGGAAGCCATAAGATCTCTAATGCTAGAGGTGTCATCACCAATAATGATCATGTCATCAACATAGAGTAAAAACAACATGGTGCCACGATTAATTCGAATGAAGAGAGCAGAGTCATGTGAATTGGATGAAAAACTAAGTTGATGGATAGTGGACTAGTTGAACCTATCAAACCATGATTGGGGAGCCTGCTTAAGGCCATATAGAGCCTTATGAAGGAGACAAACTTTTTGTTTGGTGGGCAAGTGTAGCTAGGTGGTCATTGCATATAGACTTCTCCAAACAAATCTCCATTAAGAAAGGCATTCTTCATTTCCATCTAACTGAAGGTCCACTTTTGAGTGGCTGCAATAGCAAGTAGAGCACAAAGAGGTAATGCAAGCAATAGAAGCAAAAGTCTTCTTATAATCAATACTATACTCTTAGGTGAAACCCTTAGCAACCAAACAACCCTTATATCACTCAATAGATCTAGAATAAGTCTTAATTAATCTTGTAGACCCACTTACATCCCACCAATGCTTTATCAAAAGGAAGATCAACTAGGTCCCAAATATAAGTCTTCTCCAATTCCTGTAGCTCTTCCTACCACAAGCTGCAAATGGGGGTTTGTGAGACTTCTTTATGAGATTGTGATTCATGTAAATGAAGCATGGTTGAAAAACAATGGTAATTATGAAGATAGAGGAGGTTATGTTACCCTAAGTAGACACTCAGGGAAGAAGGGAGTGGGTGCAGGATTTACATATAGAACTGAATCATAAGAACTATCGAAGCATTAGAAAAACTGAGCTCACTAGAGGAACCTACATTAATGTCATTAGGAAACCGATTAATTGAGATGTTGGTAAAGAAAAGATTCAAGGTGGAAGGCATGGACTTGAAGAAAGATAGAGATGAAAACTTATGATGTTCCTAGAAGACGACATGCACTTAGACACGCTGAAAGATAGGATTCCAACAACGGTAAGTTTTATGCTTTATCCTATACCTAAGAAAATAACAAAGACAAACACAAGAATTAATTTAGTATATTCATGAGGTTGAAGGAGGACGAAACAAGCACAACCAAAAACTTTGAGAGAACTATAATCCAGAGGACTATGATAGAGATACTCAAAAGAGGAAACATTCCTGAGGACAAAGGATGGAAGACAATTGATGGTGTAGATAAGTTAGGAGCTTCACCCTAAGCACGCTTAGGGCAAGAGGAAGAGATAAGCATAGTACGGATAAAGTAAAAAATATGACAATGTTTTCGCTTAGCATGACCATTTTGTTAAGAGGTTCCCACAAGAGAATTCAGAAGGGTTCCTTGATCAACTAAAAAAGTCAAAAGCTTTGAATCACAATATTCTATGGTATTGTCATGACGAAAAACTTTAATTATCTTATAAAATTGTGTTCTGATCATTTTGGCAAAGTCAATATAAATCTGAGACAACTCATGATAATTTTTCATGAAATATATTCAAGTATAATAAGAATAATCATTGATCAAAATGAAAAAATTCCATGATCCACCTATTCAGGTGTTGAAGCTGGCCTAAACATAGAATGCACAAGACCAAAGGAAGATTTAGAGATAGAGGTACTTTTAGGAAAGGACAAAGCTAATTGTTTAGCAATTTGACAAGAAACACAATGAAATGACTTGCTATTGACTAATCCCAAGGTTCTCTTAGAGATAAGGGGACGCATTTTCCTTAACGAGCTATGAGCGAGAAGCTGATGCCGGGTTGGAAGAGGATTATGAGGAAGCAGTACAAAGGTTCTTTGGAGAAGGAACATGAAGTTCAGTAAGTTTAAACATTATTCTAACCTTCCTTCCATGCTAATGATCTAGTCTATGGATCCTGCACACGACAACCATAGTAGAAGAAAAATTGACGTCATAACCAAGATCACATAATTGATAGAGAGATAAGTTACGTTGAAATTTAATTTGGGAATAAGGTATGTGTTAGGTATGATAAGGTTAGATGAGGAGATGGTGCTCTTATGGCTTATATGCATAAAAGATACATCAATAGTGTGTATAGAAGGTGCAAAATCATTGGTGGATACGGAGATCTGGTGGACATAGAGGTCATGTGGTTAGCACAAATAAAGTCATAATACCATTTGGTGTTATCTAAGGTGGAAGATAAAGTAAAGTATTACAGAAAGGGAAAGGAGTTAAAGAAGTTGCCTAAGGAGAGACTCAGGGTACTAGTAGTTGGGGCATCATTAGCAACAACGCAAGTAGTGATAGGCATAGATGGACTGGAAACGGGTTAAAACCTATACTAATTAGACCTTGGTGAATGAGTAGGGCAATATGCAATCAAGTGTCCTGAAAATTTATAATAATAACAAACTTTGGAAGAATTTTTGTCCATCACAATATCAAAAAGTGCACTTTTGGAGTAGAATTAGAGAAAACAAAGCTCAAATTCAAAGATCTCATCGAAAATCTAGGGAAGAGGTCACTATAGTGCCAAGTTAACGAGGACATGTCAGCGCTACATCAACACATAGCACGACATGCGGAAGACACGTGGTACACCTCAATGGCTTCCACATCGCATCGGTCAACATGGGTTAACTTGAGACAAGCTGGGTGCGAGTTAGTAAGAAACACGGCCTGGGCGGAGCACTATGCAGATCTATGAGTAAAGCATGGATTCACGTGCCGCCATTATACATCGTGCATTTGACGCATGAATGGGAACAGAGATGTGCTTTGAGTATTGTGAAAAAGAAAGGAAAGAGATATGCAACAAATTATGACAAGATATATTCTGATTTTCACAATTGAGGAAGAATTTCAAATGAAAAAAGAGATAAAGACTTGAAATGAAGGCAATAATATCACATGAAGAAATATATGGGATTGTTTGGAAGTGTTTTTGTTCTTAAATTTTTAAAATTGTTTTTAAAAAACAAGTTTCAATTCAATTTTTAAAATAAAAAAACAAAAAAACTTGTTTGGCAATTTAACTTTAGAAACAGTTTTATAATGATAAAAAACGAAAGTTTTTGGATAATTGTTTTAAAAAAGCTTTTAAAACTAATAAAATCAAAAACTTCTTGGCAAATTGCATTACTATAAATGATAAATTTTAACTATTATATTTTATAGATAATATTTTCCATACATACTTAATAAATAAAGTCTTAATACAACTTCCTATTCTAAAAATAGTCTTAACACAACTTGATGTCAATTTACATTTATAAATCCATTT
This sequence comes from Dalbergia oliveri, assembly GCA_030441495.1. Lineage (NCBI taxonomy): Eukaryota > Viridiplantae > Streptophyta > Magnoliopsida > Fabales > Fabaceae > Dalbergia > Dalbergia oliveri. The sequence continues at coordinate 15,710,093 of JAMLFY010000012.1, forward strand.
AAGCTATGCATGATTTTCTTTTAGCCACATCCAATTTGCAATTTGGTTACGATATCTTGTCATTTCCCTTGCAGTTTCATTAGTCAATCTTGTTATGAATTACACAACATGCTATGACAATAAGGCATTGCCTAGAAGGCTTATATGGTGGCATTTGTCTTAAAATGAGAAATATTGCTTTCAAAACTCCAAAACATAATAAAGTTTACGCTTGGCTCATTAATAAATAAACTCAAATCTTTAACTCAAACTCGACTCATGAGCTCAACTTATTGATCTGTTAACAAATCAAGATGAAAATATCTCAAGTTTACTTGACTCACTTGGCAATAAAACTTCAATATATATATAAATGACATTACACAAAACAACAGGATTTACATAGCATCTCAATAACATGGTATATAAACTATAACCCATGCTACCTAGACTATAACAAACCAAACAAGATCATATTCATATATCAACATCTTTGTTCCAGTTTTTAAAACCAACGGGAACAAAACATCCCACCAAACAAGTTTTTTCATTTTAAAAACCAAAATATTTTTTAAAATCTTTGCCAAACAGGCCCTATGTTTCCCTCATCATAGAAGATAAAGGCAAGTTAAAACGAAGATTACATCATTCCAAAAATAATAAATATAGGAGCTGGATATTCTCCACAAAAATTAGTACACAACATCTATACATAGAGGAATAAGAAGAAGAATACACTAAAGGCAGCCTGTCATTGAAAATAATCTCCACTCTAGCCCTGTTTTATATACTCCTTTTCTTTAGAGATTCTTTTGTGATTTGTATATTGTTGTTCTTATGAGTGAAAAAGGCTAGAGTCTTAAGTGAATAACTTAAAGAACAACAAAAGGAGTGCCTTGAAGAAGCCATTGAGAGAGTGAATCTAATTAGTTGGTGAAGAAGATGGTTCTTGAGTGTTTGTTGTACTTGGAGAGGCTCTTGTCATAGACTACTTTTGATATGAGCTTGAAGGGGCTCTTATTAAAAACTACTTTTATTGTAAGGAAAACCTTTTGATAGTGGGAAATACCACAAGTGGTGGGACTGAATGTAGACTACACATTGGAGATCAAATAATATAAAAATCATTGGTACAAGCTCTTCTGCTCTTTATCTCTATTTTAAGACTTATATATGCACTACATTTAATATATTTAACCTTTGATATAATTTTGATACAGACTACATAGTTAGTTTCGTCAAAAGTTTCATATACATTTAGTAGATTTTGTATAAAAATCTCGTATATTATTCAAAACGTTTTTTATTTGGGTGCTCAGGAGTAGAAAATTTTTTCTAAAGAATAAGAACTTAATTCAAACCCCTATTTCTCAAGTTTTCTAGCACAATCATTAATTTAGAGAGATCATTCATTAATCAATATGAATAAAAACTAGGTCATATAAACCCATGGTAATAGAATCCAAAATTAGGTTAAATCAATAGCCATAGTGCTCATAACATAACATCTTTTGCATTCATAAATCATTTCTTCATTCTTGCAACTTTTAACTTTCTTTTAATCATCTTTCAATTTAATTTTCACAGCTTCTACTCATTATATTTTGTTTGTCCAAATAGCATTCACATTAGTTAACTTTGGTATCCTATCATCATGGAAATAATACTCTTCTCATTATTTTACTACTTGCTCTATCTTGTATTCTTGTTAGTATCACACCACCCATTATTTTAGATTTCCTCATTTTTTGGCCAACTGTTGACCGCTTTACCCAACAAGTGATATTAGAGTATATGGTTCAATTGGGCTTAGTATATTTGGGCATAGTGGTTGGCTTGTGCCCAAGTGTTGCCCAAACTCTTGTTATAACATTTGTCAAGACTTTGTGAAAAGTATATATAAATGTAAACAAATATTAAACAAATATCTAAACAAAAGAGAAATATGATTCAAAAGTAAATATAAATGTAAATGCAAAAAAAAATAAAAATGGTGGAATAGAAAAGGATAAGATTGTTAATAGATGAAATTTATCATTGTGGGAATAGAGCAAATAATGAAGATTAGAATAAATATTCAAGATTGAGTCAAATGAGAAAACTCTATGCAAAAGAAAAATTATAAACTCTTTAAAAGAACGAGATGAACACAATAAGAAAATGTTACCTAAAACATGAACCCGCACGAACTATACTCTGCAAGATTTAAGAAAAAAACTCAGAACTTTTATTTAAATGGACAAAAATTATAACATGAAAAAAATATAAAAAAGAAAAATAAATATTAAAGCTCTAGGAAACACAAAACTAATGACTTTAGAGAAGAATGAAGTATTGAATAAGGAAGGTGGAAACATAGAAGATGAAGAGACAAAAGAAACACAAAAATTAGACGCTACCAAAAACATATAATTGCTCTTGCCTCAAAACTACAAAAGAAAAAAAAGACGAAATCGAGAGATGTATTTTCGAAAGAACTATTGGAAGAGCAATGAAGAACCTGGAAGGTAAGATGGAGGAGAAGATTGTTCAAAATTATAATTGCAATTGTAATTGCATTATATTATAATGATTTTCATTATAATTAATCAACATCCTAATTTAATCTTTAATAATTCCAAAATTAAATAAAAGAAGTAATCAATCATCAACTATTATTATAAATGAAATCATATGTTGATTTTGAATATTGAAATTGAAAATAAGATTGAGAGTTAAGATATGAGAGAGAAAAATTTAAAATATCATTATTGATAGTTTATTTATATGATAATTATAATAAATCAATTATTGAAAATCAAGATAGAGAAATCAATTATGATAAAAAAAAACTAAGCAATTCAAATGCATGAGAAAGTGTCGCATAGCATCAAATAAACTATAATATCAAATCCGATATCAAAATATAATTTCATAATTAATATAGATATTTTAATTTAATGCAAAATAAGAAATTCAAATATATGATAAAATGACACGTAGCATAACATTAAATTAAGCTGGACTTTAATCATATATATTATAAATTATAGATTATAGAAATATAGATTACAGATATATTCATTTATAGTAGATAGATAATAACAGCTAGATTTAATGTGTGATTTAATTTAGGTTTTTGTTTCAGTAACTGATGGGGTATTAGTACCTTTTGTCTAATTATTGATTGTTATTTGATAGATTTTTAAAAAATTGGGTTAGTGGGATGTATGATTCATTCTTAGTTATAAATAATTAAGATGTATTGATATTCATGAAATTTACAGGGTATGAGAGAAACCGTTTAATTTAATCAAATTGTATTGAAGAATTATTATTCGCCAATATTTGGTTCGAAACCAACACACTGCAGTTTCCTAGCTGCGTTCACCTCAAGCTCCACGAATATGAAAAAAATGGAAGACATGGTCAAAGGTTGTTTCATGGCAAGATCCGACTTGAGTAGGAGGAACAATTCTATTATCCCAGGTGGCAGTAAGTAAACAAACACAATCATTTCTGCTTTTAGTATTTCTTTCAATTATTATACACACTGATTTTTTTCTCTTTTTGGTGCAATTATACTCTGACATTTTTTCCTATGGGTTCCTCCAAAAAAGAAAAAAAAAATAGATCATGTTCTTCACTCCCTCAATCTCGAATTAATTGCCCTTTTAGAGTTTTTTTTTTTTTAGATAACTGTCACTTTAAAATTCTAATAAAATATCTATTATTTTTATTGCCAAAAAATATTTATTAATTTACACTAATTTAATATGTGATATTTGTACTAAATTAAATAATTTTTCTTTGTCTCCATTTTTAAGTCGGTCATAATTTTTTCTTTAAGGAATAATTAAGTTATTCAATTCAATATAACCTTTAAACTTTAAAGATCAAGATCATCGTCTTTGAAATGTATCATATGAGAGAAGTGATTTATTATAAAAATAAGAGAAATAAATCTAAATTGTATAACCATACATAAATGATCAAGATTAAAGGTTAATTAATAATAATTAATGTTCGCATGTTTATTTAAAAATGTCACACGATTTTAAGTTTTAATTTTGATTATTAATGTAAGATTCGCAGTTAATATCATAATAAACCACCGTTTCATATATGGGTTGCTCCCTTACAATGTCTCTATTTTTAAATAATTGTTTACTTTTAAAGTTTTATTTTTTTATAAATAGCCATTTATTTAACAAATTTAGACAATCATAATTTTTTTTTCAATTATATCTCTATTAAATAATGGAGGAGAGAAAATAAGTGGAAAAGATATTAAGAAATAATTATAAACTTGCACTCCAACATAATTGATCATTATTATCATTTGAAAAATATTATTAAATCATATCATTATTATGTTAATTTTTCTTGGTTGTTAGGTATCCACCACCAAATCCCTTGGCAAACTCTCTCAAAGGATAAACCTCTAGTCATAAAATCCTCTCTATACACACTATTATTATTTTAATAAAACTCTTTAATTAGCAATATATAGATTACATACTGTATTTGTAAAAATATTACTAAACAGTTTGAAGAGCATTTTTATAATTTTGATAACACTTTTTAAATGTCAATAAAACTTTAATATTTCTTATTAATAAAGGTCACTAAAGACCTGATTAGATTTAGCTCAACAGAAATAGGTTGAGCAAGAGTTCTTGGAGAGTGATCGTACTATTTACCACTCAAGGTGCACGAGGTTATGCTTCCCCTAACCTTTTTTATGGAAAAAAAAATGTCCCCAAAAGTTAAATATGATGTAATTAATGCCCTCTTACACATGTTTTATTAAAAACAAAACGATTTAGATTAATTAAATCAAACGCGATTCCGTTCCTCTTCAATCCGTTTCCAGGTTTTATTGTCGCATACACTCAGAATTACTGAATTGAAAACCACACAATCTCTTTGATTAGTTCACACCTTCTTGACTTCTTACTATCGAAAAGGACACAAATATAAATCACCAAAAGGAAGACATAGAGCACTTTCGTATTGTACTACAAACTCAAATAAAGATGAAGATGGCACCACCATTTAATTCAATCCCGCAAGTGGTAGTCAAAATCACAATTCGTGTTCCCATCCTGTGTGCATATATAGTACGCTAATTGACACTAGCTTTTGCTCTTTCATGGGGCACTAGTGAAGCTTTCCAGGCAGATTCGCTGCGAAGCCATCGACTCCGTTACATATGGAATTAAAGCCAAATAAAAGATTCAACTTTAAAGTTATTTTAAAAATTAGATTTTTTCTTCGGTATCCTATAGGTACCAATACTCTTCTTGTTTTCGATGGTTGTGATTGAATCTTTATTTTTATATATTTTGATAAATTTAATTATGAAACACATGACACAATCATAATCATAAATAATTATAAGTGTCAATATCTTTAAATTTTATGAGGGTATTGAAGAACCTCTAAATAAAAATCAATATCCCATTATTTTTCATTTGACTTGATGATTAGGGACAAAATATATTCAAAGGCTAGAGAAAACTACCGGTGTTCAGTGTTTACCTGCCTTCAAACGGAACTTCTTTTAGTCGCATAAGGAAAAATGTTTAATACAATTAGTATATAAAAAATTAGGCATCTCCGTAAGTGTATTCAAAGCTATACTCATATTCAAATAAGCCCTACTTAAAAACTGTTTTAGCGTGTGAAACCCACAAATAATAATCGCTTCACCTGATCTACAGTTGTATAATTCCATATATTATTTTAGATTCATGTTAGGGAATAAAAATTATTCAAACTATATTGTGCTAATTATCTAAGATTTTGGGTGTATAATTAGAACCCCATGATTTTAAGAGTTAGATATGAATAAGTTAGATTGTATTATAATTATGGTTGAAATGTTAACCATGGGGTGTGGTTCATCATCATGTGTCATCAATCAGGAATAACTATCCTTACCTTAACATGCACGTTGAACTCCGTAGCAGCCATTATATATTCACAAGAATTTGTCTTTACATGAAAAAAAAAATAGTTCAACCACGAGATGTTGATCCAAATTAAAAAGCTTGAGTATTTTAAATATGTATCGATTAGGGACGAATTTGGAAAACATATGATAAAGGGTCTAAAATAAGCAATAAAATAATCTTTAATTAATTATATCTACTTTTAATCGTATTATTTATTTCAATTAAATATATAATTTTTTAACAACTGATAATTATATGTAAAATAATTTTTCATTAAATAACTTAGCTTATTTCATTAACATATTTTGTAAAACATAAAAAATTAAAACTCTTATAACCACATGATTACTAAGCTAATGTAGGTTAAAATTTTGATTTTCAAATATTAATATTAGGATGGGAGGAGGGGGGATAAGGCCCCTGCCTTGCCCCCTCTTGATCTGTCACAAATGTTGATCGTAAATTTTATCTCAAGATTTATATGTATAATTAAAAAACTCACTTAAGCATGAATTCACTTGGGTGTTTGATTATATTTTGAGAGATTAGTCTTGATGATGAGGAGATCTTAAAAATGAATTAAAAAGAATATTTCCATATTCAACTTTCAGATCAAATACCGGATTTTATAACCAACTTGTACTCTCTTATGCTTACTAATACCATATACCATATAGTACAATCAAAAAAATAATACGGTATACCATATTACCATATGGTACTCTCTTATGTTTATAATCCGCTTGACGCGTAAACCCTTACCATATAATGTGTACACGATTCAACCGTCCCCAAAGGAAATATATAAAATAATAATAATAAACCAAAAAAGTTATTTCTCACTTTCCTGTATCCTACCCCTTTCAAATGAAAAAAACAGAGAAAATAAGGATGGAATATTTATGTTAAAGGAGAATCTGACTTGGCGGTGGTAATCACAATCAAACGATCAATCATATGTCATAACCTCAAAATCTCTTTAATTAAACTTTCATTTTCCAATTGCTTAGCCAAATCAATGGGACTCATTACCCAGTAAAATCTCCACTGTCCAAACGCGTCATCCAGTATAGAATGTTCAGAAAACATTCCATATCTATTCCGATCCCTTGCAGAATAGAGTATTCACCACTCCCTATGTATATATATATATACATACCCAACACAACACAACACACCCATGTCCTCAAGTGACATTTTCTCAGCCCAAAAAAGACATACAACCTCCATTTCCAAACCAGTCAACAGTCAATACCCCTCCACCGGAAAAAAAGGAAACAGCAAATTTTGTGAGAGAACAGGAAAAAAAACATACACCAACCAATTTTGGCAAGTTACCTATATTCCTCAAGATATCAAACAGAGAACTTAAAAGACCATGGTTGTGGTTCCCTTGGCAAGGCTTCACAATGCCGGGCGGAAGGCGGGATCCTTGGGACCTCGCCTGCGACGCTGGAACCGTGTGCCGCCTTGTCTCCCTCTACAACTCTCTCTCCGACAAAGAAATCATTCGGCTCCGCTGCGAGACGATCAAGTCTAAGGGGTAGAATACTTGACTTCCCGGCAGGAATGCTTCCTCCTCAACCTCGCCGCGGCAGAGCTGCTCGAGGACCTCGATGCTGCAGCCGCCACTGTGTCGCAGCTAGGCCGAAAATGCTCCGACATCGCCCTCTCCCGCTTCGACCTCGTCTACAACGACCTCAAACTCGGCGTCATCGACCTCCAGAAGCTAGAATACGGCACAAGAAGCGCCAAAAAGATCATCGAGAAGATGAAGAAGCTCGTCGCCGCAACCGGGAACCTCCACGCAGCCATGGAATCCATGGCGGAGTTAGAAGCTTCGGAGAGGAAGATGCAGCGTTGGAAAACAAGGGCGATCCCAGACGCTAAAAACAACTTCCCTAAACCGAATCTTGACTATTTCAACGAGAAGGTAGCGTTTCAGAGGAAGCAAGTGCAGCGCTACAAGGAAGTCTCGTTGTGGAACCAAACGTTTGACAAAACCGTTGGGGTCATGGCTAGGATTGTGTGCATTGTCTTCGCAAGAATATGCTCCGTTTTTGGATCCTACTTTTCATTTCCCTACAACAACAACGACGACGACGACGACGACAACGACAGCAATAACAACCACAACAACAACGTTTATTGCCTCTTAGAACACCGTGTGCTGTACCAGACAAATCTTTTCCTATGTGATCAGTACCAGGAATTGGTTCAAAAGCGCGGAACAAAGTCTGGTCCAATCTTCAAAGCCACCAAATTGGGCGATATCAATACCAAGTTCTATAGTGGTCCTATAAAACCTGGTTTTGCTGCCAAGTATTATGGCCATGCGAGTCATGATGTTAAAAGAATCAGCAACGACAAGAATGGTAAGATATTGAAGTTGGCGCCGCCGTCAACGGTGGGCGGGGCAGGACTGGCGGTGAGGTATGCGAACGTGATATTGTTTGCGGAGCGTTGCTTGCACACGCCGGCGACGGTTGGGGGGAGGCCCGTGAGGGGCTGTATGAGATGTTGCCGGAGAGACTGAGGGTGAAGGTGGGGGCTAAGTTGAGGGGACGGTGGAGGAAGGGGAGAAGAAGAAGGAGGAGGGGGAGCTGGCGGAGGGGTGGCGGGAGGCGGTGGAGGATCTGATGGAGTGGCTGTCGCCGGTGGCGCACGACACTGTGCGGTGGCACGAGGAGAGGCTTATGGAGAAGAAGCTGTTCGAGGTGAAGGAGACGGCGCTGCTTCTGCAGACGCTGCATTACTCCGACTTGGAGAAGGCGGAAGCGGCCATCGTGGAGGTGCTGGTTGGGTTGAGTTGTATATATTGGTATGAGAAACGATAGGTGTAAGATACAGTGAAAGAATTTAGTAATTAGAATGAATTTTGTTAAAGGGTATTAATAGTTATTGAGAGAAATCATGTATAAAAAAGTATTCTTTTTAGTTATTTTAGAGGACAATAAACATTATTGTTTGCATTTGTTGTGATAAAGAGGATTTTGGCAGAAATTATATATATGGCTCTAACATTTTCTTAGCTAATGATGAATTGATGATGGTGGAATTAAGAAGGGAGGGGTTTTGGGGACCATAGTTTTGGCAGATTGAATTTGAATTTGAATTTGATTGATCTGTTTTTCTGTTATTAACAAATTCGTGATACTGAAGAGTAGCAAGTGAGAGCATTATTGCCTTTGCAGTTGCATATAGTGAAAAAGGAGTATATAATACAGTGCTTTTGTTTGTAATTTTTATGTAAGGGACGGGAATGGGACCAAAATAAAGGAGTAAATTACCATCGTGAATTAGCGATGACATTAGGAATTGTCTTACATGGCCAGCATAGTTGTGATCACTTCTTGAAAGATTGAGAAATGTAATAAAGTGTCTGTAATTCAAAGCAGCCAATATAAAAGTGCCTTTTACAAAGCACCCTACATAAGTTGATGTAAACGAAGCTTAAATAACCCATAAGAATGGGGTTGACTTCTTATGCTTGGGTTTGTGAAGGTCTCAGATTTGTGGACTGGGTCAAAGCCATATATATCATCATTACCCAAAAGAATGTGCTACATTGGCCATTCCTAACAGATTCCAAAACAGTCAAAAAAATTTTTTTTTTCATTTTAACGGGTAATGGATTTCAAGAGCTTTATTACGACGGGTACATTAAGTCCAAAATAGACAAATTACAAATGTAAAACGGGACATTTTTCATCCGCACAGATTTCAGATTGATAAGGGCCAAATGAGCAAGTTCACAAGCTACTGGGTTCCATCCTGTTTAGTATGTGAAACTTGAAAAGATCTGAAAGAAGATAATAGAGCTTGGCAATTTGTGATGATAAGAGCAAGGTAATTGTCCTGGTATCTGGGATTAGGAATAGCTTGGAGCACCTCAATGTCATCCCCTTCAAGAATAACGTCCATATAAAGCAGCAGTGAGTCAGTCACTCGCAAATTGAAGGCCCAAACTTTGTGGGCTGGTGGTGGAATGGCCCAACTCATAGTGGCTAGGTGGATCACGCCATCCTCATCCCTATAACTGACTAGGGGTGTAAGCAATTGACCGATCTAATCGATGAACAAGTGGATAAATCGAACCAATGCACTTGGACATGTTTGGTTCGAAATTAATCGATTTGGATCAAACTAGAACCAATCATTCATATTCATATATATATATATATATATATATATATATATATATATATATAATATGTGTCATTTCAAAACGGAACCCGTATCGAACCACTCAACCCTCTATAATTGTTTTTTATTCCTATTATACTAATTGCTAACTTAAACCTACTACTAACACAAGTCACAAACTTCTCTTTATGTTCGTGTTCTCACTTCCCATTGTAATGAGTTGTTGATATATATTAGAATTGTTTTGAAATTGAAATTATTTGAGTTGCAGTGTCGTGTTGTGGTATTAGAATTAGAATTATTTTAGACTTACATCTCTTTTACGGTATTTTTATTGAATTTTTGGGCAAAAATCATAATTAAAAAAAATAGATTCAATGACCTAATCTGAACTAACCCAAATTTGATTGAATTAGTTTGGTTTGGACTATACAACAACAACAAAAATGAATCCAAACCAATATGAACCAATCAAACATTGATTGATTCGAATTTGTTTTCCCGCAAATCCAATCCAAACCAACTCGTTTACACCCTTATGGCTAGCTATTGTCACACGGCCTAATTCACTTCATGAATAGTGGCATCGAAATTGAGTTTGAGCATTCAACTTAGGCTCTTCCATCTATTTCTAATGGGGCTACTAGTTGATGAAGGCATTGAGGCTAGCAAATTTATGAGATGAGCTAAGGTAAATTCTTTCCATCGTTTTGTGGCTTCCATTAGCATCTTGGTTTGTGGTATGTTGAGGTTCTCAAAGACGAGCTTGTTTCTACCACAAGTGGTTCTCAAATATTGTAAAAGCAAGTGTATAAGAGGCTGATCTAATCTTTCCAAGTGTTCTCCCACAAGATATGACACCATTCAAGTAGGGTGATGAAGCTTCAGACTTGAGGGAGAAGGGGAGAGTAACCAAAATCTTTAGGTCCATTCACAATCTTTGAACAAATGCTACACAAATTCTTCGTTTCTCAAACATCTTGGGCATAATGATATGCAATTGACTCCTTTGTTTTGCAGATTTAATCTAGTTGGGTGCACATTGGTGAGGGCATGCGAGAGGAGGTTTAGTGCTCTTGGCAAGGGGGTGATGGTTATGTACACAATCTCAACCAAAACTCTTTAGATTCAAGCTCCAGGTTGATAGTGCTTGATGTCCTTTGAGGGCGTATGCATATAAGATGGTAAAATGATTTAACTTGGAAATTTCCATATCTTATTTGTTTCAACTAGAAAGTATCGGTGTACTAGGATCTCTAAGATTTGAGTGGCTTCAAAGGGTAAAAATCTCCTTTAAATTTATATACGTTTTCATTCTAGTTGAGATGTTGCTAGTGAACAATTTATTTCCTGGCATTGGTTAAATGAGAATACAAGGGGACCATATCTTGTTAGGAAGCCAATGATCTCCCCAAATCTTCACAATTATTTCATCATCTATTCTTTGTATCCCTCCTAGTTGTAAGACACATTTTGTTGACCACATGTTGCACTATGTGTAACTAGGCACATACTTGAGCCCAGCTGTAGGAAAGTTTCCTATTAAAGTATTTTTTTCCCAACTATGTGGGCTGCCAAGGAATTGAGGTTCTTCATGAAACACTAGCTTGTTAGCTAGAAAGGATAGGTTAAAGTTTCAAACTCCTTAAAACCAAACTTTCCCTACGATTTGGCTAGCACATCTTGTCTTATTTTATCCAATGGGTTTTCCTCTCCCCATTCTTTGCCCCAGTAAAAATTATTGATCATTGACTCCAGGTGGCTACATAGTGACTTTGGTAGTAGAAAGCATCCAAGTATATATATTTGGGAATATTCTAGGTTATTAATTTCATTAGGACCTTTTTCCCACCGAGAGGCATATTTCCTAATTCCATCCTTTTAGTTTTCACACTTTTCTTGAAAATTTAATAATGTTAAAAAAATATCCACACATGCTTAATTCACATTTACCATTGTTGTTCACAAAACATTTCACCTAGGTTCCACATTGCCAGGAAGACTTTATACATAAGCTCTCTTCACTTGTACAATTGCTACTCATGAAACATGCCACATGAGCTTCACATCACTAGGAAATTTTCAACAAAAAAGAGTTCCAAAGTCTTTTCACAATACACAACTTTTACATAAATAAAGTTGCAAACTATCCTTAAAAAAGATTACATCATACAAATATCTCATTAAAATTACCTATAAAATTTAATCACTCCCTCTTAAACTAAAAAACTAAGGCTTTACTTATATAGGTCAAACTTCCACATGACGTTGTTGCTTCTACTTGATGTGGAACATTGGCTTAATAGGAACAATCCTGGTACCATATCCTAGCCAAAAAAACCACAACGTGGGTCACAAATGCCGCATCTTATCTAAAAGATAATGAGTTTATGGTCCTCTCATCTTATATGTTATTCATTCAGTTCATTCTCAACCAATTTGGACTTCACTTCTCACATTTGAAATTATACCATTAGGTTTCTTTTATCCCCTCAAGTGTAAGGCTTAATGAATATGCTCTTGCCTTAGTGGAAGCCCTTCCAAGTATTCAATGGTTAATAAAAACAACAAGTTGTCTTCACTTACTTCCATCATTTCACAACATGCATCACCCAATTTTCATGTTACCAAGAAGACTTTCAACACAAATAGTGATATTAAAGTCAATGGTTTAGATCTGGCTTGATTGAGTAATTGGAGCAATGGTAGTTATTGGGTCCATGAGATGATTCCTTGTGTTGCCAAAAGTCTTATTGGCAATATGGAAATGACGACATGCTATGTGAAGTAATGATGATACAAGTGAAAAGATCATCGACCTCTAATCAACATCATGGAATACTTAAAAGGCCTCCATTGAGGAGGGCACATTGTGTTGGGTCTCACATATATTTGAGTGAGAAGATTGTTGGAATTTGAAATGTGAGAGATGAAATTCCATAATGATTGGGAATGAATCAAGTGGAGAGTATATAAGATAAGAGGACTCACCATAAACTAATTATCTTAAGGTTTTGGTTAAAACTTGAACCCATTACTTTGATTTTCTCACCTACCACCTTGATTGAGATTTGCCCACGTTTTGCTTTCCTCCCAACCTAACAAGTATCTTGAATAGGATAACTTATGTAGTCCAATATACACGTCTGAGTAAATAAGTTCTGTAAGGCCTAAGGTCCCGTCAAAACTTCATTAAGTTCTGTACCTAGACCTCATATGGTCACTTCTTGGGATCCCGGATTGTTCCTAGAGGGAAAATAAATTGGTGATTTTTAATTATTTTACTCTTAAACTTTCATTTTTGGACTCATTTAGAAAACTATGAGAATTTTTAATTTAACTAAAACCCAAAATTTGGATTTTGAATAATTTTTTTATATTTTATTTGAAAAATGATATTTCCTTATTTATATTTATGTTTTAAAGTTAATTAAAATTAAGAAATGTAAATGTGTTGAGGTGTTGTTGGAGTCCTGCAAGATTCTAGAAAGTAAGTTTTGCTTGAAGAGCTTTAAAATAAATAATGAAGAAGTGATTTGATAATTTGCGAGGTTTTGAAACCCTTAAACGTTTCCAATTTGAAACTTCCTTATTTAGAAAAAAAGAATTATTTGAATTAGAGAAATGAGTCCAAAGACCCATTTAATGTTGACGTTCGCAAAATTTGATATGAATATGTTGCAATCCAAAATGTTTTGATTCGATTAAGGTAGAGATTTAAATCGTTAGACCATGATCTATGTTGTGTGATCATGTTAGGTGAGACAAGATTGGCTTATATGGAATCCTTTGCGAATTTATGTTCTTGAGTGTATTAAGTTGCTGTAGTATGATCCATTATGTTATTATAAATGACCCCCCTAATGCAAGTATATTCACCTCCTCAAGAACTTGAATAGGAGTACACCCTCCTGAACCCGAGCCCACATGCTCCCCAAACTCTCAACTCCTTCCTTACTCTTCATCCTCCTTCCCAATCTACCTTCTATAAAAGCTTCAAGGTGAGTTTATTGTTGGTTTATGTTTGTTCTCTCCTTGCTTCCATGTTCTAGAGTGATGGAATTTGTTATCCTCCATTGTGGAGAAATGGTCCCCCAATGAGATTTTGAGTTGTTTTGAAATTGAATGATTAATATGTTTGCTTGGAAATGTAAATGTTGTGGTCAATTCAATTACCATATCCATCCTTCCAGGAACTGAAGTTCTGTTATTCCCTTGTTCCCCTCCATGAGTGGGTTCAAGACTCATGGCCTTCTTTTTGCCATTTTGAATATGTTCTTCCAAGTTTATTGAACAATGAAATTTGACTGAAAGAGTATAAGAAATTTTACCATGTTTGAGTATTTAGAAAAAGATGAATTTATAATAGATGCATGGAATAAATGAATGGGTTCAAATGACTTATGTTAGCATTAGAGATGATTGCTATGTTGTGTTTAGTTATGTTGGTTGATATGTTTTACATGTTTTAGAGGGAATTTATTTTGAAAAACTTATTGAAAAATTCTAACTATTAGAATTTAGATTGTTTTACAATTCTACGCTTATACCTAGAATTTAAGAAATTTGATTTTAGACTCTAATTTTTGAGAATTTCCAGTTTATGTTGGATATGAACAAGTTAGTTAGAGTTTAAAGTTTTGATGATTGGATGTTTTGATAATCAATAAGTTTTAGAGAGTATATTGGAAAAATAATTAAGGGTGATGAGATAAAGGTATGTTTTAGATTATCAAAAAAAGAATATAACAAGTTTACGGTTTAGAAATGTATTTCATGATTTTAGAACCCGTGTGCTCCGGATACATATTCTGATTTTAAGATTTTTCAAGTGTATAGAAAGTTATGTTAGAGCTTTAAGTTGGTTTTAGAATTTCAGATTAATTCCACTCTCAGTGTTATTGGTACCAAGTATGTAGAGATTCAAATGTTAGGTGATTGTAATAACGTACTAGATACAGAGTTTTCATTCCTGCACACTGGGATGAATCGGAATTGCCTACGATAATACGGTGATGACTTTTGGCATGAAAGTATGAAAGAGCTTAAAGCTTATGCTAAAGTGAAATTGTTAGAGTGAATACCCATGTACTAAGCATTTATATTATTAGATTTATCTCGCGGGGGCAGGTGAGTACCCATCCTTCATTTATTTTTAGGGGCTTAGGGGAGTAAGCTTCCGAACATTTACTTCTTCAGGATGCTCCCCTAATCCTTCAACATATTAGGATTCTGTTATTTTGATATTCCCCATTCTAGAATTTATGGAGGCTCACGCAGGGACATTTGCAGTTCAGCCATTTTGGGCAATGCAGTTCAGGGCATTTGTTTAGCTTTACCAGCTTAGCATTATTATTTTTATTTATTTTCATTAAGTTATGTATAATGAATAGTAGTAAACGCCATGGAAGTTATCCCATAAGTAGCCATGGTGGCAATCCCAGGAAATGGGACCTAGTTAGGTGCCCATTTTGTTGACAAGACTAGTATGATTTCGCAGATGCTCTAGTTCAGGGACAAAGTACCATTTTTTGTTGTTATTATATTTATGTATTCATGCATATATGATGGATGTTTTAGAGTTTGTTTACTATTTTATTTTCATTAGTGTTATTATCATTATGTTTTTATTATTATTGTCTCATGAAGAGGGTACAGGTGAGATTTCACTCAGAGTTTTAGATAAAACCCACCCTCTCCTTTCTCCATTCCAGGTATAGTAGCGGTTAAGGGTCTTTTCCTAGTCGTCTCCTCTCTAGCGGTGAGGTCTAGTTGGTGAGTTTCACTTTGGAGTGAAGTACCTTTTGTTGTCCTTAGAATGTTCAATATCATTGCGGGGTCCCTGATCATATAGATGTGTTACATTTTGTTTTACCGTAAATTAGATTATATTGTATTTGCATAATTATAGTTTTTGTGGTTTTTAAATTTTATAAAGAGTAATTTAGTATATGTTGTATTATGACCGTAGATCCAAAGTTTGATTATGAAACTAATTAGGGTGATTTAGACTTCAAAGAGAAATTGATTTGTGTTAGATATAAAATTATGTTTGAAAATGGTTTTTTATTTATGAATTAAGTTATGCGCATAGAGAAGCTCAAATGTCACAAGGCTTAGTGATGAGATTCCTCACATGCCGATTACATTCAAGTTCGTGACAACTTAACATTTTCTTATTTATTGTGATGGATAGTAATATGCAAGAAGTGTCTCTTGCAAGAATAGTTCCATACAAAAAATAATGTGAAAACTTTAATAGATAAAATTTAAAAGAGGATGTGCGAGGTAACTGAAAAGGGCAATGCTCACTTGCAGTGCAGTTGTTAGTCAATACATTTGTTGCAGTTAGTGGATGGTATGATGATGCATGTATGTACTGGTGGGTCTACATATTAACCTCACCATTTCTAGCACCACCAGTTTTCCTTTACACCCCTTTGCCCCACCTGAGGGCCCCTCTTTCGGACATCCCTTCCCCAAAACCCAACCATCTTCCTCCATTAACTATGCATTTTAAGAATTGAAAAGCCCATCACCAACCCTAGCTTTGCTGAGTAAGTTGCACCGAGCAGTCATCACAGCAAATCCTGCTCTTTTAGCCGTGATCCACTCAATCTCGCTGCACCTACTCTTCTTTAAACCATACATCATCGTTACTTCCAATTCTGTTCACTTCTTTCTAAAATTTTATTTTTCTTCTATTTTCCCTTTTTCTTTGTTATTATTTGTCAGCCCCAAATTAATAATGGTTGAATGCCAAGCCTTTCATCTAAGAACCAAAAACCTATGAATTGAATCTGGATAGATTATAAAAATAATTACCACACACAGGAAGGAGACAGTGATTAGTGAGTCATTTTGATAAAAAAGTGCAAACAACTAGTAAGTATAAAACAAACTTTGGAAGTCGGGTTCCAAGGCAAGATCCAAGTGCATCTGATTGGAATACTTATCTTTATTGGACACATTCTCAAGATGGTTATGGGATGGAGAGTGGAGGAAGTAGCCGAGGTGGGAGGAGGAGGTATTTGGAGAGAGGCTGATATATGTGGTGCTGAAAGGGGCCGGGCGGTCGTGCTAGAAAGGGCATGTCAATGAGGAACGATTTCTATTGATATGTGGAGCCCACTAATACACATGTCACCATACCACCTACTAACTGCAGCAAATGCATTGACTAACAAGTGTAGGTGAGTATTGCCTAATTGAAAGTGCAGAGATGTCAAATCTTCAAACGTTTTGCATTTTCATTTCAGCGGACAAAGTAGTGTTGTGTGTACCCATTACTCTTTTTAATATGATTTCCAATCCAGGGCATTGAAACTTAATTACAACCAATACAAAAATGTCAGTCTACAGTATTAAATTCTGATTACTTTAGCTATATTTATACAAAGGTGAAACTTAAGCTGGCAAGGGACGGAGATATAGCTATGTATACAAGTATATTGTAATTTCTAGATCTACATTTCAATAGTAAACTTTATATACTGAGTTATATATCCTTGATCATTTATAAAAATATTATTTCATTTACCATTTTCCGCATTTTCTAAAAGAAAATAACTGATGATGCATTCCTATTATTTTCCTGGAAGTGTGACTAGGATTTATTTATGATCTTTCCCCATATGTATGTTGATAGCAATTTTATGTGGTACCTGCGATTTGATAGAATGACTGCTCATTATCAGTTTTAAAGTTATGCGAAATATATGATACTCATTGGAATCTACAATTTTAAGTAGTTTCCTTGATGTCTTCATAATCACACTAGCAGCAGCTTCTTAAGCAAATTATGGTTATAGAAAAATCTTGAAATTTCCGGCAGCATCTATTTGTTGATTTGCAAGGAGAAAACAGTCAACAGAAAAATCTACAGAACGATATAACAAGAGTTACCAGAAATTTGGAACATATATAAGATCTAGCTAATATCAAAGAGTGGAATAAGTAAGTTCCATTAATTAATTCTTGTACTTGTAAAGCAATAATCGATTACAAAGCAACAATTGATTTTATACATACTTCATATTTATAACAATAATCAATACAAATTACCGACAGATTGAAAAGGATATACAAAGAATCACAACAACCCATCTACAACAGCAAAAAGATATACAAGCAATTATATTAATATATCACTTTAATTTATATGATAATGTCCCATTATAGAACCAACTAATATGATATGTTTTAATTACCTTCAAATAGATGATGGTTGAAGAAGAGGTAGGCATGAAAAACCAATTAATTAACCTCTTGCTGAATTTCCAAATTGGAATGCAAATTAACCAAAAGCACAGCAAAAGAATTCTCTTGTGCTCAAAGTTGGTCCCTCTTGCGGCTCAGCCCTAAACGAAGCTCAAGGTCCACATCATTTTTCTTCTCTCCAACACCCTCCAACCTAGCATCATTTATAGAACTTGGCATGCCACCTAGTAGAGGAAGCTGATTAGGATGTTGATCTGAAGTACCAATTGCCTTGCCCCTTTGAAGTGCATGATCATCCTTGTAATTTTTATCCTTGCTACTATGTTTTTGTTGGTCACCACCAGAATACTCCATTCCAAACAAGGCTTTCTCCTCCAAAGGCTGAGGCTCCTGATCATCAGTGGTGTTCTTCACTGAGCTGTCCATAGACAACAAGTTTTCTTCAAAAGATTGCCTAAGCTTGGCTCTGTCTCTTCTATGGATATTCATGTGACCTCCAAGTGCCTGTGCATTTGAGAACCCTCTCTTGCAAAAAGCACAAGTGTAAGATCTACCTTGTCCAGGACTAAACTCCATCTAATTTGTCTGTGGAAACAAGAAGACGGCAAGTAGCAATAAGACAAAGAAAAATAATGATAATAATTATAATAATAATGATAATAATGATAATAAGTGTGTTTTATAACTGGAGTCAACAGGGTCGGCTACATGATAAATTAATAATCAAATTAGAAAACAACAGAATGACATGCATCTACGAGTGTTTTCTGCTCGCTTATTTTAATAATTGGTCAGTTGAATAATATAGTTATTAAGTTAGCATGTCTGCTTTTAAAAAGGTTAGAGAGCCCCAAAACCAATTAATTCAATTCAATAAAATAATAGCAGAATCTGTTTTTAATCATTCAGTGATGCTACTAGGCATAATTTCCCTTATGTTACCCGGAGAGTATCCATAAGAATTAATGTGATTTTTTTCTTGTGCTCTTTTAAGCTTTATGAAAAGTTATATAAGCAATGTTTTACTAGGGCTGAAAAGTTCATTCTGATTTTTACTTGTTATTGTATTTGCTTTTGTGCTTTAGAAAATTGAGAGTAATTTCTTGCTGGATTAGCAGCATGCGTTTCGGGAATATGCTCTAGTTGTGCTTTTGTTTTTTTTAAAGTTTTTGAATAACTAGTTCACAATAGCTGTCATTTGCAATCTTTAAATATATAGATATATATAAACAGCTATATTTAAGAAATGAGATATTAAATAGGTTTTTTGGCCCTTAGTATACTTGTTGTATTAGCTTGTAAGTTCAGGCGAGTACTCTTATCATTGTATTATTTTGCTTTGGAGAACTAACACATATCACAAGCTGTCATATATGTGTAATTTCTTTTCAGTGAAAAATCCGAATAATGGAGAATGGGATATCAAATAGGTTATGTTGGCCCCTTTTTAGTGGCAATAAACTCTTCATATACAGAAATAACTGTTCAAAAAAAAACCACAAAGAATGCATGAAAAATAATAAAATAAAATAAAATAAAATAAATAAATTTAATGCAATTAGTTCAGCCTACAAGCAAGATTCTTAAGAGATAAAAATAATTCTATTAACAAAAGTTTCAACTTACAACTAGTATACACAATTAAAATTACAAAGCATTCTACTAAACTCACTGTTAAATGACCCAATTACACACTCTATCTAATGTATATACTTTCTCTTAGTAGTAAGTGACAACCAACTATTAAAGTTTTTACTTATAGATTTGGCTTCTTTAAAATGAAGATGTTTGTGAAGTGAGACACTCTTAGATTATTTAATGCATGAGACCTATATACATAATCAAAGTTATTGATTCATGAGTGATTAACCTCTCACTTCTATATTTTTATAAGTTTTGTCATTTTAGAAGATCCAAATCCTTTGTTTATGAGAGATATATTTTCCTCCTTCATCAATATTTATGTGTTACTAGGTTTGCCCATACAACAATATAGCATCCAAAACACAGTTTGAGCAAATAATTGAAGCCGCTGGTATTCAATAAGAAATACAAATTCTTTAGGGTTAAAACATTCTAACCTTCTTTATGGTTAGTTACATATATGATATTTGTAGTGTAAAAACTTGTTGAATAATGGAAAGCATAAGAAATTATATATAGGAATAATTGAATTGTTGGAAGGCCATTTTTGCAATTAGATATCTAATATCTTTCTCACACAAATATGGTCCACCACTTGCTTTTTTTTCCTCTCTATCTTCTCTCCTATTATTCTAGGTGTCATGGATGCCCCATGATTTAGGTGTTAGAATATCTTTTTCCGTCTTCAAAACATGTGAGCTTTTGAATTTTCAATATATGAGACCCGTCATAAAGTTTGGAAATCTATCTATCCTTATAGTTTATGGTTTATATATATACTCTTCCTTGACATTTAGTAACACTAATAAAATATTTCAAAAGGGGAAAAGCATTTTTTTTACAGCTAATGACATACAGAATCACTTAGCTAGGATACTACTAGGTAAATTCACTAAGCCAATACTTTTTTAAACGATATTATTAGATACTGTTTCATAGGAAATAGATACTCAATGGAAAAGAAAAATGGAAATGAATATGAGATGCTTGGGAAGTCATAGTGGACAGCTAATAAAACGAGACCATAAGAAAAGATGTCGTTCTCTTCTACATAAATATATTCAAATCAGTGAAAAAATTAAAAAAAAATTGAGATTAGTGCAAATTGAATCATGTTTGTCCACTCGTACGTCTCATGCATATCCATACGGTTGGATATGTATAATTATTTGCTTATATTTTCTTTCTTCATCTAATATTCCATGTAATATGATATATGTACCAATAGTAATATTTAAACATTTGAAAAAGGGTATTTCATTTGAACACCTATTTTATTATTATTTGATGAGTGGATGAGTGGGGATCACCTTCCCATCCAATTGTAATAGCCCTACTCTTAGATATTTAAATAACATATTTGTATATGCAATTAGTAGTGTTGAGGGAGATTGTATGTGATATATGTAAACTGTTAGTTTATTTTATTTTTATTTTTCGGTAATTCTGTTAGTTTTACAACTGTTAAATTCTGATATAACAGCCATATGATTAGTCAGTGAGATAAGATCAAGTTATGTTAGTGTGTTAATGACGTCAGTGTATATAAACAGCTCTCACTGTATTGATTACTCATTCAATCAATTCAGTTCAGATACGCATACACAATCTCTCAATCAAGTCCTCGTTTTTGTGTGTATGTGTGTGTAAATCTCCCAATTCCTTTGCACTTAATGTTCTTCATCTTTGTTGTACTTGGGTTTGAAACTTATCTATCATTAATATCTCACTTGATATAACACATTCCCGAAAAGGAGATGATGGCATAGTAATGGAATTGAAATTCGAACTCTTAGTTTACAATTCCAGAGGCTAAATAGTTAATTTTTAAATTTTAGAGATCAAAATGTTTCACACATAAAATTGCAGGAACTAAGATAGATATTTACTCTTAAAATTTCATGCTCATAGTGAGAGCATGGGAAAATTGTGAATCGCAAGGAGTAAGGACTTCCTATTTTTTATTTCTTTTTTTTTACACTTGTTTTCATTTAAGTGTAAAAATTAATGTTATTCATGATTCTTAATACTACGTTTTGTATATTTGAAAAGTTTCGTTCAATCGTTTGACTTTAAATTGACTAATCACTTGAACTGAAATCCTGTTGGCATAGATTGACTATAGTTAGCTTTTAATTGACAATTAATGATTAGTAATGCTTACTTTTGAAATTTAAATATATTTTTGAGCTCTGAATTCTTACGCTGAGCTATTGTTCGTACGAACAATAGAATTTGTAGACAAAAATACGCAAAATATTTTTCGTGAGCACCTGAAAGGCTCAGCTAATTTTTGTTTATTTATGTCGGTCAATCAAAGCTAATGTCCTGTGTTGTGTTTTTTTTTTTGATAAATTACACTCACCTTTCTAAGGTTTGTAGAAATAAAACTCACACCCCCTCTAGCTATTCAACCTACATTCACACCCTCTCTTGTCAAATTTTAAATATTTATATTACATTCACACCCCTTATTAACATAGCACCATTAGTAAACTTAACAGAATGATATTTATGTGATATTAATTGTCCCTAAGTAATAAAATTATAAAAATGCCCTTATCCACTCTCTTGTTGTCATAGATCAAGTAATGGTATTTTTATAATTTTATTAATTAAAAATGGTTAATATCATAACATCATTCCGTTAAGTTTACTAATACTTTTTTAAGATGTGAGTGTAATATAAATATTTAAAATTTAACTAAAAAAAAATATAAGTATAGGTTTAATAACTAAAGAAATGTAAGATGTATTTTTGCATATCTACCTCGTCCTAATAACTTGCTTCTCTTTTACGTTTCAAATTTGGGTGTGACCCACTCAAATTGAAAGCCTGAAATAAGGTTAAGCCCAATACCAATATATAATTGGGGAATGAATATTTCTTTAAGCCTTGTCAAGCGCAACGGTTGAAGGATTCTTCGTGCGTTGGCAGGAAATTAAAAACAACAAATCATGACAAAAAAGAAAAAAATAAAAATATTATTTCTAACATTTAAAAATGGGTGTTTATTTTTAGACATTAAAATAGAATTGAATGGGATCGATACCTCATCAAATAATAAATGAGGTGCAAGCCTGTGTCCCCATTCTATAGTTACGTTCGGCACCTAACGGAACGGAAGACAGAGAGTTAGATGGTAGAAACGGAGACGATATTTGAGAAGACGAATTGTGTTTGGCAGTGGTGTAAAAGACATGGTGATTGATGAAAGATGAAGAAGATTATATTATAATTTAATAAAAAATTGAAAAGTAAAAGGGCAAAAGAAAAATATGAAATGTTTAAAGGGATATTCTTAAAAAATATATTTTAAATTTGTGTGTCAAAAACATGTCTCTAGCATGCTTCCTTTTTGTAGGTAGTACAAAAATTAGCTCAAAAATTGTCATGGAACAGAGATAACTTTGAGAATTTTATCTCTTCCCATTCTCCAAACACATTTATATCCTCAATGTCTTTATATTTTTCATCCCGACATTTACTAAACATTACCCGTGAGTATAAATAACAATTTTCATTAAAATAACACTACTCTAAGCATACGCGCGCATAATGATAGCAATAGGGATCTGCACGCGAGGATATCTGTGGGGTCTCCGTGTTCAAATCTCCACGGTTGGGGGTTTTTTTTTTCACCGAGGCAGGAATAAAACTCCCTCGTAATGAGTTCGGGGACGAGGACGGGACTATGCTCTCGAGTCTTCGGGGATCCCCGCCATGAAGGGTACCTTATTAGTAATTTCACATGTTAGTGAATATTTATTAATTAATTTTATTTGAAAACCACCCTAACCCTTATTTTAGCTTGCATCAACACATTCCATCTCCATCCCTCTTTTGATGTGCGCCGTACACAGCACAACAAAGAAGGCGTATCTCTTTGTCTCTGAGTAATCACCCAATCACAGCCTCACCCTCTCTAACTGTCTTTCTCACTCTTAACTCTCGATTCTCGACGGATAACTCAAGGAGCCACAACGACGATGACAGAGTTGCGAAGGTGACGGGATCCTGAACGGCGAAGAAGAAGAAGCTTTGGACGGCTTGCATGGGTGAGGGGCGACGGTGACCGCCGGTGATAGGTGACTGCGAAGAAGAAGAAGAAGAAGCCCCGAATGGAGACGGGCGATGGCGAATCTGAACTGCGATTGCTAAGAAGAAGCTCTAACGGCTCACTCTCCTCTGTCAATATCAGCTTTAACATTGAACCCCTGGTCCCAAAGTTCATATTGGAGATTGTTCTTTTCTGTTGATTGTTCTTTCAAACATACAAGTGTTAGGTTATTGAACTGATATTTTGTGTTCTGAAGTTTTTTTTATGTTAGGTTATTGAAGGGAAATTGAATCCCATTGATTGTTAATTGTTCTTTCTTTGTTAGGTTGTTGAATCGAGATACTTGTCAATGGTTTTTGACTTTTTGTGTTCTGGAATTTTTTCAATGCTGTAAATCTCCGCGAATCTCCTTGGGGGATGATCCCTTATGTGGGGATCCGGCATGGAGGAATTTTTCTCCCCACCGCAGGGATTAGGGACAAGGACATGGACACATGGAATGGGGAAGTAGTTCCCGCCCTTGTCCCACCTTGTTGCCTTCCTTTACTTTAGAAATACTTAAGTGAGAGAAGTAGATTATTATGATAATGAGATGAAAATTGATCATATAATTATTTATAAATGATTATAATTAAAAGTTATTAATGGTAATTAATGATCAGGATCGTTTAAAAAATTATAAAATTTTATATTTTAATCTTTACTATCAATATAAGATCCAAGAGTTCATATTTATTTTTCTACACTCTCATAATAAATCACTCTCAAAACGAGTCATGTGAGATTGCAAGTAACAGATCAAGGGTATTGTGTCGCGAGTAACAAATCAAGGGTGCTCGACCACATAGGCGAGGGGAAGATAAGAGTTGTTGGGTAAATGTGGTCCTTGAAATTAGGGCTCTTCTGGATTATCCTTTAAAAAAGAATTTTTTTTAATTGATATTTTAAGATCTTTTGATGAATTAAAAATTATTTTATATTTGAATATAATATTAATTTATGTTTGGATTTAATATTAAAATATTTTTATTTCTTATCAAACATTTTTTAATGTCATACAAAAGAATTTTTTAGAAGATGAAAATTCTAATTTCTATAAAAGATTTTTTTTAATTTTTTTAATGACTCTATTTTTATTTAAAAATTTTATCCAAACTTACTAAAAAATAAAAAAATCTTATTTTACAAAAGAAAGATTTTTTTTCTTGTTTTTTTTACCAAGACAATGATGTCCAAACAAATTTTTAGTGTATCTTTCATTTTTGTCCTAAAATTAAAAAATTTAAACATTTAAACATTTAACGGAACAACAAACTAAATTTTTAATCAAATACAGAAGATACAGAAGTAATCCTTTTCTTACTTCTTTTGTGTTTGGGGATTTTTTTGGGGGGACCAAGACAAAAATTGCCGCCTTGTTAATTATCCTCGTACATAGGCTAATAGCTAGTTAAACGTTCTTCATTTACTATGTTGCTTGTGTTGTTTGGGGTAACCTTTTATGTTGTTTCCAAACGTTTTGTGGTTCGTCCTAAATGGCGTCATGTTCAGGGTTTTATTTTGATCTTAATGAAATTCTTACTTTTGTTTTTGCTAACGAAAATCAGAAACTTATACATATTTTTTTCGCTGCAAAACTTATACATATTATGCTATTAATTTTTGGAAAACACTTCAATTTACAACACATGATATTTGCGTGTATAATTTAATTATATATTGTGGCTTTGATTGTGGGGTTTGCTTGACGTACGTAAGTGCATTTATTTATTGAGTAATTTATTTGCTAAGCGTACGTTAGGATTTGCGTATCCAAATAAACTCATGTATTATGCATCCCTAATTAAGAACTACACTCTATATATATATATATATATATATATATATATATATATATATATGATCAAATGAGAGGAATGATTTTATATAAGAGTTAGAGAAATAAATTTTGGTCATTAGATCTTGTATTAATAGTTAGAATTAAAACATAAAGACATGTGACTTTTTAATAATCTTTAATCTTGACTAATTATATATGGTTGTACAATTAGATTTAATTATTTTACTATCATATAAAATCACTCATCTCATTAAATAAATTCCCATATATATGGAATATTGTGCTGCCCTTGTGGTTAAACTTTGAAGGAATAGATTTGTTTACTCGTGACTGTCACAGACATACACATATAATTTGGTTCGTCTTTACTTTGCATCAAATAAAGGAAGAACACAACAAAGAACTTAGAAGAGAAAGGCGAGAATGCCCTACTTCCCCTTTTATTGTAAGTTTTGAGTCAAGTTGAAAGTCTTTATTCACGTTGAAGCAGAATCACTAGACTTAGCTACAACATGTGAACTGAATCAGATTTATTATTTATACAAAATTCTCTATCTGTATATTATCAATAAATAAGAAAATGCTACATTATTAAAGTAGTTGTTAGAGCATTAAAGTATTAAACTATCTATGTGTTTCGCAGCAATCTATCAACTTAAGCTTTTAGTAGTGATGATTAACATGGTATTGGTCACCATAACTAATCAGTTAGGGGTTCAATCAATGTATCCATTCTCCATTGTGATAAATTATTCACACTTCAAGTCCAACAGAGACATTCATGTGAGAATATCTATTAGATTATAATAAGAACCAGGAAAACAGAAATGCTGAAATGGAGGAATTGTGCTATTAGCACTTAGAGGAAATATACTCAATAAGGAAAATGCAATACAGAGAGAACAGAAACAGAGCACTAAGCAACCCTTCTCTCCTAAGCCTAGCCTTTTCCTCAAGAAAAATGTCTGCCCCCTACATTCTAGCCTCCCAACAAATATACCCTTTCCTTCACAATCCTTACACGCACTACACCTCCACACACTCTCACACACCAAGCACATAAGCAAATCAGTTGGGACCCAAGGGCCCCACAATATCAACATTCCCTGATTCTCTATCTCTAATTCCCATTGCACCCCTGTATTTCTTTCTTTTGTACACTTGTATCTCTTTTGGAAGTTGGTCTCTAACAATACCCTCTTGAACTACCACCTTTTCCTCAAGGTGGAATTCAGGAAAATTTAATTTGATATCTTCAGCAACTTCCCAAGAGCTTTCAAAATCTAGCATATGCTTCCATTTGATGAGAACTTCTTGATCACCTTGCCTCTGACGCCTGCAGCCAGACTTCTTCTGGCTGCACCTTTAATTCAAGTTCTTCTATTAAGCCAAGGAGGGGCTAACTCAAGCTTTGAGGGGAGATACACTTCTTGAGTGTAGAGACATGAAAAATAGGATGAACTAAAGAACCTAGAGCAATTGTAATCTATAGGCAACCTATCCTATATTTTCTAGCACTTTATATGGCCCATAGAATCTTGGACTGAGCTTTTGATTCACTATATTGGCTAGTGACTTCAACCTATAAGGTTGTAATTTGAGGTAAACCATTTCCCCCACTTCTAATTGTACATCCCTTCTCTTTTATCCGCTTGGCTCTTCATGCGGTCTTAGCCTTGGTAAGATGCCACTTCAGTTCATCTAAAATTGCTTCTCTTTCTAGAGCAAGTTGATGTCTTCTCCTGAGGAATGTTGTCCGCTCCTTAATAAGGTAGAGGAGTCTCTGCCATACAAAGCCAGAAAGGGGTAGTGTTGATTGAGGCACTATAGGTTGTGTTGAACCACAACTCAGCCCAACTTAACCATTTTGCCCACTGTTTTGGTTTGGATCAAGTGAAACACCTCAGGTAGGTCTCTAAGCACCTATTAACCACCTCCGTTGCCGTCGGTCTGTGGGTGGTAGGCTGAACTATACTTCAGCTTGGTCCAAGCCATTCTAAATAATTCAATCCAGAAATGACTCATAAACACTCGTCCTCTCAGTGACAATGGAGGAAGGGAACCCATGAGCCTAACCACCTCCCTTACAAATATTCCTGCCATATCTTTGGCATGGTAAGGGTGAGCTAAACCAAGGAAATGGCAGGTATTTAGAGTCTATCAACTACCACCAAGATTGTGTCCAAACCATGAGCTCTTGGTAACCCCCAATGAAGTCCATTGTGATTTCATCCCAAACTTGGGAGGGTGTTGGTAGGGGTTAGAGTAACCTTGCAGGGGAAAGAGTCTGATACTTGTTTCTATTACATGTGTCATAGCCTTGAATGTGCTGCTAAATTCTCCGCTTCATCCCTTCCCACCACAATAACCCAAAAATTCTTTTATAGGTCCTATAGAAACCGAGTGGCCTTCTAGGAGTCATGGAATTCATGTAAAATCAGGGATCCTTGGGAATCCTTGGGAATGACCAGCCTCTCTTGTAGTAAAGCTTCCCCCTTGAGTTCAAACCCTTGTTGGACAGTGTTCCCCTACACCAACCTCTACATGATTGCTAGAAGCTTGCTGTCCCTTTGCACTTCTTCCTCTAAACCTTCCTATTCTTGAAAAGTGAAAGCATAAATTGCTCTAAAACAATGTTGCCTGAGAGAGCATCAGCTACCCTATTCTCCTTTCCGCCTTGTACCTTATCTCAAAATCAAACCCCATTAATTTGGCCACCCATTTTTGCTCCTCTTCTCCCATCATCCATTGGTCAACCAGAAATTTCAAGCTCTTCCTGGTCTGTGTTTACTATGAATTTTCTTCCCAATAGGTAGTGCCTCCACTTTGAACCGTCATCACTATAGCAATAACTCCTTCTCATAAGAACTTTTGTTTAGCTCTCTCTAAAGAGTGTGACTCCAAAAGGCTACTAGTTTGCCTTCTTGCATGAGGACAACACCTAATCCCTTTCTAGAAGCATCAATCTTTATCACAAACTCCTTTTCAAAATAGGGGACAACAAGCATGGTAGCGAAGTAATTGCCTTCTTCAGCTTCTCAAAAGCCATTTGAGCCTCCAAGCTCCAATTAAAAGCGTCTTTCTTAGCAGTTGAGTTAGGCCAAGCTATTCTCCCATATCCTTTTACAAATCTCCTGAGTAACCTGTTAACCCCAAAAATCCATGCAGCCCCTTCAAATCAGTGGGAGCTGGCCAAGATTCTATTGCTTCTATTTTTTTGGATCAGCGCCACCTAGAGACAATATGCCCCAAATATTCTATCTTGGGTTGCTTGAAACTACACTTCTTCATGTTGATAAAGAGCTGATTCTCTCAACAAGCACAGCACCCTTCCCACATGCTCTAAATGCTCCTCCCTTGACTTCCTGAAGACAAGAATGTCATCAAAAAAATACTAGAATAAACCTCCTTAAATACGGTTTAAGAATCTGATTCATCAAGGCTTGGAAAGTAGATGGGCATTGGATAGTCCGAAGGGCATTACTAGCAATTCATAGTGCCCTTTGTGTTCTGAAAAGCTATTTTCTCAACATCCTTCTCTCTCATCCTTATCTTATGGTAGCCAGACTTCAAGTCTAGCTTGGAGAAAATTTTGGCTCCACCTAACTCATCTAGGCTCATCAATCAGGATAAGGAACTTATCAGGGACAATTATCTTATTTAGCGCCCTATAGTCTACACAAAACCTTCACCCACCATCTTTTTTCTTAACCAGGAAGCACAGGACTAGAATAAGGACTAATAATGGGCCTAATGATTCCTGCACCAAGCATTTCGCCCACAATTTCTCTATTTCATTTTTCTAAAAATATGGGTACCTGTAAGGTCGCACATGAAGTATAGGGGCTCCTTCCTTCAAGTTAATGGCATGATCATGGTCCCTCGATGGTGGAGGGCCTAAGGGCGGTTGACAAACATCTTCGAAATTCTTTAGCTTCTTGAATTCTTCAGCGGCACCCCATTTGCCTCTTTCGCTGGCTCCAGCTCATGCGAAGTTATGAGATACCCTTCACCATCATTTTCAGGGCCTTAAGCATGGTCTTCCAGGTTGCATGCACCTTGCAAAGAGCTGGGTCCCCTGAATGTTCCTTATCTCCCCATTCTCCGACCACCTTATGAACATCTTCTGAAAATTAATCGTATGGTTCCTAAGCTCTCTAACCATTTCATCCCCACAACATCCACTCCCCCAAACTCAAAGAAGAAGGGTTGGATTATCTAGATCCCTTATACCTCTAATACCCTGCGCAAATCCCCTTGATTCTGACTTTCGCCGTGCCTAGCTCCACAAAGAACTCTGGGTGTCTTACACTTCCAGCCCGACCTCTAACAGGGACCCAAAGAGGAAATTACTCGTAGCGCCACAATCAACCAAGATTGTGATCTCCCTTCAAGGTCCCTTTTAGCTTGAATGACTTCCTAGAGGTGAAACCCTAAGGCTTCTGAGATATTTGAATGGATTTAAGCTCCATTTCGAAGGCATCTTCCTTATCAGCCCCGACTTCGTCTTCGGAGGTCTCACCCCTGTATCTTCCACCAACATCAACCAAAAATGCTTCATTTTGCAAATATGGTCACGCCCCATCGATGCCCACACTTAAAGCAAAGTCCCTTTTTGCTCCTCTCCTGGATCTCGGCCTAGAGCGCTTCCCCTTCCTTGCTTGTCACCGAAACCTCTTTCCTCTCTCTTCGGGGTGCTTTCTTCCCTTTGGTCTTTAGTGGCCGAACTTCTTGGCATGGAAGGACCTAGTTTAATTGGGTTTGGGCCTTTGTTGTAGCCCATTACCCTATCTGTTAGGTGCACTCCACGCCCTTTCCATTCAATATTCCTTTGCTCCAGCATTAGGGCCTTATCTTTTATTTCAAAAAAGAGCCCAAATGAAGGCCCATATGGCGTCCTTCACGACCCAGGCTGAAAACTCCTCAGGAGCGCGTTCTTGAACGAATGCCATGAAGGAACCAGCATATGTTCCTCCCACGTCTGGAACCAGGATAGAGCTCTATCTTCTAAAGCTAAAACTACTACATCCATCCTTTCTTCTCCTTGAATCTCATTCACATCAAAATACCTTTCAATCTTCACTAGCCACCCTAAGGGTCGTCTCTGAACAATGGAAGCTCCATTCTTCTGTCTCGTTTCGACGTGGCGGAGGTAGGCTATTGGAGTTTGGTGGTTTGCTCCGCCATGAGTTTCAATGGCGCGATGACCTTCTACGGGAATGGGGGAGTTGCTACCCTCTCGTTGCAAGACCTCGAAGGTCGCAACTCGTTGTGAGGAAGGAAGAGCCCTAAAGCCTTCCACTACCTCTGGAACCCCGTTCCATCGATCTTCAACAACCACTCGGCCCTGGTCTCTCCTCCGTGACCTTGCAGGGGCCTCGTCATCACTCCCTCGTGTTTCGCATCAACCTTTCCATGTTCTCCATCGCCTTCCATGTCAGGCTTCCACGCACTCAGCCCATAGCTCCAGGAAAAGCTCTGGTACCAAATAATAAGAACCAGGAAAACATAAGCTGAAATGGAGGAACTGTGCTATTAGCACTTAGAGGAAATATACTAGTAAGGAAAATGCAATATAGAGAGACAGAAACAGAGCACTAAGTAGCCCTTCTCTCCTAAGCCTAGCCTTTTCCTCAAGAAAAATGTCTGCCCCTACATTCTAGCCTCCCAACAAATATACCCTTTCCTTCACGATCCTTACACGCAATACACCTGCCAACACACACTCTCACACACTGCCACACAAGCAAATCAGTTGGGACCCAAGGGCCCCACAATATCAACATTCCCTTATTCTCTATCTCTAATTCCCATTGCACCCCTGTAATTCTTTCTTTTGTACACTTGTATCCCTTTTGGAAGTTGGTCTCTAACAGATTATAAACCTTTATATGCCTCTATACATCACCCTAAATGACGGAGCAATAGCCGCAAGAGGAAAATGCAAGTGTATATCAGCTGAAAGGCATCCAGAAATAATATGTAATATTTGCTACCAGATTTTGTAGTGATACGGGGAGGTCCCCACAAGTCACGGTAAACTAATTCCAATAGTGTATTGTAACAGAGGGAAAATGGGGAAGCTGATCGATGCATCTTAGCAAATCAACAATATTCACATACAATTTTCATATTATTCAATGAACAATGTATATCTCAAAGAGAGAGTACAAGTTTTGTAATCCTATCTGAGGCATGGCGCTAGGCCTCCTATGATGCCAAATGGAAAATACAATACCAGAAGGTACAATCTGTGAATTAAAAGCAGAAGGTGACTTAGCACTAGCTAGATTCCTTTTGATTCCAGGAACATGTAAAAGATGATGCAAATGGAAAAATGCATTATTGGACCGTGTCTCATTGGAAGGCAGGCACTAATTAAAGCGAATCCTAAGGTACTTTGGCTCACTATTGACTATTGAGCATGCCCTTCAGTTTGATAAGTCCTTAGATTATAGATTCATTGCTTTTTGTGACTCAGATTGGGGTTCCAATGTTGATGATCGCAAGTCAATTAGCGATTAGTTTGCCTATTTTGAATCTAATCTCATTGTTTGGTCTAGCAAAAAGCAACATGCATCATGTTGAATTTCGCCCTAGTGTTGAAGCCGAATTCGGAAGCTTGAAAAATTTTAAAATTCCATTAACTTGTTTCAAAATGTAGTCATATAATAACATAGTACCAAAAAAAATTACAATTAATTAAGTATACTTATCCGTTATTCCTCACATCACAAGTGCAAAGATATAAAAAGAGGCCACACAGTGTGAGAGAGAGACTACAGATATTCTATTTTATGCGATGTAAGTGAGCTCGTGATCAAAGAGGGAACTTGCCCCCATGCAAATATACTCTTTAGACCTTAGTTGTCATAGCAATTATAAAGAATAAAATCCCAGACAATACCATAGCCCAATGCACTGGAATTTCTCTTTCAAAATTCTGATTCTCCAAAATAATGATTTGGTATATATTAATTAAATTAACAAAAAAAAAAAAACATTTCTCAACACAGGAGAATTCCCACGCAAGCTCATGAGAATAATAATATCCCATTCTTCACACCTTCACTGACTGACTCTATAGTCCTATTCTACAATCCCTTCCTCAAGTGAACAGAGAAACGACAGTTTCTGCCCATGTGCACCTCTGCAACTTCACCCCAAAACTTCACTGATTCCTTCCTGTGTATATCTCAGACCTACCCATCTAGCAACCCCAAATGAAGACAAAGCCCACCAACTGCCTTTAAAGCCCTCTTACACAGATATATGACCTCGTTTCCCTTATATTAATTATTACTCTTGTTTCTCTTCCTTTCCGAATCACATGCAAAATTGATGAGAAAAACAAGCACCCAAATTGAAAAAAATAAGAAGGCATTAATTAATTAATATTGTTAGTCTAAAAGCTTTTCACATATATTTTCATGTAATTGGCATACATATTATACCTACGTTTTATTGATTTAAGTAGTTCAAATCATGTAGATGAAAAAAGTAACTAAATTCATATTATTAGTTGAAGTTCAATAAAAGTTCAGAATTGGTAGTTTATATATACTTGTATGTATTGACACGGTATTAAGAATGTGATGAAACTATCTCTTTAAAAGTTTAAGTAGATGAAGAAAGACATATGGATTGTTTTATATTCTGACACACTCATCACGCAAGCACTTCTTTTGAGTTTGAAGTGTGAATAATTTTATCATAGTAGGGGTTTGAATCCCAGACTATTTAGCTATAGAGGTTTTGATCATTCTCTGCCAAAAGCTTAAATCAGTGGTAAGAGGGAATAGTTTTATACTCTAACAAATACTTAATTCTTACAATAATCACCTTGAAAGTTCATAGATACAATGACATATATATGATTGGTTGTGAGAAAAATAAACTTTATACTAATAATGTATCGGAAATAAATTAAAAAGAAACGCCAAACCCTCCATCAAATCATTAAGGCAATCTTCATTCTCCAGCTTACAAGCGATTTTAAATGTCGGGTATCGCTTAAAGTACTTCTTCAATATATATAAGTATATATGAAAGCTATGTTTGAATG
The DNA here is from genome assembly GCA_030441495.1 of Dalbergia oliveri. Taxonomy (NCBI): domain Eukaryota; kingdom Viridiplantae; phylum Streptophyta; class Magnoliopsida; order Fabales; family Fabaceae; genus Dalbergia; species Dalbergia oliveri. The sequence goes on from JAMLFY010000012.1 coordinate 15,743,987, forward strand.
ACCTTGCCAGGTACAAAAGTTCATTTAAGTCAAAGGGTGTTCCATCAAGTTCCTATTAAAGGTAACAATCAGAATGAAGTACCCAGAATGCTCGCCTTGTGTCCTGCAGCGAATTATGCATCAAAACTTGACCGCCTAGGGTTAGGGTTCATAGGGGAATTTCGGAGTTCACGCTTCATTCTTTATAATTCATGGCTTGTCATTAAGTGTGTGTACTCGTATATGTATACCTAATTCTCACATACAGAAGAAGAAACCAAAAATATGCGTAGTTAGCCCCTGTGAGTCATGATATGGAAATATGGAATAATATTCTCTTTGTGATTATAAAATTGAAAAAGCATAATGTCATAGAGAATTTTTTTATGTGGTTCGATTCCGGAGTAGGTGGCAAAATTTGGAGGGATTTGGAAGAGGGGTTTGCTAGTAAAGAGGGAGAGAAATTAAAAAAGGTGAGAAAGAGAAGGCAAGCAAATGGATTATTTGTGTGTTGTAAAATGATACTAGCATTACTATATAACTACACTAGATCTGAGGGTGATGAGAATAATACAAAGGAAAAGGGAATCAATGTTGGGATGTATCTGACTTTATATGGCTGTGAAAAGCTCAATCAGTGTGTTTTGTGGGATAGTTTAGTTGTCTATCTGATGGAATGTCAGTGAGGTACTGAATGGGAAAAAGAGCTCACGATATTCCATGCAGTTCTTACTCAGTTCCTCTTGACCCCTTATAACCCCGCACACATGCCCTTAATACTCGGAAAAAAAAATTACACACAGTACATTCTCTCTCTTGTAAATTCTCAAACTGATTCCAAACCTACCCATGTTGGCCTTTATACAAGAGAAATGTGCATTTGAGTTCCAAAAATTGTTAGAATAGTTATAGAGTTAGATAGAAGTTTAACGCCTCATATTTAATTATATTTAGGATTAATAAATAAATGACCTTAAATGAAGCTGATGAAATTTAACTTTATTCTGAATGTGTATAAATATATGGTGTTAGAATTATATTCATATGCAAGAATGTCTTATTTATCGGAAAAATTCAGCATCTTCAAATACTGTTTCTCACATGCAGAATAATGAACCAGACTTCAAGGCCATGTTATGCTTTAATTCCTTCCACAATTAAAACAACTGCTCATTAGTTTTGTCATTAACAATGGAAATAGAGCACTCTTATGTGAAACTGGGATTAAGGCTCAAGAAATTAAGATATTTCTATAGGCATGGTGATTAAGATAGGAAGCTATTACAAGAGAAACCCTAATTAACTCCAAAATATAAACTAATAAGCAATGCATGAAAATTACAATAGACTTGTCCGGACGAAACTAGAGTATGTGTGTTGAACTATTCAAAGTAAAGATCAAACCAAATAGATTATCATTATCAGTATATATTAAACCTTTATTTGATCCTAGTAAAAATCGATGGCGCCATCAATTAAAATGTCATGTATTCTGCAGTTATTCAAAACCATCCACCTTTGGTCACTCTACATATCTAGGAAGAATAAATTGACAAACTTGTCTATCATTGCACGATTGTTATTGACACACCTTGCAGATATATAAGGCCCTATAGAGATCCAATCAAACATGATGAAAAACTTAATTCCTTGTAAGGTATTAAAAGAAGTAAACAAACAACAAGAATGAACATAAGTAATTTATATTCATTAACAGTGGATTTCTTTTTTCTTCTATATGTGCTACTATACCTTGGACCTGTTACCAAGCCTTAACTCCAGATCTAGCTCTTCAATGGAGCTAGGGCTTAATTCAAACACCTGTGGTTGCACATGATGTCTATGATCAACTGAGCTTGACTTTGGTAAAAATGGAATTGAGGAAGCATTTGTTTTCCTCCTCTTGCAATTGATATCTGCCTCTTTACTCTCAAACTGCGCAGGTGGTTGAGCTCTACAAACAACCAAATTCAAGCTCACAGCCATATCAGCATCTCCAGAATCATTATCATCCCCCTTCCCCCGACAACCGGAATCCAACAACCCCTTTGAGACTTTCTCAAAATCAGCTTCAGGGTAAAACATATTGGAATAAAACCTTCGATGATGATCTCCACCTAAATTTGACCATGATTCAGAAGAATAGACTGAGGAACTAGTCTTATGGACAATAGAAGAAATACAAAGTGGTCCATTAACTGGTGGAGGAGCTAATAAAGGCTTGGAATTAGGTGAGGGTGATGAAGCTGAAGCTGAAGCTGACGCAATAACATCAAGATCAGAACTAGCGTTAGTAGTTTTATTATAAGCCAAACCACAAACAGAAGAAGGGTATAGGTTATATGATCCCAAAGATGTGAAAGGATTATTATTTTGAACAGGATTGTGGAGGTGATGATTCTCAAGGTCATGATGGTGGAATAGGATTTCTTCATTCTTGGGGCTAGAGGGTTGCTTTAGCCTTGCTCTATCCCTCCTATGAACATTCATGTGGCCACCTAGAGCTTGTGCTGACCTAAACTCTCTCCTGCAGAAGCTGCAAGAATATGATCTTGGTGGCCATATGCATCCACCAAGAGAACCAGCTGCATCTTCTGCAAAGGCTTGTTCTTCCCATGAGCCATCATAGGAAGGGTTATGGGTTGTTGTTGGTGATGAGCCCAAAGAGAACTTCCTCTTTGTTGTCTGCATCCAACATTGACCCTGTTCCATTGCGACGCAGATCAAAGGAGATTACCCTCAAAACCTTAGGAAAAAAGAGAAGGATGTTGGAGAAGAGAAGAAGAAGGGTGGATGATGAAGATATGGGAGGTGCAAGTGATGCTATATCTAATAAGCTTGGAATTGGAAGCTACGTGAAGTCTACTATGTTGGGATCTTAGATAGGGATATGGCTTTAGGGGAGAGGGGAGAGTTTGTGTGGAATAAGGTGGAGTGGTGGGTACTCTACCTTATTTGCCTGTCTTGGTGTATATGGTTAACCTTGATTTTTGGTCTCTTTTAATTTTTCTTTTCTTTTGGGGTTGGCTTCCAGCATGGTCAATGAGACATATCAGAATATGAGTACTAAACCAGGTTCCCTTTTCTTCTGCATTTTCTTTGTGAGGGGAAGCAAAGAAGTCATGGTTTTTGAAAATTACTGAATGTGGGTCCTGAAATGTCTTTAGCATGAGATGTGAGGTGGAGTTGTGTGGCTACACAGTACAGAACTTGAGTCAAGAAATCTGACTGAAATCTCCTCAGAGAGATCCAGCAATGTGTTGGTCTTTTTTTAATGTTTTATTTTGGAATACACCCTTGGTCTTCATTTCACTACAGAACATATGGGTTTTCCGGTGTCCTTTAATAACAACAAGAACAAATAATAATAATAATAATAATAATAATAAGAACAACAACAACTCCTGTATAGAAATTTCCCATATATATATGTTCAATGTCCCAACAATCAATGTGATCTTGGAACTTGGTAACTCACCTTGCTTGTTTTGTAATAAAGTTGAAACGAATTAATGAATGCAAATCTTGGGGATTCAATTTGGGTAAGAAACAAAAAAAATTAAGATGCTGTTTTTATTTTGTTATTTATAAGATTTCTTAATATTCATTCTATAATGCTGAAGTTATCCTCCTCACACAAGTACTTTTTAAGGGTTCGAATATTTTAGATATCCTTCAATTACTGACTTTAAGCTTGCTAACCTTCTATGCGATTAGTCAATAAAGCTGAACTTTCTCAAGTTTTCTTATTGTCTTTGTAAACATTCAATGATTCAGAAGACATGTTTTGATTGTCATGAAACCATCTTTCCATAAAATACATGAACAATAATAACATTATTTCTATATCAAATAATTGGTGTCCCATTGGAACACACACTATTGAATGTACAACAAAGATGGTCTCATGATATAATTTTTGTATATCCAAGAATTAGTGTCTCATTAGGACACCCATCACTATTTATTTCTTGAATTTCTTGTGGTTTTATCTATTTTTTGGGAACAAAGATGGTTTGATTTTTGGGTTTTTGTTTTCGTTTTTGTCTTTGATTTCATTTTTGGTAGCCACAACAAGGCTGTGTGCAGATATATATGTGTGTGTTTGGCGATTTTCTACTCCTCTATTTTGCAGCTTTCGTTTTTGTGCAATGCTAATTTTTTCTTTTTCTTTTGCAGGATGGCTTCTATCGTTTTTGTGGTTCTTGTCAAATAGCAGAACCTCATGCAAGCTTGGAGCCAAGAGAAAATATTGTGGAATGTTGCTCTGTAATCACTGCCCTTGATTTTGCTCCTTGGTTGGCTTGGCCAAATGTTTTTTCAACACCAAAAAATAGGAGTTCAATTGGACACTATATTACTATTAATATGATGGTGATCCTTACTTTTTCCATCAATCCATCACATCAATGATAATAAAGTAGATGTACTAATTGGATATCTACTTAAGACACCCACTTTTAGGTATTTAAATAATCCTCATTGATTTGGGGTGTTGGGCTGTCCGAGTACATAGAGTTTCAAGTGGCCATTCTTTAAGTTTTTATCTAATTATCAAAAAAAGTAATTATAGATCTGAGTGGTCTTTCTCTTAGGGTGTGTTTAGTTTGGAGGTAAAAGTAAGGTTAAATTTTTCATACATAAACTCTATGTATAAAATTATATATGGAATTAATCATGGAAATTTTATCCACACTTATACCATCTAATCAAACACACCCTTAATCAAAATTTTTCACCACAAAAGTGGAAAAGAAAATCTCTCTCTCTCTCTCTCTCTCTCTCTCTCTCTATATATATATATATATATATATATATATATATATACACACACACTATTACTTTGATGTAAACAGTATGATGATAATTTTTATAATAGTAAAGCTTGTTTTGTTTATTTAATGCCATAAAGCGTTTACGTAAATGAATTAAAGTGGTTCTTTCATTAAGATTTTTTCTTATAGATACCAATTATTTGGGATGATTAATATACTTAATCCTTTCAGAGTAAAATAGAATTCTATTATTTGAGAGAAGACTTTATTACACCCTTCTATTCCTTAAAAATTAAAAACAACTGCACTTTAATTTTTTTTCAATTTTTTTATTAATTCCCTATTTTCTCACAGTTATTATTTCATTTTGACAAAAATACCCTTAATTAATACTTATATATATTAAGTTCTTTTTCACAAATTAAAATAAACGTTGTTTAGAATAGTACAAAATATTGATATATTTATATATTCATGTATTTAATTTAATTTTTAAATTTAACTATACTAAAAAAATAAACTATTGATAGTGAAAATAATTAGTAACAATTATTTTTAAAAATAAAAAACATTTTTCAGATATTTATTCTAGAATATTAATATATAAAATATAAAAAGTATTTATTAGTTTTTATATAAAGATAAATTATGGAAAACATGGCATTAGAATTTTTTGATGTTACAACAAAAATATACATTAATATTGTAAAATTAAAAGTTGAAAAATACATAACTTTTATGTTTAAAAATATTTTTTACAAATTATTATTGCTATTCCTCATTTTTACTTATAATAGCTTTTTTAGTATAATAATAATAATAAATTTATATATATAACTCAATATTTTATATTATTATAAGCCATATATATTTTTTAATAAAAAGTTAGTATGTATAATTAATAAAGAGTATTTTTGTCAAAAATAAAATAATAAGCATGAGACAATAAAAAATTAATGAAAATTTTGAAAATACATTAAAGTGTAGCTTATCTTAATTTTATAGAGGACATGAGTGTAATAATATTATCTAAAGGAGAGGTTATTTATTAATGGGAAAAACATATATTTCTTCTATCAATGATCAACAACTGGATAAACGGTGGAAAATTAATGACCTTTCTCGCTTTTTTTTTTTTATTTTGGTCGAAATGAATTTTCTCGTACGTGTAGCAGTATGCTTATCAAATCACCCACGAAGTGAAAAAGATTCCTTTCCTCGAACAGCTGTTTGCTCTAATTTTTTCTTGCACGTTCTTGTTTATATGTATGTAAAAGATGTTAGCAGAGATTGCAAAGCATGTGAAATTCATTTTTTGAAGCATATAAATTATGTAATTTGCACTAAATCTACAAATTTTATAAATTACGATTTGCCTCGCTAGAATGTATGTAGAGTAATACGAGTTTTAATGGTCATAACAATAGCAGCTAGCAATGGTGACAGCATTAGTGATAATAGAGCGGTGATAATGCTAATTACAGTGCCAACAATTTTAGCGAAAGAAGAATTATACCAAATATGAAAAGTATGACACGGTAAAGGGCTTTCGAGTGCAAGAACTTATTAGATACAGTAAAAAAAATTTACTAACATTAATAATTTGTAGAATTTGAATATGCCACAAAATAAAATTAATTAAGCTCAAGTTCATCTTCTTCGTTGTGTTTCAAGGGTTCAAATTTGTTATGTTGGTATGTCATGACATTTTCAAAACGTCAACTTAGAGAAATAGAAATTGAAAAGAAACCACATTGTTAGAATTGGTAAGACAATAAAGAAGTAGAGACTGATATTGAAAGAAAGATAATGACATACCTGATGATAAAAGAAATCGACCAACAAACAGATAATTCAACCATTGGTTGAAATGAAATGATGAAGACGCAAATCTCTTCAAGTACTGGTGAGTGTATAGATATAAACAATTATCGAAACACTCGTTTTTTAATACAAAAAATGAAATGAAATGATTGAATACGCAACATCTCTTCAAGTACTGGTGAGTGTTATAGGCAACATATACAACAATTATCGAAACACTCGTTTTTAATAAAATTTAAGTATCCTTTTCATTTGCAAGAGGCCAAAAGTGTAAGCTAACTACCAAATGCACTTTTAATGAATCAACCTCCCATGAGACTTCAACTTTTTTTCACGTGAAATTTGGAGTTAAATCCCAACATTTAACACATCTCTAATATAGATACTAATCGGTCAGAATTAACACCTGGCCGGTAGGACCATCAAAAGAACTTTGTCTTGAACAGTACATATATAAGTAGGAGAGGAATATTTATAAAAAAAAAAAAAAGCGACCGGAATACACATGATCGTTAATTCTATTTAAGCCGTTTGTTGCTAAACATCCATCTTAAGTAGGTAAACAACACCTCATGCTATATAGGATGAATTGATTCCATGCATGGTCCTGGATCGAAAACAAAAAGCTACAGATTCAAAACATTCAACATAATATAATAGCTTTTATCCAAAATAATAATAATAATAATAATAATAATCAATAAGTAATAAAATGGATTTTTTTTTATTTACCATCACCTTGTATTTTTGTGTGATCGAAGTTTCAGCATATTAAATTGGTATCCAATATCATTATAAATCGGAATTCGGAAGAAAAAAAAATTACAGAGATTACATGTGAGAATCCTTGCAGATTCAATGTGTTTATTTACTTTGAAAAATTTTGTTGTTATTTTATCTTGGGTAATTTCATTATTCTTTATATAATCTTATTCAGTATTCTCATAATTCGTAAATATCACTCATTCTCTGTTCTTAATCCTTTAGTTAAGATTTATCGATATCAAGAAAGGGTAGTGAGATCCAATCTGCAAATACTCTAACTTAAATGCATTTCAATATTTTTTCGTCACTGGAGTTATGCCTAGGAAGACTAACATAACATAGGTGACTCTTATCCCAAAGTGGGTGAGCGCAAGGAGGTGAAAGACTATAGGCCAATCAGGATGATTGTATTTAATTTATAAGGTAATTTCGAAAGTGTTGGTTAATAGGATGAGAGGTGTCATGGATGGTTTAGTAGGAGAATCTTAATCACACTATAAGAAACAATCGAGTTACGATGGATTTTTTCCACCGGTATTTCCGTGATTTATCGTTGGAAATCGTGAAAAACAAAGAGAAAATTTTTTTTCCTAGCAAGACAATTATCGGCAGATTTACCGATGGAAAATCCATCAAAAAGTTCACGCCCTTTGGTGCCAAATGTTCACAGCAATTACCGACGAATTTTCGTCGGTAACTAATTATGAAAATAAATCTATTTAAAAATAATATTAGCGCGGAAATAATCTGCGGAAATATTTTAGTAAAAAATATTTTTAAAAATATATATTATCGGCGGAATTTTGCGGAAATTTAAATTCATAAAAATCACTTAATATTTGTGATTCACTCTCATCATACACACACATACACACACTCTCTCTCTCTCTCTCTCACACACTCTCTCTCTGACGAACCAAGCGGAAAAGCAACCCTGCGCGCCGGCGACCCTCTCCTCTCAACTTCGAACGCATCGTGAGCTCGCGCGCGCACAAGAGACCCACAACCTCGCGACCCGCGAAGGTGACTGCGACCCGCGACCCGCGACTCCGGTGACTGCGTGACCCGCAACCGCGACCTCGGCGATTCCAGCTCTGCGAGCTCAGCCCGACCCGGAGACCCGCACCTCCTACGCGACCTGACCCGCGCGCCACGACGCCTCCTCCGATGACCCTCTCGCGGCGCCCGGAAGGTAAGCTTCCCTCTTATTGATATTACACTATTTGAATTTGTTTTTTTTTTTTTCAAATGTAATTTGATTCTCTTACTTTGTGATATTTGGTTTATTTTAGTTTTTTGTTTGATAATTTTGATTACAAGAAATTTGGATTGTTTATTTGTTGATATGGTTTGGTTTGATATTTTCTTGTTAATTTGGGTTGCAAGGATTTTGGATCTATTTAGTTGTGGGTTTGGTTAAACCAAGTTTGGATTTGTGTAATTTCAAAACTTTTGAATTGGAATAATGTTTAGAATAATGAGCTTGGCTTAGTGTATTTGGTATTAAATCCAAATGTGAATCATGAAATTATTGATTTGTTTTAAGTTGTTTGGTTGATATTCTCATCATTCTTTTCCATATTTAGCAGGATTGATTTTGTTTAAGAGTGTTCAGTCCGCTCGAAACATTTATGTGGTGGAGCATATAATTCTTGTCTTTTTAAAGGTAATTTACGTAAAGTTTCTCCTTATTTAATTACATTTGTTCTTAGGATAGAGGCTTATGATTTCTAAGATAGAGTTGTAGGAAATGGGATTGCATGACTAGGGGAAGGACGTAGAGGTCCTTCCCGACTTGTTTGCATTGTTTGCTGGAGATTGATTGTGTATGCGGAGATTACAAGATATGCATGTTGTGATGTCATAAGAGGGTGTGCTCTAGAACGCTTTTAAGATCTTTAAATGTTTGTTTGATTGTATTGTGAATTTTATTTATATATATATATATATATATATATATATATATATATATATAATATGTCATATTTCAGTAGGTTCTGTCAAATTTTTTGTTTAATTTAAAGAGTGGAATGTTAATTTAAGGGATGTCAATTTTGTTTCAAGGGATTGTATTGTAAATTTTATTTAATGGATCTTAGTTTAAGGTTTATTTAATTTAAAGAGTAGAATGTTAATTTAAGGGGAATTTTGGGTATTATAAATTTTATTTGATGGATTGATATATGTATATATTGAAATTAATTTTTTTGTTAGGGATTTAATTTAAAGAGTGGAATGTTAATCTATTGCGAAATTTTGTTAATTAAATATTTGGTTAAAAGAGTTTTACTTTTAGAAAAATGGTTTGTTGATATTTATAATTAAATAAAATTTTAATTTGGAAAACTTTAAATGAATTTGTTAGGTTAAATTACACATTCAAGAACCATGACAGACTATGAATGTATGACAGAGGGGAATCAAACTTGAATTGATAGCGATGATTTCTTTGTGGAAGAAGATGCATGGGGCGATTATGATGATGATGATGATGATGGTCCTCACGATGATGAATACATTTCTGCAGAACTATTCTAGTTTTAATTTTATATCTTGGACTTAAATTTATTGTGTTTTCTATTTATTAAGTATTTTAATAATTTTTCATTATTAAATATATTTACATATTTATAATTAGCTTTAAGTTAACATTCAAATTACAAGCCAAAATAATTCCGTTTTGATTTTTAATAATTTCAAAATTCCATCGATATTTTCGCGACGATGGATTTTTCATAAATAAAATATTGAAAAAATTACCGGAAAATTTAACAATAATAAATCCGTATTCTTGATGATGACGATTTTCCTGCGATTTGTCTACCCATGGATAATGTCAGTCCATTTAACTCAAAATTCTCGATAACACCATAAAATCCGTTAAAACAACACTATTTCTAGTAATGGAGCTTTTGTCCATGGTGCAAATGAGATTGTCCACTTGGTTGCGTAAGAGCAAAAAGAAAGCTATGCTTCTCAAATTGGATTTTTGAAAAGCATATGACTCTATTAGTTGGATCTTTGTTGATCATGTCTTATAGAAATGGGGTTTGGTAATGTGTGGCAAAGTTAGATTTGGAGTTGTATTTTCTCGGAGAAATGTCAATAATGGTAAATGGTTGCCCAAAAAAACCATTTAAAATGGAGAGGGGTCTTAGACAAGGAGATCCGCTTTCCCCATTCCTTTTTGTGTTAGTTGCCGATGTCCTCAATAGACTTTGTCTATAGCTGTTGAGATTGGGATGATTAAGGGGTTAAGTGGGTAGTCATAATGTCTTACCTTCATATTTATAGTTTGTAGATGACACGCTTCTCTTTGCTCCTGATAAGGAGGTGCTTCTTAATTTTAGGAGGATTTTAGACTGTTTTGGAGTTATGTTTGGTCTTTCCATTAATTATAGCAAATCCCTTGTACCTTTAAATTGTGAAGGCACTCTGTGGCAGAGGTTTGTTCATTGTTAACCTCCAAGTGATTTCCCTCCCAATTAAATACTTGGGCATTTTGCTTGGGGCTAACCCTCGTTTGAGGCTACTTGGGGCTAACCCTTGTACCTTTAAAATGTAATATGCTTTCAAGGGCGGGAAGATTGGTACTATCAAGGCGTTTTGAATAGCCTACCCATGTACTACCTAGGATTTTTAAAATGCCAAAAGTGGTTGCTAGGAAAATTATCTCCCTTCAATGTAAGTTTTTTGGGACCAAAAAGAGTGTAATTATACTATTCCACTAGTTAAGTGGGATGTAATTTAGAAGCCTATAAAATGTGGTGGCCTTAGGTTGGTGATCTAGTGATAATGAATGTGGCCTTACTGTCAAGTAGTGGTGGAGGTTTTCATTGGAAAGAGATGTCTTTTGGAAACGAGTTATTTGTGCATGCCATAATTTGGATGGGTTGAGAACAATGGTTGACCAACGAAGTCTAGCAAAAGGAGGTTTGTAGGGAGCTATTAGTAGAATAAATAGGCTTAAAGGTACAATTCATTCTATAACCTCCTTAGGTCTTAAAAAAGCTATTGGGAATAGAAGTAGGTCGTGGTTTTGGGAAGATGTTTGGGTTGGTAATAACAAATTGATGATTCTTTTCCGAGACTTCACCAAATTTCTTTTCAAAAGGAGATGCTCATAGTAGAGTGTGGTGTGTGGGTTGGTGCGAGTTGGCAGTGGAGGTTGAGTTGGCGAAGGAATCTCTTTCAATGGGAATTATCATTGTTAGCTAATTAGAAAGCTTTATTAACCACGTACAGTTGCAATTTAATGTGCCTGATAATGTTGTTTGGAGTTTCCATCCTTCCCATAGATTTAATGTTCATTCTTTTGCTACGAAGTATTTTCATGAAAAATATCCTTCTCAAGTTGATCTTGTTTTTTGTAGTGTTTGGCTTGGGTGTGCTCCGCCAAAAGCGAAACTTTTTGTTTGGTTTGTTATCCTTGGAAGAGTTAATACCAAACATTGGTTTTCGCACTTTAACATCTTTAGCGGTGACTCTAGGTGTGTTTTTTGTAAACTCTTTGATGAGACACTGCAACACTTGTTTCTCACTTGTGAATTTTCTTGGAAAATTTGGTCTTTTTGCTATAATTTGTGGGGTATTAAATGGGTGATGGCTATGATCCTATATTAAATTTTGAAATGTGGAAAAATGTTGATTTCATGGGTAGGGAGCTAAAGGGTTGGAATATTTGTTTTCATGCCATTTTAATTTCTATATGGGAACAGGAATAGAGTTGTTTTTCAAAATGAGCAAATTAATTGAAATAAATTTTTATTTAACCTCATGCTAGATGTCGATCTTGGTTGAATTTAGATCTATGAATTACTGCTATGTATGGAGTTTTCTAAGTGTTTCCTAGGTGTTCTTCTGTTTGATGGGGAAGGACATAAAAAGTATGTGACCTATACTCCGCTGTGTGTTTTAGGGGTGTATAAGGTGATCATGGAAGTGGATGGATTGCAGAGTGAAACAGAGTGAGGTTATTTTGAGATGAGGGAAGTTTGTGAGGTTCAATTGAGGGTGAAAATAATATTTAAGAGGAGAGATACACTTGTGAGGCTTAATTGCTATATCATAACCTTGGCTTTATATGAACTTGATAGGTTTAATGTTCAGTTTTGATTGTTTTGCAGTTTGGATTGGTGTTTTGGAGGTGGTGAGAGGAGTAATACATAGTGACCTACCTTTTTATAAGGGAGAAGTGCAGATGAGAGTAGTTGTTAATTATGTGCATCACTTTGTTGGTTTGAGTGAAACACTAGTGAGATTGTGTGTGTTTAAGGCTAATGCATATAAACTGTCCACGGATTGGTGGATCTTCAAGCTTCCATGGATAGTTTGATTGTCATGCTGAATCCATAATGTTTGTCCTTACTTAATATTCTGCAACTTGTTGGGGTCTTTATAATTCCAGCATCTATAGTTGCCAATTGAGACATTAGAGATCCTTGCCCCAAGTCTGATTAGTTATCAATTGAGACACCATGGTTGTTGCCAGTTGCCATCCTTTATCAACAACAAATGCAAAGGTGTGGGTTTGGTTATTTCAACAAGAGGTTGGCGTGAATCAAGAACTTGCTGGTACATTGGTGTGCTATCCGTGTTTCCTAAAGTTAGCAAAATCGATGTTTCGACCAACTTGGTGTTTTTGTTTATGTTTTCTTGCTTCCCTTTTAATGGGTTGAAGCTTTCCTTCTTAGTATCAAGATTGTGGTGATTTTGCTTAGCGTCTGGAGTGTTGGCTAGAAGTATAATTTAGTTATCAGGGTGTTGTTAATTAGGTATGGGTGTCATTAGTAGTTTTGTTGAGTTTGAAGTGTAATGTCTTTATGCCTTGGTTCTTTTCTTTGAGCTATTGTATCATACTTGCACTTGTACTTTGATTCCCTTGTGGGTTAAGCCTTCCTTCATAACTATCGAAAAATTTTTTCAATATTTTATCCTTATCTCTTGTTCACCTTTTCATGTCTCAGAGGTGTGAGTCCTAGCATTTATTAAATGAAAAAGGTTAAATTAAATTTTTGATCCTATACTTTACACAATTTTAAATTTGTAAGGTCTTAGAACTCAAGATCCTAGATGAAGGAAACACTATGGTGAAGTGAAGAGTGAATTGAGATCAAAGAAGTATGATTGTCATTGAATGATTGGTTGAATGAACAAGTACAATATATATATATATACACACACACACACACACACTAACTAATTTAGTGTGCTATATCCATTTCCTAATTGATTTATATCTAATATAGCATACTAAAACTAAAGTGATTGGCTATCTAACTTTAGCTTTATCCCTTACAAAATTAATTCCTATAGGTCTTTTCTTTTTTAATTAAGTCTGTATAGTTTAAATATTTTTAAATAAATTTTTCTCTATTATAATACTATTTAATTACATGAGTTTGACATGACAAACACACACACACACATAGATATATATATATATATATATATATATATATATATATATATATATATTCTCTCCCAATTAAACCCTAAACCTTAAAACATAAAATGATAAAAAAAATTCATAAACCCTTAAAATAGCAAATAAAACAATACTTTTTCCCGTGTTCTTTGAATCACAACAACATTCATTTTTATTGGAAGTTGCATCATCATTTTCTGGAGAATTCTCTTTCTCATTCAACAACAAATATATACCAATAGATTTTTTTAATAATTAAAAATATCTGATTCTTAAAAGAGAAGTAAAGATAACATCCAAGATAAAAATGGCGTCAAAACAGCAAAAATGAAAACACAATAAAAAAAATTAACATCAAAACATCAAAAATTAAAGAAACAACTAAAGTTAGCTCACGATAAACCGATGTGCATGAAAACCCTAATCCATCAAATGGAGGCGATGTCATGGAACCAAGCCCTCTTCATCAAAACCGACTTCACCATCTTTACAACCGAACAAACCATCATCAACTTCAAAATGATGCCCATGAGGAGGTGCATGGCGTTTAACATCCCTGCCTGCTTTATGGATTGACGATTGTCCCCACAAACCAACGCGAGTCTTTTCAGCATGCTTTGTCCTCACTCATACGTTTCCTAGGAAAACTTCCGCAGGTCACCATCCCAAAATTACCCTAAGTCAAGCACACTTGACTATGAAGTTCTTTCGTGATAGGCTACCGAAAAGAAAGATACATCTTTGTGGCATAGGTAGTACCAATCAATTCATATAAGCTTTCTTTAACTATATAGTCCCATACCTATACACACTCAGGATCCCTCTCATTCGGGTGTGTAATCGTTCATTCATGTACCCCTCGCTTGGTGGTAGGAGCCTCATTGTCCTTGCCTTCTCGACGATCACTCCGCCTCGTCCCGAGCGTTACATGCCCACTAGTTTCCGCTTGGTTCGTTCCCAAACCACACCGTTCTGGGAGAGGTGCAAGCTTTGATATCATTTGTAACATCCCTGCTTTATGGATTGACTGCCCCAAAAATCAACACGGGTCTTTTCAGCGTGCTTTGTCCTCACTCACACGTTTCCTGAAAACTTTCCAGGAGGTTACCCATCCCAAAATTACCCTAAGTCAAGCATGCTTAACTTGAAGTTCTTTCCTGATAGGCTATCGAAAAGAAAGATGCATCTTTGTGGCATAGGTAGTACCAATCAATTTATATAAGTCTTCCTTAACTGTATAGTCCCATACCTATACACACTTAGGACCCTCTCATTCCTAATCGGTTCATTCATGTACCCCTCTATTTGGAGGGGAGGCTCGTTGTCCGTGTCTTCTCGCACTAGCGATAACTCCCTCGTCCCGGGCGTTACATGGTGTGTATTATTGTTGAGTGTATTCTGTTAAGTGGTGTTTGTTTTTTTCTTTTTTACTTTCTAGCTTCATTATATTTGATTAGTGTTAATGTATTAACACTGGTTAAAATTTTTTGCTAATTCTAGCGATGGTTATGATAGGCTTTTAAGGTTGAGTTGGATATAATTTTAGTTGCTTTTATGGGCTTTTTTGTGCTTTATCTATAATATTATATGTAGACCTACTAATATAAATTTAATGGTATTACAATGGAGAGGGATTTATTTAAAAACATTTACAACTATAAGAACTCAATTAAAAAGAAAAAAGTATAGGGACCGATTTCAAAAACAATGTATAGGGTATACTAAATAAGTTTGCTTATACTTCGAGCCACACTTTAAGGGTTATTAATATACTTTTGTATGGTTGATAGTAAAGCTGAAAGCGTCAATTCCCCATTAGGACGGCTCACATTGGGCCAGACCATTTTCAAGTCGGGTCACTTCGTGTGTTAGTTTCGAGTTATTTGGGCTGGTCCATATTAACGGTGCTCTATTAATATTCATTTTTAGTTTAAACTTTTTCAAATAAAAATGGTTAAACAGTCTAAATTTAAATAGTAATAACTCATATATATACTCAATTTTTTCCATGTATAAAGAAAATAATCAACTACATATATATATATAGTTGATTATTTAATAAAAATCTAGTGTTCAGGCCATTGAGCCGGGCTAGCCCATAGCGGGCTAAGATTCTAGTTGGGCCAAAATCAAGTTGATCTAAATCGAGCCATCTATAATTTTTACTCTGATTTTTTAGCCCAACCCGTCCATTTTTTTTTTGGGTTGTTCAAAGTGGCCCAACAAGCTTGGTCCATATTGACAGCTCTAGTTGGTAGTAGTATTATGTATTGAATAAAAAAAATCCATTCACATTAGACTAATTGAGTTCAATTTGAACAGAAAAGTATATATATGTGGGACAAATTTTATTTTCGAACAAAACCAATTCTAAAACTCAAACATCTTGCTTCTTAAAGTTTTACTTTTCAAATTCCCTTTACTGGCATGTAGAGTTTCATTGATTTTATTTACGCAATCTTTCGAAATAAATATTATATAAATTGTATTGAATAGTTTGTTTGAGAATACCGTTCAGCAGATTCAAATTAAAATATGAATAATTAAACTTCAACTGAAGAAAAGTATCACTAATTAAAATTAAATGAAATCCAAAAAAAAAAATGATAGAATTAGCTTAACTTAAAAATGTGAATAATTGTATTTGTTTGCTACTTGCTATTTAAAACCAGCACATCAATTATTCGTTTCCCCTTATTAGACAAAAACAAAAGACATATACCTGCTTCATGCGTTATAGTTATCCTTCGCAATCAAATAGTTTCTCTATTTTATTGAAATAATAGTACCAATCCTATCCTGGCTCCGTGCTTAAACTGTCTTTATGCTCCCTACCTGTGTTTTTTTTTTTTTTTTCTCTTTGTTACTTCAAATCTAAGGCTAGCTCTATTTTTTTTTTTTTTTTTTGTTTAGTTAACACCTATGCAGAGGGAGGTAGTTCAGGGTTACATATTGAAGACTTAGTATAAGCTTAATTAAAACCTTGTATGAAGAAATTTTTTATAAAAGGTTTTGTATGAAAAATAATTCATGAATAATTATATGTTTGAATACATAATAACAAAAATGCTTATATTAATTGAAAAAATTTATAGTATTTGTTATTATAAAACTTTACAAGAGACTTTTGCTGTTAAAGTTTGATATTTTAACATTTTAAAGTACACAAAAAATAATCAAAGGGTTAGATGGGTGTTTGATAGGACACTGGATGACGCACAGATAGTAAGATTTGAATCGCCACCTCTAACTTTACACCTTATATGTGATTATAATGTTTTCTTTGATGTGTTGTATCGGATATATGCAATCTTTAATTTGGTTATTGTAGTGACAGCTTCTGCACAGAGATATATATATAATCTCTCGGAAGAGAATATCTTTTCTTAATTTTCGCCTTAAAAATATTGACGACTGTCCATATATCTTAGCTTCTAAAAAATGAAAAAAAAATCTGAAGAAATGGTGTCGGTAGGGTCATTATCTGAATTAACTAGAACATATTATTGATTTTAATAAAACAATGCAAAGACAAATTTAGGTGCAACTAGTACTTTATTATAATGCAACTTAGCTATACGTGCGCGTTTGATGTTTTGTTGTTAGTAAACGTTACCAGCCAATATCATGCCATGCAAAAAGACAACTTTTACCACTATGCTTGTAACCGAAGCATGAAAAATGACTAATTTTCCTAATATAATTATGAAGTCGTACTCATAATCTTTGCAATCAATTTGACTACAATTGGAGAGTTACTAGTTTTGAACTTTTTTTGAGTCCGCATTCTTTTCAAATGATGTGATGCTCAAGGTATGTTTAAATATAAGTATTTGGTACACCCATACACATATATATATATATATATATATATATATATATATATATATAGTTAGATCAATTATACGGTATAATTTTAAGCAAGTTATACTATTTATAACTTTCAATGAAATAATTTTTTATTGATCCAACCGTTGAATTATAATTACTTATCATAAAAAATGTTTGTGTCAAATTTCATAAAAATTGAACATCAATAGCAATGCGATCCTCTAACTCTTATTTTTGTTCATTTTAAGTGTATAGATATATATTATGTTGATTTTGATATATATAAGAACTATGCCAAATAGTTTTAGATTAATTTGAAATTTTACAAATTTAATGTATAGGATGTGAACTTCTAATTCAATAGTGGATTTTATAAAAAATTACACCAATAAAAAGTTATTTAATGGTGTAACATTTTCTTAAAATTATACACTTGATATAACTATATATATATATATATATATATATATATCAAGTAGCAAAAGGGGGCGTACGCCACACTTGATGTAAGATTTACACAAATTGCTTGTATGTAAATTAAATGGGTTGGCTTAGTGGATAAGTAGGTGTGTGTCTTGATTATTCGTGTTTAATGTGTAAGTTAGCATTTAAAAAGAGAAATACAAGTCAGTATGAGGTGGGTCTGAGGACCACCAGATAGGAAAAAAAAAAAACTCAGTAATATCAATTTGCCAAAAATATTAACACATCAACCAGGGGTGTGAAAAGGGTCACATCAACCCGTTTAAGCCTGATCCATTTAAGGTCGTAAAATAAACAAGCTTAATTGGAGTGACATATATCAATAGTATAATAGATTTAAACTAACTCTATTATTTAGTAAAAGGGTTTCATGTGTAAATGACTAATTTAAGGATTTAATTTTGATGTGTTAACATAAAAAATTTTACATTATCATCCAGTTATGTATTGAATAAGCAAACATGATTGATATTCATATCTACTCCCAAAAGGTCATGTAAATGAAAAAAAATGATCTTAGATAGAACTTTTACACTCTACATCAAAGTTAAAGATAATTTAAACACGTTATATTTATCCAAGTAGTCAACAAGTTCTGTTATGTATCATTTATCACTTAACACATTAATTTTATGGGTTATAATTATCTTTCACATTACCTATATTTTTTAATACTATAACTAATGTATCAAGTGATAAATGATACAAAGTAAAACTTTCTAATCGGCTCACATTTTCTTTAGATTCGGTGTGCACTTCCAGCAGCTCTGGTATCATTTAGTTTTGCTACGCTTTCGATCTTCTCTCAGATTTTGGCTCTGGTATGGTCTCTTTCAGTCCTCAATGTTAGGTCTGAGGCGGTTTTTATATCGATGCTTTGAGTTTGGTTGAGTTTTGTGTTTTGACTATTTTGTGTTTGTGGTGGCATTTATCTTATTGATTGTTCAACTAGAGCTTTTGGTATTTTGATGCCTTTGACTGAGGGCTTTCCGGTTTGTGTTTTTGTCACTGATGTTATTGGTGCTCTCTCCATAGTGATTCGGGCATTGGTGAAGTTTTGCTACCCAAAAAGTGCTCTTGTGCCGATTGGGGTGCTTCTCACTATTGAGAATAGTGTGATGCATGGGTTTATGCTTCGTGTTTGAGTATGGTGTCTAAAGCCTCATATATTTGCACTAATTTGTGTTTTTTCTTCTCTTGGTGATAGGTTTCGTTGTGCTTGGAGTTGCGGTGTTATTTCTTGTTGTGTTTCTTTGAAAACTTTGTAAGAAGAGTTGAGCCTTTTTTAACTATAAAAAAGAAAGGGGATGCATGGTTTTTGTAAGCCAGCAAGCAATTTTTAGACAAAATATTCTTTAGTATTTAAGCATTCAATTTAATCTCAAATATTGGGTAAATAACACTAAACACCCTTGAGATTTAAAATTATTAAGCTTCATCTCATTCTTCTACAAATATGACACTCCACCACATTTCTATTATTAAATTCATTTTTTAATTCATTAAACTCATCTTTTCCTTAATATATATAATAAAAATTATAAAATAAATCTAAACATTTATTATTTGATGAAATACTACAACTCCAAATTTTAAAAATATAATAATTTTATAGTTTTAAAAATAAAATTATGTTTTTAAATTTTTCTTTCAAAGTATATAAGACTAATTTAACAATAATATTGAGTAAGATTTATAATTAAATGATATTATTTCATTAATATTTAATAATTTTATATACTTTAAAAGAAAAAGTTAGTAATTTTGTATTAAGGGTTTTTACTTACTGCCTCAAAGTTCAAAAAATAAAATCATGTTTTTAACTTTTTTTCTTTCAAAATATATAAAATTACTTTAATAATATTGAGTATGATTTATAATTAAATGAATATTATTTTATGCCATAAGTTAATATTTTAATAACAAATAGAATGTTACTTTTAGCAAATTTTATTTGCAATATTAAGGATTTCAATATTTACAACCTAAAATTGCATTGGCAATTTCTAACCCGAAATAATAAATGAAAAAACTTATAGAATTGATAGCTTTTTCAAAAACAAATCACACAAATAAATTTTAATTGTAGCAAAAGTGCAAAATAATTCCAAGAGTCATTGTTGGAACAGCAAATTTGTTATTTTATTAAAAGATGTATGCTAATCAAAAGTTAAAAACATAAATATATGTAAGCTAAAATTTTGATATTACACATTAATTTATTTTATGAACTATAATATTCATTTAGTTATAAATCTTACTTAATATTATTACTAAAGTAGTTTTATATACTTTGAAAGAAAAAGTTAAAAAAATGACTCTATTTTTTTAACTTGAAATTATTATGTTTTTAAAATTTGAAGTTGTAATATTTCATCATATAGGAGATAAGCATATTTAGGAAGTTAGTTATCTGATTAACAAATTAACTAAGAGTTGTTAAAAGTTGTTATAGTCTTATTAGATAAGTTGGCACTACTAGACTAAGTGTGCTTGTATATGTAACTCTCTTTGTATCTCTTTCTTCAACAATATACATAGTACACTTTTATATAAGATTATCACATACATCTCTCTCCGTTGAGTGTACCCCTCCTCTTTGCATAAGTCTTGATTAATGGTATTAGAGTGGTGACGATCCATGAGGACTCCAATAGCTTTCGTAGCTTAAACTAGCTTCATACTCAAGACATTTGTGAATCCAATTTCGCTTAAGGACGACGACAATTTCATTCCATGGAAGCTTTGGCAATTATCAAGGCCAATAAGCTCAAAGATCATCTTCTCCAAAGCAAGATGCCATCACGATTTGCCAACATTGCTAATTAAAAAGCAGAAAATGAAAGTGAAGAATTCCAAAAGTGGGAGCAACAAGATCAGCACCTTATAGCTTGGTTATTTGCATCTAATGACCTGAGTTTTACAAATCGCTTAGCAGATTCTAAGTTTGCATGTGAGATTTGGGAGCATCTCGAAGAATGTTTTGCAGTATAAGTGAAATCTAAGGTGAAACAACTCAAAACTCAGTTGAAATCAATCAAGAAACTTAGTTCTTTAGATGCAATATCTGGGCAAGATTAAGAAATTCGAGATTCGCTTTCTATATTAGCAGCACCAATTGCAAGAGAAGACTACATTGAAGCAACTTTGGAAGGGCTCGAAGATTATGGTGTGTTTATCGCCATGGCAATGGGAAAATCTACCACACTATCAATCATTGAGCTTGAATCTCTTCTTCTCTCATAAGAAGACCTCATTGAGAGGTTCAGAAAAAGAGCTTGGGTCGATTCAAGCCAACTTGGCCCAAAGTGGAGAAGTCTGTGGTCGAGGTCAGAACAATGGAAGAAGGAGCCGTGGTCGAGGGTTCAATGGTGGAGATCCCATTCGAGTAGAGGAAATCGCCCACAATGTCAATTATGTAGGAGAATGGGTCACACTATATGGAAATCCTATTAGAGGTTCAATCAAAGTTTACCTAATCCCAATAACACCGCTCAAAATCCTCATCCTCCTCCTTCCACCTCCTTTCACAATCCCTCAGCTCCAGCAAACTCAAACCCTTCATAGGCTTTCTGTCACGACTCGATTTGGACACGTGACCGGCACGTGAGAAATCTTATTCTCATGTAAGCCTCGTGACATGTAATGCTTTATATGCATAATTATTTACAACTCTTTTAAGACATAATTTCATTTTTTATATACAAATCACTCGTTATTAAACCATCTAATCCGATCAAATCTCATAATCTCTCTAAATTCTGAAGTTATAGTAACAACATAATAATATATATAAGTCTGCTTATACAAAATTAGCTAGAAAAGGTAAAGTTTCATAACTACAAGTCAAGAAACCATCATGATATGTATGAACTCTAAAACATGCCCTATGGTCCAGATCCTCCAATAATCCTGGAGCACTGCTAGAAATAAACAACAAACACTCCACCCTAATGAAGCTCACCACTGAAACTCTAATGTTGCTAGGATGATGGTGGCTGGAAGGACTCGTACCGCTTCTCTCTTAAATAGAAGAAGGAAGAGAGGGTGAGTTTTGCTACAAAAACTCAGAATGAGTCCTCACCTGAAACCCCCTTTCACGGGACACCAAAGGAGCAATGCATGAAAGGAATCATAATAACATTAATAATATTCAAAGTCTTACATAATTACATGTACCTACACATATATATGAAATTATTATTTCATAACTCAATAAAAGGAATTTCTTCAATTTACTTTCCTATCTAAGTCACAAAAACCATAGTGTAGTAGCTCCTAGAGAAAGGAATGTCTAGTCTTATACTATCTAGTCTAAGAGTGCCAGACACGGCTCCACCCTCAAGACTTCTCTATGGGTGCCGGACATGGGCTCCACCCTCTCTTCTTCTTTCCCCCGAGACGAGCTAAAGGAAGAACATATATTTTTGTTATCTCTGGCCTAGGCATACTTGGTACCAAGGTTAACGGATTTACTACCATTAACATGCAGCTTGTTCTCTATAGCTATTATAACTGAATCTGAAAACCCTTAAAAACCTTTTAGTTCAGAGAGCTCTAAATCTATCTGATTCTTAAAGTTAGCATAACTGTGGCTATGAAATCATACTCAAGGATCGCCCTTTATAGACATTTGTGATTTCTAAAGCCCAGAATATGTAGCGTAGATGTTCTGAATCTTATAAAGATTCATGCTCTAAAACATTTTGATTCAATATCTAAACACATTTCAATCTGTCAAGCTCTTCATAAACTAGAAACTCAATATCATATTCTGAAATTACAAAGTCTAAAACCATATTTCCAATCATTTTCTCTAAACTTGTTTATGAAACTATATCATATAAATAAACTGGTTCCAGAATCCATTGAAATAATCATAAAAAATCTCTAACAATCACATATAACATCAACTCTGCATAAAATCGGTTTAGCAAACATGGTCTCATAAGTTTTTATCAAAAACATGTTTCATGTTCTAAAACCAGGAATTCTAAACATACAAACTAACAGTAAACTTCAAATCCTTATATAGTAATTCTCTAAAATCAAGCACTAAATTATATTTTTCATGAAAATATCTCTAATGCATAACATAAAAGTCACAAATGCGAACCCACTCACCTAGAGTGGCAGAAAATGAGAGTTCTACATGGACGGAGTTCTTTAAGAAGAATAGCACCAGATCTAATATGGAAGCAATAGAGTTCTAGATTAACTTCTAGAATCTCAAAATAACTTAAATCTCATCCTAATAATAATAGGAGTGCATCATCTCTTACTATCATTGAAAGAACACAAAACCTCCCAAAGAAATGAAAGATTAGAAGGAAAAGAAGATAAAGTGATTAAACTAGACACACCTTAAGTTTAGAAGGAAGAAAATGGAGTTTCTTAAGAAGAAAAGTGAAGAAATGGTGTTTTGGGAGTGAAAGAATCGCACTTTCTGGAGAAAATAGGGTGAAAGGGGTGAGTTTCATGGTCTGGGCCCTCAAAACAGGGGTTTTTATAGTTTTGTTGACCGCACGCTCACCAGAGCATAAAAATCGTTCCTACGCCTTCCTGTTCCCTGACCATTGCATGCTCTCTAGAATATTCCCTGTTTGCTTAGTTTCATTTTCTGTTTTGTGAAGAAAAACAAATGAAATTTGAGTTTTCAGTTTTTCAGTTTTCTTCACAAATGAAAAGAAAACTGAAAACTGGCAAAGCAAACACACCCTTACATTTCTTAATTTTATTTACTTCTTATTAACTTTAAAACATGAATGTAAATAAGGGAATACCCCCATTTGGACTCAAATACAATATTAGAAAAATCAAAATCTCAACAAATCAAAATCCAAAATTTAGGTTTTAGTTTAAATTCGAAAAATCTTACAATTTTGTAAACTTATAAGCTAATAACAAAATAGTTAAAGGTTTCATAAAATTCATCAAAAATCACTCTTTAACTTATTTTTCTCTAGGGAACAATTATCAGGACTTTTGGTCCCAAGAAAGTATTTATAGCCCTCCAAGAGCGTGTAAGGTCCAAACTTGGTGAAATTCAGGACCCAAATGACAGATAAGGGTAATTGACACCTTCTTGGTTCGAAAAAATTTCTAACTTTTTTATGTAAAACTAGGGTATTACACTTTCTTAGCTACCTCTTCCACTATGGCAAACCAGGCTTGGCATCTTGATTCTAGAACTTCACGTCATCTTACCTTTGACCCAAACAACTTGATTGCATGATCAAAACATGAAGGAGTAGTCAGGTCTTCAATGGGAATGTCTAATCTCACCTTCAAACTCAATGATGTGTTGCATGTTCCTTAGATCAAAACCTTCTTAGTGTTGTAAAGTTTGCAAAAGATAATAATGTCTTTTTGAATTTCACCATGACTACTACTTTGTTAAACCATAGGGAACACAAAAGACACTTCTTCACGGCTCCTATAAGAAAGGTCTCTACAATCTTGGCAATATACATGTACACAATTCACCTAGCATAATTTCTTGTTTCAATGTCAATTTCAAAAATTCTGATATTCAATTTGCCTTGTGGCACAAAAGATTAAGGCATGCTTCAAATAAAGTTGTAAATCAAATTCTTTCCTTGAGTAATATCCCTGTTTCATGTAATAAAATTTCTTATCCTTTTTTCGATGTGACATGTGTTGTATGGCAAAGCACCATTAACTTACCTTTCCTACATCTTCCACACAATATGCAACTCCTTTATATCTTGTATTTTTAGATCGTTGGGTCCTGCACTTGTCAATGGAAGATTAGGGGGAAGGTATTATATCTCCTTTGTTGATGCTCACTCAAGGTACACTTGCATTTTCATCTTAACAAACAAGTCCTAAGCTTATAAAGCCTTTGTTCAATTCAAAACCAACATAGAAACCCAAACTGGCCTCAAAATCAATGCCCTTCAATGACAATGGAAAGAATACCTATCCAACACCTTTACCCAATTTCTTTCCCAAAATGGTATTACTCATAGACTAACTTGCCCATACACTCACCAATAAAATGGTAGTATAGAACGTAAACATAGACATATTATAGAAATGGGACTTGCCCTTCTAGCCCAAGTCTCACTCCCTATGAACTATCTAGAAGATGCCTTTCTTGCATCCACATACCTTATCAACACCTTACCCTCACTTATCACAGATCACAAGTCACCCTCTAAAATCATTCACCATCAAATTCCAGATTATTCATTTCTAAAAGTGTTTAGTTGAATATGTTATCCCTTAATCAAACCTTATAACACTCATAAACTTGACTACAAGTCACATAAGTGTATCTTTTTAGTCCATGCACCAAATCATAAAGGATATAAATGCCTTTCACCTTAGGGCAAGATTTACATTTCAAGAAATATTTTATTCAATGAACATGAGTTTCCCTATTTCAAATTATTCTCCACATCCAATACCTCGTTGTCATAGCACCAAACTTCAGCCCTACACCTCAGCTTTACCTCCATTAATCTCACCCCATTTACATTGACAAAACAAGCAACTACACTTGCTAATGCTATAACTATTTCTATCTCACTTGCACCATCAATTCCTGTATTTCTACTTATGGTTTTGTATTAGGTGTGCTTGCAAGTTTTGCTGATCACATAGGCTCCCAGCACTTGATTGAGGTTTAGGTTCAGATAGCAAAAATACTAAAGGATGAATCAGCTTCCATTCTACCTCCTGAGAATCCTAGGCTCCTCCTGCTATTGAAAACTCCTGAACTACTAAGTCAGGATGAAACTCAGCCAAACTAAGATCACACTGTTAATAATCATCCAATGACAACTAGGTGAAATGTGGCATCTTCAAGCTCAAGTCCTATCTAGCTGCTCTAACATAGCCACCTCATGGCCTACTATAGACTAAACCTAAAAGTATTGTACAGCCTTTGTCTTGCCCTCATTGGAAGGAAGCAATGGAGGAAGAATATAGAGCTATCCTTAAAAGTAACATATGGGAGTTGAACCACCCTCCAATGCAACTCCATTGGATACAAATGGGTCTTTAAGGTCAAGAGAAAACCAGAAGGCTTAGTGTAGAAATACAACGCTAGATTAGTAGCTAAGGGCTTCCGTCAACAAGAGGGTTTGGATTTTCATCAAGTGTTTAGCCCATTGACCAAACCTTCAACTGTTAGAGTCATGTTGTCTATTGCTCTCTCAAAAGGGTAGGGTATTGAACAATTTGACTTTAACAATGCTTTCCTTAATGGTGACCTAAAGGAGAATGTCTACATGGTGCAACCAAAGGGGTTTCAGGTCTCAAATATTGGTTTGGTATGCAAGTTGCAAAGGGTTTTGTATGGGTTGAAGGCACCTAGACCATGGTTCTATAAGCCAAGTGGTACACTTCAACAATTTGGTTTTTCAACTGCTAATTAATCTAATCCTTCTCTCTTTACTAGGTTTATCTCAACCTCTACTACATGCATCATGACCTATGTTGATGATATTTTAGTCATAGGAAATAATGCGAAGCAAATTTTTGATCTTATACAGCAACTTAATCAGGTTTTTCTTTGAAAGATCTAGGTGAGCTGAAATAATTCCTTGGTCTTGAATACTGCATAATAGACTAGGAAAGATCCTAGTTTCTCAAGCAAAATATATAAAAGAGCTTCTTGACAAGGTTGGTATGACTAATGGTAAGAGCATGCCAACTCCCATGGTTTTTCCATAGAAGTTGTCAAACTTTGGAGGAACAACCTTTTCTGATTCTCTCTATAGTTTAGTGGTAGAAGGCCTTCAATATGCCACCATCACACAACCTAATATAGCCTATGCTATTAACAAAGTGTCACAATTCATGCAAACACCATTGGAGGAACATTGGAGGGAGTTAAAAGAATAAGGTCCTTGGCTGGTTCCATACACCATGGTCTCATTTTTCACAAAATGAAAGAATTATTGCATTATTGTGACTCTGACTAAGGTTAGATGTTGATGATAAATAGTCAACAACTAGTTTCTATGCGTATCTTGATCCTAACTTATATCCTGGAGCAGAAAGCAACATGTTGTGTCAAGAAGTAGTACTGAAGCGAATTCAAAAGCATGGCAGCCTCCTTAACTAAGATCATGTGCCTATAGAATTTGTCTTGTCCCCATATGATCTTCTGTGATAATATAGGAGTAGTTCAACTATCAACAATCCATGTTTCACAACAAATCCAAGCATTTTGAGCTTGATGATCTGCATTTGTTAGAGATAAGCTACTACAAAATAAGATACATGTCCAACACATTCTAGCATCTATCAATTGGCAGATCTCCTCACCAAACCAGGATCTCTAACTTTGAGAAATTTAGGATCAAACTAGGGTAGTAATTAACACTCCCCTAGGTTTGAGGAAATATAGGAGATAAGCATAATTAGGAAGTTAGTTATCTGATTAACTAATTAACTAAGACTTGTTAAAAGTTATTAGTCTGTTATTAGATGAGCTAGCACTACTAAGACTTAGCTCTCTCTGTATCTCTTTCTTCAACAATATACACAATACACTTTTATATGAGATTGTCACATACCCCCCTCTCTCTCTCTCTGAGTGCGCCTCTGCTCTTTGCATAAGTCTATAATACCATTACACATCAAATAATAAATTTTTAGGTTTGTTTTATAATTTTTATTATGTATATTAAGAAAAAGATGAGTTTAGTGAATATTTAAAAAATATGAGATTCACATTAGAAATGGGATAGAGTGTCATATTTATAGAAAAATGAGATTGAGTGCAACTTCAAACCTTAAGGATGTTAGTATTATTTACCCTTAAGTATATGAAAATTCATCACATAAATTATGTTAAAAATGTATTTAATTTTTATTAATATAGTTATATGTTAACTGTGAATGTATTACTTATGGTTCACGGTACCTAAGTATAAAATTTCTTATAAGCATACTAGGGTGACGCAAAGCATGCAAGTAGTAGTTACCAGTTACCACCTGTATTGTCTTCCACAAATTCCGTCGCTAGAATGCGTCCAGTTTCAAAGCATTTGACCATTCATCCACGAGTGACAATTTGTTACATAGCACCATCAATTATATATTTTAAAAGGGTAAGAGGAGCAATCTATAACAATAAAATAGTATATGGTATACGAAAATTGATTTAAATTAGTTATAATATCTGATATTGAAAAGGACCATCTTGGAGGTATCTTAGTGTGATTCAGATTTGATGAGTTCATTGGAATAAATTGGTCCAATCCACAAATGACCAATTTCTGAGAAACACGGCAATTGCAAGAAAATGAGAACATTCCTAAGTGTTCCGAGGCAGATTTTGGATGACGTGCTATTTGCAAAATCTTTGTGGAATAGACTTTTGAAAACAACCTCTTAGACCCTTCTATTGAAGGATGAAGGATTGGAAAATTGTGGGGAACGAAAAAAGAGCGGAATTAGAATCTGTAATAGTTAAAAGTAAGGTTTTAAATTGCAGTAGTAATAATAGGATAATGAATGTATTATTAAAGTACAATTCAAGTGATCCCAAAACTATAATAGTGTAATCACAAATTGAACCTTGGCTACCTGATTCTGGTATTCACTATTGCTACCTACTTTATATTGTTAACTTCTGTTTTCTTATACCTATCCTAAAAATAAAATATATTTGTTACTTTGTTTTCGTTACTAGAATTTATTATTTTGGCAAGAATATCACTACGTATTTAGACTTCATTGTCCTCTAATATGATTTGAGTCGGTTGCCACATTATAGGGATAATTTTTTTTTTCTGGTTAATTTCTATTACTTACAGGACTTGCTTGAACTTGAGACATTATGTAAAAAAAGATAAATAAATAACAGCAGCAGTTCATGGCTCGATTAGGGCATGTTTGATTTAAGTTTATAGTTTTAGTTTTCATTTTTAATTTTTAGGATTTAATGAAGGAAAAAGCTGAAAATGGATTTTATAGTTTTAATAATTTTAGGATTTCCTTCACAAAATTTGAAAAATAAAAAATAAAAAATGAAAGTGAAAGCTAAAACGAACATATCTTTAGTTTTTCATCAACCGTAATAAATTGAGACATAACGAATCATACAAGGAGAGATAATGTAATACAATTCACTTCACCTAAGTTTAAGAATTTGTTCATCGTTTCAAGAATAACTATTTGTAACATTAATCATTTTTCGAAAAATAAGTATCACAATTGAAGCTTGAGGCTGAGTGGTTACATGATGTAGTCTCAAAGATTTGGAGCAAGAAGTTGTTTAGATTAGCTTTCTTGACTCGTTTCGGCCGCTTCACAACATTACATGGAAGTAGTCAATGTCTTTTTTTTGGGTGAAGAAACGGGGCCTGAGCCCAAACAAAAGAAAACTCGGAGCGCGGCCAAGAAGCCCCAATTACATCAGCAAACAGAATGTTGTCTGAAAACTCAGCATGTCAGCAAAAAAAAAATATAAGCAGGCAAAGCTTGCCAAATGTGAATGCCAGAGTGCAGCTTATGTTAGCAAGTCAATCATTAGAATTCATGACCAAAAAAAAAAAAAAATCATTAGAATTTGTTGATTGTACACAGGATTTTACTTGATTGCTTGTACCAAAACTTTGATCTTTGATTATTGGGAGTTTCTGCTGTATCCTTATTTAAGGATACCTATGTCTTTTAGTTATTTATTGCCAACAGTGTGCCACATATCCCATTAATCTAGTTTATTAAAATCTAAAAAATCAAATATTCACAATCACAACCATTAAAGATAAAAAAGTATTGATACTTTATAGCTATCGAAGTAAAAACTTTGTTTATTAATCAATGAAACCTTTTTAACAAAAAAAATAAAATAAAATCAGCTGATCTATCTGCCTCTCTCACCTGATGAGAAACCAAGACTTTCCAATCCTTGTTCTGCCAATTTTGGAAGTAGTAAATTTATCATTGCTACTATATTAGCTGTAATTATGGTTTACGGTTTGTTCTAATGTAGACATAACCATTTTTTAAAAAAATTTATGCTCAATTGGGTAGTTTGATACTAAAATCATTGTTGAAATGTAACTAAATGTGATTTTGTCAAACATGTTACATAATGTGATTTAACTAAATTGAAACTCTATTTGTCCCCTTTAAACTATAGTTTGCGCGTGCAAACTGGAATCAAACATGCTCTAGGTAGCACTGGATTTGGCGTCCGGGACGGGACACTGAACAACCATAGTGTGTTGAAAATATATATCAGCTCAGTCTCATAGTCGTTTTCATGCAATATTGGAAGAGAAACACTTATCAAATGAAATGGGCATAGAATTGCTAGTTTAAAGGGGCATCGAAACACATTGTTAAAAATGG
Source organism: Dalbergia oliveri (assembly GCA_030441495.1). Classification (NCBI taxonomy): domain Eukaryota; kingdom Viridiplantae; phylum Streptophyta; class Magnoliopsida; order Fabales; family Fabaceae; genus Dalbergia; species Dalbergia oliveri. The sequence continues at coordinate 15,774,410 of JAMLFY010000012.1, forward strand.
GATACTGAACCAGACACGAAAACATGGTGCAGCACTCATGTTCCTGCACCAAGGTTCTGACTAGACCATTATGTTGCTAGTGACCCTTCCATTGATAGAAGCAATATTGTGGACTTTGCACCTTCATAGATTTTATTGGTTTTTAAATGGAAGCTTGAACTTCTATTTGAGAAAGGTTTATTCTAACCTGCAAAAGATGCAATAAAGTGACATACAAAGCATTTTTGTTTTGAATGCAAGGAGATAATAAAAAATAATTTGTTAATCATTATAAAAAATAAATGATAATTTATTTAAATATATCTTATAAAAAATTGAGTATATAAATTTATTTTAAAAGTAAGTTAATATTTAAATAATTAAATAAATGGATAACATATAAATATGTCATTCTATTTTATATCTTCTTTTAAATATCATGTTTATAAGGTTAAAAAAATCTCGATAGATAACATATAATAAACAATAAAGAGTTTATTTTATCAAAATTTTGCACATTTCAAAAGTTGAAATTGTTGAATAAAGAAAAAGAATAGGTAAATAATTTTACTATATCATAGCATTTATAGGACGACAATATATCCATGAGAAAAGGAACATGTCTCACGCCTTCCGCGTTTAAAATTTTGCCTTTCATTTCCCATTCCCCATAGAGATTTTGAATTCCTACGGTGTGAAGGGGTTTATTAACAAATTTCAAAAAGAGAAAAATATCACAACCGACTTGATTGTAAGGGCACATGAGGAATTTCATCCCCACATAAGCCTCGTGATTGCTACCGTACTATATACATACTTTATTCATAAAGATCGATCTAGATCATAATTGAACTTATAATAATTCTGAATAAACCCTTTTGCCATAAATAAAACCTAAAATTGTAGCTATGGTTTATAATTTAACTGAGTTGCTTGTTTACAAATAGATTCGTGAAAGCTAGATCAAATTCTAAATACAAAATGAATCATACAAACAAAATGCAAAATAGGAATCTATGGTCCGGTTTGTCACATCACTTAAGCACTTTATCGTAATAAAAAAGACTTCACTCATGTGCAAGCTCACCAAACTAATAATATCAATGCTGAGGAGGAAATAGAGGAGGATCCTAACTACACCCGTATCTATGGAAAAAAAGGAAGGAAAAAATGGGTGAATTTTATTACAAAACTGCGAGTGAATCCTCACTCATAACCATACACGGGACATGAAGGAAATACCTAAATAACAATGCAATGTTCTCAAATCATGTATGTTCGTTTACATAATAACAAAAGAATCATAAATCAAGGGCAACATAAAACCATGTTATTTTCAAGGCATTACAAAGAAAGAGAGAAGACAAAACCTATCAACATAATATACCTTGATGGTTTGGGAGAGCTAAATTGGGATGGGATTGGAAAAAAAGAAAGAAAGACGTTTGGGTGTGTGTGTGTGTGTGTCGGTTTCTACTTCTTTTGGGGGGAGGGAGCCTGATAGGGCTTTAAAAAGGGTCATAAGTGAAATGGCGTCATATTCTAATCCTATCCCACACACATATGAAGCAGAGTAAAGCTCACACGGAACCTGAAAACACCACCACTCGCTCCAGTGAGCCTATGCAGCAGGCACAAAGGCTCGCTAGTTCACTGTCGAGCCATACTCGCTATAGCGACAATGTTCTTCATAATTCTGTAGAATCTGGGGTTGCAAGTTGGTTTCTGCCTCTAGGGAAGCGGCTCTGGTGGATCCCGGAGACTTTAGGATTGTACAAAACCTATCTACGGAACACGTGTACATCGATTATTATAAAAAGCTTTAAAAATATTTTACAATTTCAAACCTAAATATCCATAATAACAAATACTATTAATGCGACATGATCCAAATTAAAATTAAAAATGCATACATAATGCAAATCCAATAAAGATAATTGAAAAAACGAAGATATGTTATTTCATCCCACCCGTTTAACAAATAGGAACTTTGCCTAACTAATCCTATGAAGACAAAATATGTCCTCATTCCTATCCCTTTCTGAATAATTCCGCATGTATCCACTTTCAACTTTTGTTTTATTATCCATAGCCGGTTATATCTTTTTACTAAATTAAAATATTTAATTTATAAAATATAAAAATATATTTTATAATTAATAAAAATAATGAATAAATTTAATTTATGTGATTTCAATTACACATCTTTTACTTGTATATCCTTTTAATAAATTAAAATATCAATTTTAAAATATATGTTCTAATTAATGTGTAATAATTAGTAAAAAATTATATATAATCCTAATTTATATCATCTTAATTATTAGAGTAGTATATCAATTACAATATTATTTTTAATAAAATAGTAATGTAATTATTTTTAAAATTAATAAATATTTAGTATCATTATCAAAGAAGTGTAAATTGTGGAATTGATTTTTTAAATATTTTAATGTTAAAAAATTAAAGGTTCTTTTTCCAAAAAAATTAGTATGAAAAAATTATGGAATTGATAGGTTGGAATGTTCAAGTTGCAAAAAATTAAATAAGGTATAGTGAGACAGGTAGAATGATATTTTTTTTTTTTGTTATGATTTTCAAAAGTTCTAGGTTTGAAGTTAAAAACTTTTATCCTAATTTGGAATTTTGCCTCCATCATCGTCATCTCCGTCATGGGTTCTTTGAAATTAAAAACGTAAATATCCATAATAATAAATTCTACTAATGCAATACAATTCAAATTAAAAATGAAAATACATATATACTATAAATCCAATAAAGATAATTAAAAAAAATAAAGGTGTGATAAGGTTTTCTTGTTATCATTAATTATCATAATTATAATAGTTTTTTTATAATTAATCCTATCATTATAATCCTTAATTATAATAAATATATTTATTGTTAATTGTAATTTTTTATAACATAATTATAATAGCTTTGTTATCATTAATACTATAATCATATATATAAAAATTTTATGGTATAATATATTCAATTATAATTTTTTTTGTGTTATTTTTTATATTACTTTTGTTAATGGTAAAGATGAATGTGTGATTGAAAAAAAAAATTATAATTAGAAGGCAAATTAAGTTCAAAAACTTACTTTATATATTAAGATTATAAAAATGATGGGTCATAATATTTTCTATGAATAACATATGGAAGACTTTCCATGTAATGAGTCTTAAATATTAGTATTATATCAATTATTATCGATATGATTAAGAATAAATTATCATATTAGTATTATAATTAGTCTTAAATATTTGATTAAGAATAAATTTGGTAGAAATTAAATTTTGAATTATTATTATATCAAAATCAACCAATTAGCAATTTGTTAACAATTTGACCTGCCTATTTTCTTTAGAACAAAAAAATATACTAATCTTAAAATTTATTTATTTCAAAAATATTTCCTTTTTAATTTTTTATATCCTCATAATGCGAGGCTATTAATGATTCTTAATTTTATTATAGATTGTAATTATATTGACATGTGTCCTCTCTAGTGCAAATTGTAATCTTTAATGATTGTAATATTTGATTTTATTTCATATGAAAGATAATTAATAAATAAAATGTATATTAAGATCAAAAAAATCTTTAGAAATAAAGATTGAGAAATGTGGGGCCTAAATCATTATATGAGTAACACGTAAAGCCTAAATCACTATATAAATAACACATGTAATAGTTTCCATAAAAGAAGTCTGAATATTAGTATTAGTATAGTAGATATTTACTTTTTAATTTTTTATAATACCCTCATAATGTAAAGCTATTAATGATTCTTAGTTTTAATTGTAAATTGTAATTTTATTGACATGGGTCCTATGTTAGTGCAAATTGTAATATTTAATTATTGTAATATTTGATTCTTTAATTATTGTAATATTTGATTTTATTTCACATAAAAAATAATTAATAAGTAAATTTTAAATTAAGTTCAAAAAATCTTTAGACATAAAAATTGGAAAAAGTGGGACCTAAATCACTATATAAATGACACATGAAATCTAAATTACTATATAAATAACACGTGTAATAGTTTAATGAAAGGAGTTCGAAATATTATTATAGTAGATTCAGGACAAACTTGTGGTTAAATTTTATTAGTAAGTTATCCTTGAAGCATATATCAGGCACTGCATATGTTGCCTCCATCATCAATTTTGCGAAACAAATAAATCATTCTATTTTCTAGTTTTTTATCGCTAGATCAAAATTATGAGCTTCTGTATTTGTTCTTATTTCTTAACAAAGATATATTTCAACATAGATTTGCCCTGTATATAATTTTATACACAAATTGTCCAAGGGCTTTGTGCAATTCAAAACTAGTGGCAATAGTGATTAGGATTTTATTTTAATACATATATAGTGTCACATTAGTTACTATAGTTAACCTTCATCTCACTACTTAAAAAGCCACACTAAATATGAGATTTTATTGGTTGTTGGTGTATCAAAATTAAAATCGAGTGACTAAATCATTAACATTTTTTAACATCATTTTGAGTTTTTGACCAGTTTCCGCCTCAAGATCGTTGCTCTGTCATAATTTTATCTCGATTTTGTTTTTGGTCGAGGTCATAATTTTATCTGAGAACGGGGTCATTCCAAATACTCTTGCATTGTTGAACTGAGACAATGAATAGAGGCCCACATTTGTGCCACCGCAGCACGTAGAGGCCTATTTCAAGCCATAACTGGACCTTATCAACAAACCAATCATGTGTTCCTTCTCAATTTCAACAAAACCATCAAGTTGGTTACTGCATATAAATCGTCACATGAATGACCACTCAAGAAGAATATTTTAACATTCATATGATGAAGCTTTGAAAAAGAAAAAAAAAACGAGCTACAAGCTTTGACAAAAAAGTAAAAATTATGTGGATAATAATATAGTAAAAAATACGTAAATCTTTTTTATTTTGCAAGATTTTTAGACTATAATTTGTGATAATTATAAATAAATATTAATAAAATAATTTATATTAATTTGTTAGAACAAAAAAAAAATCAATTTCGTAGTTTAAAGAATTATTAAATGAGGATTGAATCATTTCAATAAATATAATATCTTTAAGATTAACATATCGATTCTAAAGAACTTATAAAGATAAAATAATTTTATTAATGATAAATAATTAAAATAATAGTGAATATTTTTAAATATGTATTAATGATAATTAATAAAAAAAAACTTTGTATGATGAGTAATTTTGTAGATTTATATACATATATTTAATTTAATAAGACACTTTGTACTAAAGTATATATTTTAAAAAGCAGAGAGATTGGGTGTGTAATATGAGCATTTCTCAAGAGATAGAAATACAATATACTCTATAATAAATAAATACATAAATCAAGAATAATTGTAAAAATTTTAATATTTCATAAGGTGGACCACTAGTTGAGGGGATATTTGTTTCAAGGTCTGAAACTACATGTCCAAGAATCACATTTTGAAAATATTATTTTTAGGAATGTCATTTTTGGACATCTTTAAAAACTTGTTTATTTAACATAAAAACTATGGGAATGTTTTTTGAGATTCCAAGGAATATATTAGAAATTCGTTTGCTTTATGATATATGCTCTTGGCAATATATGTCATAATTCTCAAGATACTCTTAATGTATCTAATAATATTGGGAGAAGTGAAATAATTGAGAGATGTTGTAGTATTTTTGCTTAATAATTACCATTTCTATGGCACGAGAATATTTTATTCTCACTCTCTATTTTGGAATAAAATCTCATTAAAATATAGAATATATGTTTTCTGAAAATAATTAGTATACATGTAGAACTAATTATACAAAACTCATAATAAATATGAGAATATATCATTTCAAATATTTATTTGTGAGAATGAGTTAATAAATCTCGAAACAAGTAAATTACAAAGGATGATTGATGAGTTATGTCCGAACCCCAAGTTCGGATTATTGCAAAAAAGAACATGTTTCGCGCGGATAAAATTAACATCCAATTCGTTGCGGTTGGGGAAACCGATTGAAAATAACATTTTGGTCGCACTTTGGCGTTGATGTAGGCGAAAGATACACTAGTGTGTCGATAAGTTAATATTGTCCGCACCATGTTTTGTTGTTTTGCAAGCCAAGTTCTTCCATCTTCCATCCTCACCTAACTCATCCCACAAAGCAGTTTATGATGGCTTTTGCTTAGGGACTTGCAAGGTATTAATGTCGAGTTTGAAGCTAAAAATTTAATTGGGGAAAGAAAACGATGTCGATGATTCATGGGCACCACTAATTTTCAGCCCCACAATTATCCTATTGATGCAGACCATGATTTCATTTAAGACTGAGACAGCGGTGTTGGTACGTATTTGATGAAGCAAGCAAATATAGGATGGTTTGTGATTATTTTTTTTTCCCAAGAAAGTATATGTCGGTCGGCAAACGAGGACTAGTCTTTCAAGAGAGGCTAATCTTTCAAGCATCTAGACACTTTAAAAGGGATCCCTTCCAATATCATCTTTTTCATATATATGAATTTTGACATCAAATTAGAATCTTATGTCTAATAAATTCGAGCCCCTTCCACTCAATCCAACATCTTATTAGTGGATAGAATATAGTTTAATTAAAAAAAAAGGGATGCATGTCAAACTTCGATGGTTAAATATTTGTCTATTTGCTTAGTCTTGAGAGCCTTTGACACGTTTGATAGAAGAATAATGATTAATAGTATAAAACTTGATAGGATAAGACATGGTAATATAAAGCTTGATAAACTTTAATATTATTAGTATTTGGTGTAACATTGAATAAGATATTCGATTTTGTATTCAGTAATACTATACTATTTATTTATAAATAATTCTAATATTTAATTAAATACTAAATAAAATAAAATAATAGTAAAATAGGAATTTTTATTATAATAATTTTGAAATATTATATTTATGTACATATTTACTAATTAGAATTTAATTTATATTAAATGTTATTATTTATTTCAATATTTTATAATTATTATTATTTCAATAATATATATAAATAACACTATTTTATATACTTTAATATTTTATATTTTTAATTATAATTATTTAAATTTAAGTTACTTATCCTTACTTTTATATATTATATATTATTTATTATTTATTTAAAATATTTAAAAAATGATATTTTAAATCAACAAAACTATTATTCATAGAAGCTACGTATCTTAAACTTTATTCAAAATGATATTTCACAAAACCAAATTCAACCAGTAGAGAAATTTCAAATAAATTTTGAACCCGTTATAAATGGTTGTGAAGCTATTGAACCGATTGATACATTACTGTCAAGATCACACTCTCTTATGCACCACCTCTCTATCGCAAGTCTTGCAGAAGCGTGAACACCGTCCTTCTTAGGTCACGGTGCTTGTGGTGCACTGAACTGAATTTGGGTTCAGTAGAAACCGAATCAAACTTTTTAACAAATTTATGATTCAGATTTTGAACCATTTAAAAATTTTGATTTTTGGATAGAGAAATTCTTATATGTTCTAAAATCCATTTAATGTGTGATCTATAAACATATACAATCAATCATTTTAGATTGTTTATATAACTTTTAAACATTAAAACCAAAATGAATGGTTAGACATGGTTGTGGGACACATATTAAATATGCTAGCATGCAAGAATTTCTCTTTTGAGAATAAGTTTTTTGGTTTGGTTATATATTTGATTCAGTTTCACTGGTTTTTTTGGTACATCCAAATAGTCACAAATCTCTGTACTTCATGAAATAATATGGAGTCTTCCTTATCACAATGCTTTTTGTACTCTACTTGTTAATGATTTTGGTGTGTTTGTTTCAATTTTTGGTTAAAAAAATGATATTTTAAATCAACAAAACTATTTTTCCATAGAAGCTACGTTTCATAAGCTTTATTCAAAAGCTTAAAAAAATTGTTTAACTTTTAAGTACAAACTGAAAAAATGCACTCGAAATTGTAAAAAAAAATGACGCTCGTGAAAGAAAAGCAAAAGGATTCAATTAAAGCATTTAAACCCTTAGATTTTAGGCGTTAGTTAGAGAAGAACATCTCAGAAATAAGGATGAAACAAACAAATCGGATCTTGATACAGTACACCATTATTTTGGCAGGGACAATGTGGAAAACATGATTCATAAAATCTTATATCACAACTCATACGCAGACACAAGTGTCCACAATCGAATGAACTAAATATTAGTTTATGAAGAACCATGCTTTAAAACAAAATCTAAACAAACAATAGAGTTCAACACAACATTAAAATAAACTAATAAAAGCAAAAGACCAAGTATGAAGAAATCAGTGGTTACTGGTGAGTCACTAGTTTGATATGAAAATGATAACTAGGAAAATCACATCAAACCAACCAATCTTATTCTAAAAGCCTAAGCCCATCTAACCAAACCATCAAAAGAATGGTTAAATATTTGTTTTAGGGATTTCTCTGGTACTTGTATAAAGATTCAAGGATATTGATATTTTGTAGTTATTTATGGATAAGATTGTGTCATGTGTCGTATGAAATCAATTTATTAAAATATTAAATAATAAAAATTCGATCACAACTATTGAAAACAAGAATGGCAGTGAAGGAAAAACCTTTGTTTTATTCTTTTTAATCATTTAACTTGTAAAATATAATTCAAATTAGTCCTTATAACAATTCAAATTACTCTCTACGAAAATTGCTACAGAAATAATTCGAATAATTTTTTACATCTTTAAAGATAAAATTGTTAACTTCTTAACTCTTAATTCTAAAACTAAAGTGAAGCATGCAAATAATTTTAAGTATTAAAACTAACCTTCACTCTCAAAATAATAATAATAGGGCAAAAGGTGGAATGAACACAGAAAGATTCCAAAGAGATAATTTTTTTTGTTTTTTAATTTTATGAAGTGAATGTGGTTTGCACATAGCTTTCAAGGTCTCCTTTGTGGGTTTGCGTTGAAAACTTCATGGCTTAGCGTGAAAGAGCTGGACTCCAATACATTCTATTACTCCACGTCATGACACCCTCCCCTCAAATTTAAACCTCCCTACTCTCCTCTCACCTTCAATCCAATTCACAAACCAAACCACCAAAAGAAGGGAAGAGGAAAAACGGAAAAAGAAAAAACTTTCACTTTCTCTGTTTTCCTCTGTTTTTCAGTCTGTTTCTCTCGACTCAAAAATCAAAATGGAGGGTCTTATTCCATTTGTTTACAAGGCTATCATGCAATACAAGAATGGCAAAGAAGGGCCTCTTGGTTCATGGCTTTGTGAGTCACCTTCATACTCATACATGAAACTTCCCGGCGACTCAGGCCAGTTTCAAACCTCTGCTTCTTCTCTGCTTTCCTCTGATTGTGAGTTCTCTGCTTCTTCACCATCTTCCAAGCCTTCTACTACTTCTTCAAGCCAAATCAAAGTTTCTTCAGGTGCTCAATCTCCACGTCGCCTCTCGAATTCCCACATAGTTTCAACTTGAAAAATGCATCCTTTGCATAAAATGTGATTGTGAAGTGTTACAGGCTTGCCTTTCCAAAGTGGTTCAAGTTTGGCTCTTTAGTTTGAAGTTGCAACTTGCAAGCGTGTGGAGAAGATTCCTGCGCTTGGTTAGTAGTATTGTGCAAAATTGTAAATATTGGTTCTCATGCTTTAAGAAAATGTCTATGTTTTATGACCAAAGGGTCATATAAACTGTGTGTTATTCTAAAAAAAATTGTAAGTGAGATGTTTGGGTTCCTTGGCCTAAAGGGGCTATGGAAACTAGAATTTGTGGAATAACTAGACTGCAATTGTTTGTTTTATTTGATGTTCTGATTTTTATTCCCCTTATAAAGGAAGCATGCTTCTTGTACTTTTATTGGCATTCCAAGTCTAGTTCTTGAGTAATTGCTCATTAAAAAGAAGTAGAAATAAGTATAAGTTTCTCTGGCAGGTAATTATTTTTCTTTCATCAATAAAGGTATAGGTTAAAAGGAAGGTTTGCTTTAAGGTCAAATTATATTTTCAAACTCATTGAATGCTTATAAATATATATAAATCACACACTAATAATAAAAAGTTTAATAACCGAATCCAAAACAGAACTATATATAAATAGAAAGCTAATCGGATGTGCAATCCCATTTCAAGCAAAGAGTTTGAGGAAATGAAACTATCATTGAAGACTATAATAAGCAAAATACTATTTTGTGACTATATGGATCGTTATCATGCAACACGAGTATCATAATAAAGATAATGTTTCAACTTATTTATATATCTTGTTTGGTGGATGATGGCGTGTAAAAACGGAAACTGTCATTAGAAGTAGGCTCACTTGCGCCAGGTATGCTTACATTGTAGTTTCTACATGTAAAACCTAACCCAACTTGTGCCAAGTATGCTTGCTTACATATAAGTTTCAACCTGTAAACCTAATCCAACTTGATATTTTTCATTGTGCTGAATATCATCGTGTTTTAAGTGGTTTGTTTTAGGATATGTTTGTGAATTGGATTTTGAAGAGGAAAAGGAGAAGAGATAGTGTAAAATTATATTCTCTTTCTTTAATCAAAAAATTAACTCAAACGTACCATTATGTAGCATTTTGTTGGGGAGGGATAAAAATAAGGGACAATGAAAATAGTAGAGATAGAGATATAAATAATAAATATGTATAAGGTATTATTTGAAGAAAAAATATTAAATTTTTGTTTCTATATCATGTCCTCTTATCTTAATATTTTAGATGTCCAGAAATTTTATATTTTTCTAGGAATAATAGAAATTTTTTTATCTCATATTTTGTCTCACTGCCAAATAAGTTGGTGTCTCTAGTGTTTCTTTAATTCTGTCCCGTATCACACTAACCAAACGCTACCTACGTCTGGAATCTATTTATACCAAGAATCTCGAACTTTCATTGGCATGATTTTTATTGTTAATGGCTCAAAACTTTCATAGCCTATAAATAAATCAAGTTTTTTTTTTTGGTATCTTATATATGGATTACTTGATCTTATATATTTTGTGTTTTGAGATTATAACAGTGAATCACTGAAACTCCATTTTCCGTGACGTATTCCTTCACAGAAATTCAAAACGTGTAGTTTTATTACTTTTTGTTTGCGAGCCGGAGACGTATACATGTAATTGGGCCCAACAGATCTGGCTTGGTCGAATTTGGTCAAGTTTAAAGGTGTATTTACGAGTTTAGCTTGGAGGAGAAATGGAGGGAATGAACACATTTTTGAAGGTTTTGTCCATTCTTGAGTTTTACCTTCTATTAATATCTCAAAACCCTTCATTTAATCTCATTTATAAGTTTCCTCCAATTGAAGAGTTTTAAATAAAATTATAATGTAATGTACTATTTTATTTCTATAAAATTTTATAAGGATATTTTTACCCCTCATTTTAACGAAGAGTCTAGATTAATATAAAGATATTTTATATATAAAAAAAAATTAAAATATGTGAAAGTGAAAAATTGAGGGAAAACATCTTAAAAGTGAGCGATTTTCTCCTCTTGGATGGAAGTGCTGCAAGATAACATTACTAGAATTTTACAGCCTTATCAAATGTGGAAAACAAAGTTTTACTTTAAGGCAGCTGGGGAGAAAAAATGATGTGAAAATTTTCATAAATACTTCATAACATAAAATTACACTTGAAATTAATCTATAAAAATTTCTACCCTATTTTCAGCCCTAAACCAAACACACCATATAATTAGTAGCCAAATATTTTTAGTGAGTGACATACAAGAAGCGTACACCATATCCATTCACCATTTGAACCAAAATGAACATAAGTTTTACTAGCATATGTACAGATATCATAGTTCATAGGTGCCAGATTATACAATAGATTCTTTAGCATTAGAAATAGCACGCAGTGGCAGACACTTGATTGGCTAGCCGCAAAACAAGTATATGCAAACAACTACTAAAATTAAAATAAAATAATACTATATTTAATCCATAAGCATTTTAAATTATAGATAACACTCCAGCAGCTCTCTACGTTTTACAGGCTACTAAATTGATGTAAATCGCATGCATGCAGCTCAAGTATGGCATGTTTGCTACAGTACAGAAGAAAGATAAACAAAATCATATCCAAAGCTTAGTAAACCAGTATCTATATCTAAGCTGAAAGGTGCTGCCAGATTGAACAAAAAAAAAGAAGAAAAATCAATCAGCATTAAAAGGGAACATTAATAAGGGAAAAAAAATTTTGCCCACATGTCATGGCGAGGACTGAAGCAACATTTACAAGAACTATCAAAGATGCTGGGGATGTGTATGGCGGTCATGTGTCTAGCGAGCAGACCGAGCCAAGCTAGACCGAAGCTGAGATCCAAAACATCACATGTGATGACATTGCTGTGAGAAACCAGGTGATAAAAGCCATGGCTACAGAAACCTGGTATCTGTGGCAAGGGATACTCTTACGCGTCCTGCAGAAATCCAGGTCTCTCGCATATAAAACTACGATTCCGGCTGATGAGCAGGCGGCTGCCAGTGACAAAGTAGCTGTTACCTGCATTTCATAAATCACCATTATCTTACCTGGTAATCACTTCAATTTTTATTAGATTATCAGCAATATAGTGCCATATGAGAAAAAGGAAAATGACAAAGGTTTGATTCCAATCCCATCATTATAAGATACAAGTTGGAAATCGGAAGTACAGATTTATCAGCACTGCACCAGTCTTAAGTTTCACCAAGCATGGTTAACAAAATACCAAACAGGGAAGTACTAAAGCACCGACATGTCATTTCAGTGCCATGTCCACGTGTCCCTAATGGACCTCATAAGATATACTAACAGCACATTGATATATGTTTTATTTTATTTTTATTTTTTTCACCTACATAAACAAGACCATTTGCAAACACAAATTTTGCACCTGTTTTAAACTTTTAAGCAACTTAAAATAATCAAAAATCCTTTTCCCACTAAATCAGCGAAGCAATTTTTAGAAATGAACAAAGAAAATAAGACATGGATGAAACTTATATACATTGACATTATGAATTATGAATAATAATTGATGTGCTTGTCAAACTGCATTTTCATTTTTTATGCATTATGCTAATTTTTTTTTATATTTTGAAATTTATAGATGTTATAATAAAATAAACTAATGAAGGTTACAAATACAAAATGTTATTTATAGAGAGTTATAAACACAAAAAAATAAAAATAAAACATAAAAAAAAGGTATACCACAAAAAAAGGGAGGGATAAAAAGACCAAGGATCTAAAACTGCAGGAGTTATTGTGCAGTTGTAACTGCTACTGCTAGTGTTAATGGGTTAGTGGGATGTGCATTAATGGTAATTTCAACTCTAAATTGACTTGTTTTTCTTTCCTTTTATTTCAGTTTAATGCCATGATAATCTTATTTTGGGAAGATGACACTCAGATAATAAACTCCCTATCCCATTATATCACTAATGATGATGTCATTTTGGGATGATGAAATTTGGATACTAAACTCCTTATTTCTCATTATATAATACATATATGACATCTCTGTTTTACAATTTTTAAAATTTGGTGTGTCCCATGTCCATGTCCGTATCTACACTAAATAGACATTATTAAATTGATGTTAAAGTAGCATGTAGTGTTTTTTCTAACTCTTTGCCTTTACCAATGAATGATGCTTATACACAAAATATAAAGTCTTAGTTTACAAAGAATACAGATCATCAGTTCATTAGATATTGTCCAAAGATAAGAACTCTCACAAAATTTAAGCATAGACAATCTGATCCAGCTGTAATTACCTTAAGGGTATGTTTGGTTGAGAGGTAAAAATGAGATTAAATATTCCGTGATTGAGTTTTATGTATAATTTTACACATGGAGCCAAATCATGGAAAATTTACCCCATTTTACCCTCCAACCAAAAATACCCTAAAAGTTAAAACATTGAAGTTCAGAAAGAAATTCTGTGACTATTTCAAGTAATCAGTAATTCCCAACCATATATTTGCACCAATTGAATCCATGTGCAAAAATACATCTGATTATGTTTATGCGTTTTTCTCCTTTCATTTTCTTTTGATAAACTTGAAAATAAGAAAGAGACATCGGAAGTAGCCTGAATATATTTTTCAGGAAAAAGAGAGTGCTTGATTATTACCCAATCACCAACAACAAACAGGCTGACAAGAATTGGATTTCGTAGGTCTCTTTTTCTCCTCAAGGCATAGATATCAAGACATGCAAGTCCAAAGCTCCAGAGCACTTGAAGTCCCATTGATGCAATTAAATAGCTGAAAGTTCAGGAAAGTACCAGAGTTATTTTCACAAGAAAACATTACATTCAACTTTAAGCCAAAAAAAAAGAAGAAGATAAGTTGTAAACATTTATGCATATTTTAACCATTAAACAAAGTTATCTGAGAATCCAATGCACTGAACAAATGACAAAAGCACAGACAAAGATTTCCCATGGCTGACACACAAATAAAAGCATTACCGTCTTACATGACAAAGAATCTCACATGGTAAATTTACCCGAAATAATGCTGGCAGGAACAAGCAACAGATTCCCACAACTTGTATTAGCCTAGAAGATCTCTTGAATCCCAAGGACAGAGTATTGCACTCATATTTATTGCTCAATCCAAAGATTATCAATCAAAAATGTGAAACATAGATATATACCAGAAGAATATACAAAAACCGTTACCATTAGGATTTGGAAGAAATAGATGCAACCAATTTATAGTGCAAATTGGCAAAAGGTGACATTCCGTCTTGTTTTAAACCATGTCTCCAGGCAAGACATTTCAGTCTTGTTTTAAACCATGTCTCCAGGCAAGACATTTCAATCTAAAGGTCGTCAGTGACTACAAATTGTTATAACTAATCACTAAAAATGATACTAACTACTAAGAATGCATTTCCTTTATGCATTCTGACGGCAGCTCAATTGATTGATTCTGAGCACCAGTGTGTAATATACTTCTCTCACTTTCATGCACGACAGACACACATTGTTAAGAAAGGCACCACCAAATCCTCACATCGCAATACATGACAAAACGTGTGCGAAAGTTTCTCAATTACAAAGGAGTAGAAAACAGAATAAGTACGCATTAAGTTCCACATAACACCAAAGGAGCTGTTGTACACGTGAATTAGTCATGTTCAATAATGAGGTGTTTTGGCAGTTCCCAAAAAGCCGGCACTTAACAAGGTCATGACATTTACAACATCAAGGGAAGAATATGCAAATGGTAATTTTATCCAATAACTCCAGTCCCCACACAAAGTATCTGCTTGGCTAAGATGAAAAGTGGAAAATTTGGAATGAAAATCATCACTTTCTTACTTGGTCCAACAAATATATACATATTAAATAAATGTAACTCATTTTCACTAATAAAAATCAGTTAGGCTGTTTCCTATAAAATTGTGGGTAAAATAAATGCAGAGATCAGCTTTAAATGCAGTCTTTAACAGATTTTGAATTTTTAACACCCATTTCTTAATAGGAAACCAAACTAACCCTTCAGTTGAAAACCATCACTCTCCTTGATCGGGTCTGATGTGAAGATACTAAGGGCATGTTTGGATGGAAGACTGTGGGAGTTAAAAGGTAGGCAAAAATTAACATATCATCTTCATTTCAAGTAACTCTCCCCATTTGGGAATTTTATCCAAAAAACAAGAGATCATTATTCACCAACGTAACTCCCCAATAATCCCTTACTCATTTTCACAAAACATATCACACCCTCTAAATTTAGAAATGATAATTCTCCCGTCCCTTCCAAAAAAGAGAAAAAAAAACTCCATCCAAACACGCCCTAAATCCTAATTAAATCACATGCACACATACATAAATACATACATACAAACTACAAGCCCAAAAGCTAGTCACTTTAAGGCAAAAAAAAACCAATGATCTAGTAGAACTTTAACAGAAAACCTTAATTGCATCAAAATTCATTAAAATTAACAAATAAAAAATAAAAAAAAGAATATAGGAATACCAGAAAGCAGTGTAGTTAGAGAAGCCAAGGGCAGTGACCATAAGGCCAATTGAAGCAGAACCAAAGGCACATTGCCCTAACCTCAACAAGAACCCGCTCCTCGTACCTGGCCCACCTAACAACCTCTTCATCATCCCTTTTCTTCTTCTTCTTCTTCTATTTTCAATGGAAAAAAGAACAAAAAGGAAAATAAAAATAAATAAATAAAAGCCCTAGATTTCAGAACCGTTCCATTGATGGGGATTCTTCTCTGTTCCTCTCTCTCTCTTTATATGCATTGGGGGGATCTGATTGTAGGTGTGAAGTTTAGAGAGAGAGAGAGAGAGAGAGAGGATTTGGGAGAAGGGAAGAAGAGTGTGTGTGTGTGTAAAAGCTGCAGAGAGAGGGAGTGGAATGATGGAAATGGTTGTGCTGTGTTGTGCTAAGGTGAGTGCTTTGGTTACTGTTGCACACAAAAAGTGTTATCTTCCCCTTGCAACTAGGACGAGCTGTTTACAGCAGCTTTCCTTGCTTTTTATTTTTAGACAAATGGCAATTGTATCAATAAATTGTAGGATAATATCGAACATTCTATTTATTATTAAATAGGATATGAATTATCCTTAAATAAATTTAATTTTAATAGTAGATGAAATATGAAATCAATATTATATGACCATGAATATAAATAACACAACTCTTACTTTTAGGTTATTTTTAGATTCACTTTGCTTTTTAAACACCCATGAATCACTAATTACTGTATTTGCATACATGTTCCATCAAATGATCCAAATATGATTATATCTCACTTTCTCACTTTACAACTTTTTTATTTTTTTATTTACAAATGTTTAGGTTAAGAGAAAAGTCTCATCAATCTAGTATTATGGTGTATCTCTAAGCTCATTAAGTATTAATAGAAATATTTGTAAATCATCCACCAACCAGAAACCTAAGAATTGAGCTCAACTCAGGGCAATATATGGGCAGAAAGTCAACTATTTGAGCTAACTCTTAGTAAACACAAATATGAATTTAATTTATAAGTATCGATAGTATATAACAATTTGATATTTATAATTGTGATTTATTAGATTTGCATCATGTATTTTTGTTTTTCATTTGAATTTTTTTGTTTTGGTAATGTTATAATATATTATGGATTCTTCCAGTTTAAGAGTTTTTTTAATTTTCCTCTTTCTTTTTTCTTTTTTATTTTTTATTTTTTTATAAACCCATGGATATTTGCAACGATTTAGGGTGCACTTATTTCACATTAAAAAAATTATTATAACTTTAAATTATATATGTAACTGAAAAAGTTACAAATTATTTTTTCATAAACTACTCTTTCTAAAATAAAACTAAAAACTTTTTCAAGATTATGATTATTTTTTAAAAAAATTATCTATATATATAAACTAATTTTTTAATAAAAGTAATTTTCATCCAAAATAATCACATCCAAATGCACTCTCAAATTCTTGAAAAAAATGGAAAATTGAGATGCTTAATAAAATAAGAACAAACAAATTACATTCTAAACTAGAATGAGGAGGGCATCTCCCTCCGCATAAATATTTGTTGCCATCTCTCAGTGATTTTCTTAGTGAAATTGTTGGGCCTTGTTTTCCTTGGATTGGATTTGTTTTATTAAAGTTCATTTAAAAAAATTGAACCCTTTTGTGTGTTGTAGCACGGAGTAAGTTTGGTTTTATGTTATATATATAAGGTTGGCTTTTCGTGTTTATGTGCACACAACAAAAAAAATTGAGTGTGTGCCATTTTTGTGAGAGTGTGTTTTATTTGAGTGAAGTTTTGTTAGGTGAAGAAATTATTTTGTGAGATTAGGTGTATTAGGGTTTTGGATTTGTAAGAGTATTTCACGGAAAATTAGTGGATTGATTTGTGGAGTTATGGATGTAGGCATTTTTGGCCTAACCACGTTAAAATTCTTGTGCTCCTTTTTGCTCTATTTATTTGTTTGGTTTGTGTAGATTTGGGATTTTTTCTAAAATCAAAGCGGGTTCTGATCTCGCTTTTGGTTTTTTATGACAATGATGCAAAGTTCAATGAGCAAATTTGAGGTGGAGCCTTTTGATAGAAAAAATAATTTTAGTCTATAGGAGTAATATTAAAGATATTCTAGTGTAGGGGCTGGCTAAAACTTTGAATGGAAAGGAGAAAAAGCCTGAAAAGATGTCAAGAATGGGAAGAGATAGAGATAAAATATGCCAGTACAATTCACTTGTGTCTAGCACCTGAGGTAAAATACAATGTTTTGAATGAAACTTCTATTATTGATTTGTGAAAGAAGTTAGAAAATATACATATGTCAAAGTCTCTCACAAATCGTTTATTTTTAAAGAAGGAATTATATCAGTTGAAGATGGATGTTGGTCCTGACATTAGAAATAATGTGAATCATTTTACAAAATTGATTACATAGTTATTTAGTATTGGTGTGAAAATTGATGATGAAGATAAGACAATGTTGTTATTATCATATTTTCCAAATAATTATGATAGTTTAATCAAAACATTGCTAGTTGAAAAAGATACTTTGAAAGTTGATGATGTAATTATTGTGTTATTGAAGAATGAAAAATTGAAAAGATCAAATGATCAATCAAAAGAAAGTGTCTTTATTGCTAGAACCGTGGTAGAAGCATGTCTTGTGATGAAAATTTTGGCAAGGATAACTCAAAATCTTTGGTGTCAAGATTGAACTATAAAGACAAACAATGTTATTATTGTCATGAGATGGGCCATACGTACTAAACTTTATTGCAGGAAATTGAAAGCGAATATGGAAGAATTTGAAAGGAGTAAAGGAAAAGGAAAAGAGAAGTTTGAAGATGCTTATCTGAGGAAGTATACTCAAATTATGAAACTGAAGTGTTGATGGTTGAAGAAGAGAAAAATGTTAATAGTGATTGTACTTTTAGATTCTAATTATTCTAATCATGTTTGTTGTAACAAGGAATGGTTTGACACTTATGATGCTTACAGTGATGGGGTTATTTGCATGACCCGCCTAAAACATGATCGGCACATGAGGATTTGGATCCAGGAAGCCTCTGATAACTTGATTGTCTAATATGCATAAATAAATCAAATATATTTAAAATATCTCAATTTTAACTAAGTTTCATAATTCTGAAAATATTTCCAATTATAAATACTAAACATAAAACTGCGTAAAATTTATAATCTGGGACAAAGCCAAACATAATTAAATAAATGGCTGAAATTCTGAAAATAGTAAAAATAATATAATGTATGTCCAGGATCCTGCCTAAACAATTATTGGAGCACTACTACTGACATAACCAATAGTAAGCTTCACTCTAAAGCAAAGCTCACCAAAAGCTGTAGCACTACTAGGGAGGATCCTATTGTGCAACTGAACCTAGCGCTCTATGAGGGGAGAAAAAGATAAGAGTGAGTTCATCAAAACTTAGTGGGTGACCTCCACTCACAACCCACATGGGACAACAACAAAATACATAACATATACATATAATTGATGTAAAACATTTTATATACAATTACATATAGCTGTCCTGAAAACAATAACTTAACTTAATCCATGACAATAATTAGTAGAACAAGCGATATTCTACATAAATAACTGAAGCTGTGAATCTGAGCCAAAAGCTAATTTGATGGGCACCTAACTAGGTCTCATAAATGGACACACATGGATTCTTTTATGGAGGTGAGCTAGTCCTCTAGCGGACCACTTGGTACCAAGGTTAATGATCAATCCTCTAGCCATTAACTCGTTGATCTATTTATCACTATTTATTGGCAAAATACTAATAGCAACAAAATTCACTATTCAAATAAAATTGGGATTCATGAAATTTTTCTAGCTAATAAAATAAATCTAAATCATACATACAACGATTATGGTCCCATGAGTTTTTTAAAATAATAATTTGTCATGATAACTACAAAACAATCATTTTCTAAAATTTCTATAATCCATAAGACATATTTTTTGGCATAAATCATTCTAAAATTTCATAAAAAATTTATATATTATGGGAAAAATGATAATAATGACCAAAAGTATGGTCATAAGCTGAAATCCACTCATCGTTAGTAGCCAGGAGTGCTTCCACTAACAACTTGACTTTGAGGAGCTAGAATGACACTAGTAATTGCCAAACAACACAATGAAAATATAAACAATTTGACTTTATTACCAAACTGAGTTTGGGATGATAGCAAGAATATAAGAGAAGTCATGACTAACAGTCCAAACTCAAGGTTATATAAAAAGAGGAAGGACTGACTAAATTCTATGAAGGTCACTTATCGAAAGATATTAATCGGAAAAAATTGAGAGAAATTATGTTTTTGGCTTTAGAGAACATTCCTTCGGCGGTTAGGGTTCTTAGAAAAATATTTGAAAATATTATGATGTGCCTAAAATATACTAAGAGTATAAAACGGTGAAAACTGCAAAGAAAAGAAAGAAAAAACTCAGGTTTCTTCTTCATTTCTACTTCTATATATAGGCATATACATATAATAACTAACCCATGCTACACCAGTTTCCTATAATAATAATAATAATGTATAATAATAACATATGCAATGCCGTGTGCCTCATGCAACACGAGTTGCATTTATAATAATAATAATAATAACAATAATAATATAATACTAATGATAATAATTCATATAACACTAGATTTCGTATTTAGGATATCACATACTATATAAAATAACATAACTTATATCATTACTTTTGAAATAATAATAATATCAACATGCTACACGTTTTCTCTTATAATATTATTAGAACGTTCCATGCATACATCTCATATTATAATAAAATAATATTAAAATATCTATCAATTAATAGTTATAGTAATAATAATTTAAATACTAATAAATTTCATATTTGAGGTATTACATTATTAGATTGGCTAATGATGATTGCTTTGACATTATTGGAAAGGGCACTGTTAAAATTAAAATGCATAATGGTTGTGTGTGGACACTTGGTGATGTGAGGTACGCACCTACACTTGGAAGAAATTTGATTTCTTTGGACAAACTTGATGCTTTGGGCTATGGATATTCTGCAAGAGATAGAGTAATGCAAGTTAGTCGAGGTTCTTTGAAGATAATAAAGGGTAAAAAAACTAGTGATAACTTGTATAAGTTGATGGGGGTGACTATTGCAAATATCGACAATGACAGAGTATATAGAATGTCAGAAAAACGAGCATGTGTATATGCCAAAGAAAAATGAAACATTTGCTAGTACTTTGATAAAACATTCTGACTCTTATTGACATATAAAGTTTGTTCCAATCATAAGGCAACGTGGAGATTTATTGAGTTTTGTTTACCTTGGATTGGATTTGATTTATTAAAGTCCATTTAAAAAAATTGAACCCTTTTGTATGTTGTTGCACAGAGCATGTTTGGTTTTAAGTTATATATATAAGGTTGGCTCTTCATGTGTTATTTGTGTGCGCGGCAAGGAAAAAAAATTGAGTGTGAACACTCGATTTTGTCCGACCCATTAAACAAAAATCAAAAAATTGCATATTTAGGTTTCTTCTTTCATTTCATTTGGGAAAATTGAAAAAGGAATCAAAGTTTTCTGGTTGTTTTTCTTTCGAAAATTAAAACAAAAATAAAAAGAAAGAATCCCTTTCTTTGTTCAAGTGACCAGGTACGTTTTTTGGTTACAAGCCCAATTTGTTTACATTTCCCTCCATTTAAAAAATAAAATAAATAAATAAAATAAAATAAAATATACAAAAGTTAAAAAAGGAAAACAAAGCAGGGGGTGCGCGCATGCCTCCCACTTTCTGCACTCCCCAAATGAGGGGCTCCTGCCTTCTCCCTAGTTACAACTTAGTGGAATGCTCAGCTCCACGTCCCCTGCTCCCATGAGCATTCTGCCAAGTCACTACAAATGAGAATTATGGGTAAGGCTGAAGCGTGGGAACAAGCCGTGTGGGTGCTCCTGCATTTCAAGAGAGCATGAAGATATTGATTAATTAACCAAGTGCAAGCTAAATACAAAAGGAATTGATTAGCGGATAAGGGAAAAGAAAAAAATAACCAAGGAACCTGGCCTTCAGCCCAGCATCATTCACCATTGTTCTCATCCTTAAGCCATACATCATCTTCCTCTATCTTCACCATTAAGCCACCCTTTGAAAGAAACGCAAACCATGACTCGGATAACCTACAAGAAAGAACCTATCTAAACTTACCCTTTATTTTCATCATTAAGCATAAAACATCATCATCACCTTCAACTATCAACATATAAACCCACCATTGCCAAACCACCACCATCTTCATCAAAGAATAAAATCAGGAACGCCACACACAAGCCACCATCTCCTCTCAAACATAACATTAATCCTTACAAGCCAAAACTGAAAAATATAAAAGGAAGAAGGAGAGAAAGGGAACCACAACCTGTAGCCAACGGCACCGCGTGCCTCGCGAAGCCGTCACCCCGCTCCCCTTCCGAACGTCAACCACCACGGGGCCTCCTCCGGCAGGCTGAAGCCGCGAGCTCCCTGCGCAGAACGCACTATCGCGAAGGCCGCGTGGTGACGGCTTCCTCCCTGCTCAGCCGAGCGCATGCTGACGCCACCACCCGCCTCAGTTCATCACCGGTAGCGAGCCAGCTGAGTCCCGCACCTTGCGCTGCGTTGCTCAGACCCCGATCGGCACTGCCACGGAACTCTGCTGGAGAAGTCCACGCGATCTCAAAGCCCCACGCCATCGCCCTGCCCGCTTGCTCCCATCACTGCCACCGCTGTGTTCTCGCTTCTCTATTTGTGTGGCTGCAAAAAGGTTAGAAGCAAGGAAACGCGTTTGGGATGAGGTAGTGAGGCAAGGGTCTTCCTTTTATTTTCATTTTTATTTTCTGGTCAAAGTCCCTATGCTCTTCCTTTTGGGGTTCGGGTCAGGTTTCATTTTTTGTCTTAAAAAAGGGGAACAATGATTTTGTTTAAGCATGTTGTGTTGGGACTGTTTCTAGGCCAAAAAAAAAAAAGGAGAATGGGTTTCTAAAATTAAAAAAGGAAAAGAGTTTGTAACGTATTTTACCAACTCATTTTAAGGAGTGAGTTAGTTATCTGTTTAACGTTAGTGAATTTTGTGACAAAAAACATCCCAATTTTTTTAAAAGGAAAAAATAGTAATTAGGACCCTCGTATTTTCTAGTTTGATTATCTTACTTGTATCTGTACCTTGTGCAAATTAATTGTATGTTCCTTATTGGTTTATGAATCAGCTTTTGCTGATTCGTGTTAAAATTAGTATTGAAAATAAATAAAATGATTACCTTTCCTTGTTATGAATAAATTTTTTAAAATAAATAAATAAATAAATAATTTCTCATGCAATGACCAATAATGGTGATTGAGTAGCAAATGTTATCTTCACTGTTGTTGAATTACAAGGATTTATTGAGTAGCCAAGTGCTAACTTGAATCCTATGCATGAACCCTTTTTTTAAGAAAATACCTCTTCAGAAGAAGGTTTCTTTTAAATGGTCATTAAGGGTGATGGAGTGACAAATGTTACCTTCACCATTGTTGAGCCATAAGGGTTTATTCCAGGAGTGCTAACTTAAATCCATTTGTTTGTTTTAAAAAGATGAGATAAATTTTTGTTCTTCACAAAAAGATTTCATTAATTAAAAATCAACCAACACACAAATATTCTACAGGACTGACTTTGAGTTTCTCATTGCACAGGTACGTAGGAGCAGGCGCCCTGTCAAGTCAAAATTAATTTTCCTTAAATTGTTTTGTCAAATTGTAAATATGTTTTTTTTCTTTTATTCATCTATTTATTTATTTAGGAAAGGGTTATTATTTAATTTGCACAGTTAATGAAAGGTCCGTGAAAGGGTGTATTAGGTGCGTAAATTCTACCCTTCCCTATACATAAACTCCAAACTAAAATTGGTTTCAAAGACCACTTTTTTTAATGAAAAGGGTTTTTCCATGTTTTCCCAATTTAAATAAACTTGGTGGCGACTCCAATTGTTACTCCCATTTTTTTAACAAATTTTTCGTCCTCACGATCCCGGTTGCGACATTGTGTGCTTTTTTTGGTGAGAGAGTGTGTTTTGTTTGAGTGAGTTTTTGTTATGTAGAGAAATTATTTTTGAGATTGGGTGTATTGGGGTCTTGGGTTTGTGAAAGATTGTTAGATTGGTGATTATATTATTCAGGAAATTAGTGGATTGATTTGTGGAGTTGTGGACGTAGGCATTGTTGGCCTAACCATATTAAATTCTTGTGCTCCTTTTTGCTCTATTTATTTATTTGGCCTTAGTGTATTTGAGATTTTTCCCAACAAATATTTCTATCTTTGTTTTAGTGAGTCTTATATGTGTTTTTTTTTTTAGTAGAAGTGAGTTTTATATCTCTCTTGTCACGACTCGCATAGAGACGTGAGGCACGTGAGAATTTGGATCCCAGGAAGCCTCATGATTGGCTAATATGCATAAATAAATATATTCAAAATATTTCAAGCTTAACTGAATTCCATAATTCTAAAAATATTTCTAATTATAAATACTGAACATAAAACTGCGTAAAATTCATAATCTAGGCTAAAACCAAACATATTAAATGACTAAAATTCTGAAAATAGTCAAAATAATATAATGCATGTTTGAGATCCTACCTACACAATTATTGGAGCACTACTATACTGACATAGCCAACGTAAGCTCCACTTCGAAGTGAAACTCACCAAAGAAGCTGCACACTCCTGAGGAGGATTGTGGTGCAAGAACTGGAGTTGTATCTATGGGGAGGAGAAGAGAAAGGTGAGTTCATCAAAAAACTGAATAGTGAGCCTCCACTCACAACCCACATGGGACAATAACAAAATACATAATATATACATACAACTAACATAAAACATTTTATATGTATATTTACATATAACTATATTGAAAACAATAATTTAACTAAATCCATAATAATAATTAGTAGAGAAACATGAGAGATTTTGTACTTAAATAACTGAGTTAAATAGTTGAACTTGAGCCAATGGCTAAACTGATGGGCCTAACTAAGTTCCATAAATGGACAACACACTAGGTTCCTTACTGGGTAAGCTAGGCTCAGACCTGGTACCAAGGTTACGATTACCTGCGCTTGACTGCTAACCTGTTTCTCACTATGTATTGGCTAAAAACTAATAGCAATAAAATTCACTATTCATACAAACTAATTCATGAAATTTTCTAATTGATAAAATAAATCTAAATCATACATACAACAAGTATGGTCCCATGAGTTTTCTAAAATAATAATTTGTCATGATGACCACAAAACAATAATTTTTCTAAAATTATTATAATCCATAAGACATATTTCTTGGCATAAATCATTTTAAACTTTCATAAATAATTTATATAATATAGAAAAAATAATAATAATGACCAAAAGTATGGTTTTGAGCTTAAACCCACTCACTATTAATAGCTAGGAGTGTGTTTTCACAACCTGACCTTGGAGAGCTAGAATGACATCTAAGAACTGCCAAACAATATAATAAAAACATAAACAATTTAACTTTATCACCCAAGTTTGGGTTTGGATAGGAGAGGAAAAATATTGAGAGAAAACTACATTATGAACAGTACCCAAGCTTATAATTTAAATAAAAAAGAAGAACTGACTAAATTCCATAGAGAACACTTACTAGAAGATATTAATAGAAAATTGCGAGAAACTATGTTTTTTGGCTCTAGGGAAAATTCCTTCCTAGGGTTCTTAGAAAAATATTTAAAATATTATGGTATGCTTAAAATATACTAGGAGTATAAGAAGGAAAAGAAAAAAAATGCAACTACAAAACAGAATGACAGGCTTCATTACTTTCTTTTATATATATATATATATATGCTAACTGCATGCAACATGGTTGCATAGTAATATAATAATAATAATAATAATATTACAAACGCATGCAACACAAGGTTGCATTATAATAATAATGTAATATTAACATGCTACACGTTTTCTCTTATAATATTATTTGAGTGTTTCGTGTATGCATCTCATATTATGTTAAATTGTCTACCAAATTAATAGTAATAGTAATAATAATTCTAAAACTAATAAATTCTGTATTTGGGATATCACACTGTTCATATAGTTTTACAATTTCAAAATGGTAAACAATACTAAGCCAACTTGATATGACACACGGATATATTTGAATGATCTGTGTATTTTGGTTTTTTTGGCATATGTATTGACTAAACTTTTTAGCCATGCGATTCAATTCTAAATAGTCATGTATGGTATTTGAAATTGAGCATATATATTAAAATTTGGATTAGAATTGGTCTACTTTTTATATTTAGAATAACATATGAAATTAAAATTATAATTCCACAATCTAATTCCATAAAATTGAAAAACAATTAATATAACTCTTCTCATTAAAGTCTATAAAATTCTTTTTTTTTCTCATTTATTTTCAAACCATTATGTTACAACTCTTAAAGCCTTCTGGGTTTTATTTGCGATAAAAAGTATCATAAAACTTATGGGTAAATTTTACCCACAACTAGATAGCCTACATTGTTTAAACAACTAAATGTTGAACGATAAAAAGTTAACATGAAAATAAGTTATATATGGCATAGATAAGGATGTTGTGATGGAAAAGTGGTCACATTAAACATGATAGAATTAAAAATAAGTGTATTAGAGAGAAAATTAGAGTAGTGCTTCTCATAGAAAAGATGATAGAATTTCGTTTTAGATGGTTTGGGCTGAAAACTCATTGGGAACGAATCGTTTAAGTAGTACCATGGGAGTGAATATTATCTCATGAGAATTAGATTTTCCTATCAACAATTCATTGGTTTAAGTTCTATTTAGATTTAGTAGTGTTCTTTTTAGATTGAAGGTAACTCTAAAATTAAAACTAAAGTTTAAACTTAATAACAGAAAATTGAACAATTGCGCAGATATAATTAAATCAAAAACAATTTTTAGTAACACTAGAGCTTTTATATAAATCTAATTTTCCATTTTAACAGTAAACATGAACTCTTAAACAATTATGGTGGAAAAGAAAAGACTGAGACTAAATGTTAATTCGTTAATTCTCAATTTCTTGGGATAATCAACTCTACTATTTCTCTCAACACCAATTAATTCTTTGAGTTAGTTTTAACCACAAAAAAAAAAGGATTAAGAGCAAATTTCAATTCACAAGGTCCACATTCCCCAAAATTTATTCCTAAATTCTAAAAATTTTGAGATTGGACCTTAAAGTTAATTCATACCCAAATCTCCCCATTTAAATATGAATCCAAGATCAAATCATGAGAAAAGAAACTCATAACTTACATTGAAATAAAGGAACAACAAGCAATTAAACAAATCCAACATCAAGGTTTAAAAAATCCACTCACAAAACACCTACATTAGATTAAAATCCCAAGCCCTAGCTAAGAATCTAGCCACTCATATTTTTGACAAAAAGAAGATTGAGAAGGATAAAAAAAACACATTGAAACTAAGAAATTCACCACTTGTGTCATGACCAAACTTGGGAACGTGGGCACATGAGAAATCTTATCCTCATGTAAGCCTTATGAGTTCTGGGTATTTCTATATGCATATTTAATTTATAAAATGTAGTTCGAAAACATAATTTCATCTTTGATATAAATCTCAGCGCTTTGTAAATCAAATCATTATAAATACTTTCATAATAAAGCTCTAAATATATATATCTTTGATACAAAACATATGTGTTGCTCTCAATGCCAAATAAACCATAGAAATCATAATCATGAAAATACAAAACATGCAATATCTTAATGGTCAGGGACCTTCTGCAATGTACATTGGAGCAATCTATCTCTTACAAAAATACCAAAATGCAACTTCACTCTAAAGTAAAGCTCACCAACTAAAAATCTCTCCTGCTAGGGAGGAGATGAGAAAAACCCACAACAGCTAGTGTATTCTAATGGAAGAAGAAGGGAAGTTTCATTAAAACTAATGAGTAGGTTCCCCATAACCCGCTCATGGGACAACAACAAATATTAGAAAAATATACATATATAATCATCAATACTAGTTAATGCAATAGCTCTGAAATCATATTCATAGACTTAAATAAAATAGCTCTAAAACTGATATTCTTTGGTAAATATGAACAACAATACTCTAATATAGAAACAAGAATATCTAGTTATGCACAAATCATGTGACATAACAAAATCTCTTAATTTAGGGCACCTAACTATGTCTCATCTCTTATTTCTCTACCCTAGGAGCAACTTTGTATACTAAGGTTAACGGAATAACTGCGTTAACTCACAGTATTTTCTCTATAGTTACCATATATTCTCTAAATCATAAAAATATTATTTGCTCTAAAACTCTATCATATACTTATGCTTTACTCTGAAAATTATTATAATATTTCACAAATCTCTAAATATAATCATATTCATACTCTAACTCTTTAATAAAATCACTTTAACAATAATAGTCCCATGAGTTTTCAGAAAAACATATATTTCATGCTACGATTTAATGAAATTAGCTCTAATAATCAACATAAGGATCATAGGATCTGAACTCACTCACTTGGAGGGGAGGAGGTGATGGTGTCAACACCAACAAAGCTTCAAAGAAGGGATGACACCAATACCTATCATTGAAGCCACAAAATTCTAGATTAAATTCTAAAAATCTCTAGAGAGCTCTATTCTAACTCTAACAATATTGCGAGAGCACCCTCACTTGATAACAATGAGAAAAATAACCAAACCTAATCCAATATTATGAAGGAATGGAGAGAATGGAGATATAATCTAACAACATTTACATACCTTAATGATTGGGGATGATGGATTGGAGTGAATTTGAGAAAGAGAAAAAATTGATGGAGGAGGAGAGGAGGTCGATGTCATGCTTCTTCAACTGAAGGAAGAAGGGATTTATAAAATGAGGGTTTCAATAAGTGAAACGACGTCGTATATATGCCGCTATATGCTAGCTACGTCCCATGGCCCCTATACACTTATGATCGCTATAACGTTCCCAATATGAAGGAATGGAGAGAATGGAGATATAATCTAACAACATTTACATACCTTAATGATTGGGGATGATGGATTGGAGTGAATTTGAGAAAGAGAGAAAAATTGATGGAGGAGGAGAGGAGGTCGATGTTATGCTTCTTCAACTGAAGGAAGAAGGGATTTATAAAATGAGGGTTTCAATAAGTGAAACAACGTTGTTCTATGACCGCTATAGTGGTCTAGCTACGTCAGTGCCCCCCATATACACTTATGATCGCTATACGGTCTCCAGATCACCAAAACTCCAAAATTCGCTCACTGTGGCTGCTATGGCGTGACACCCACCTCCTCTACATTCTTGTTATTTGGCATTTGGGTTGTCTCAATACTCACTTATTTACATTTCTTAATTTTAAGTTAATGTTCTCCTTTAACTTTAAAACATAAATGTAAATAAGGAAATACCCTTTATTTGTATTCAAATAAAATATTAAAAAAATCAAAACCTCAATAATTAAAAATCCAAATTTTAGGTTTTAATTAAAATCCTAGAATTTTCAAGATTTTCTAAATTTGTGAGCTAAAAATGAAATGTTTAAAGGTTTTATAAAATTCATTAAAAATCATTCTTCAACTTATTTTCCCTCTAGAAACAATTCCAGACTTTTTATTCCAAGAATGTGGTTCTATCATATAGCCATTTAAAGAGATGTAAGATCCCGACTTAGTAAAGTTTAGGACAACGGTGGGTCCGGGGACCTTGAGGCGTGTACCTTGGGTATCACAACTTGAGTCTTCAATCTCTACTTCTCTTGCTCCCTTATTCATCTCTTCTCAGTCCTTTCTTATTTCTTTGCATTTTTGCTTGTGTATTTGTTTCTAAAACACTCATTTTTTCTAACTCATAGATTGTGAAAAATCCAATCGCCATTGCCCAAGTGCTAGAATACTTGGGAACAACATGTTTTTGCCTCATGAGCGCTAAAACAATCAATTGACTCAATTCCCACCACCTAAGTGATAGCCAACTAGAACACGTGCAATGCTTTTTCATCCTCCACCGTTTGACCAGTAACATTGGGGCCTAAACAATGATGTTCTAGAATGCCACACCAGGGTTTGCACATATAAAAAAATCCTAAAATAAAACAAACAAAAACATTGGATTACCATAATTCTATAACAACTTAAATTTGCTAGATCAATTGTTAAAGACTCAACAAACTAGGTTATTAACACCCTAAAAACTATCTAAATCACATCAATTTGAGAGAACATCACACCTCCAAACCTAAGATGGTATCCTCAAGGAACCAATCTAAACACCATTCTCGTACTCTGCACAAATATGAATAAATTTATGGTGTATCCCATATGCTCTGAGACTCATATTCAAAACAACAATAGGAAGAAGTAACAAGAATCACATTAACCCATGCAATCACTCAAAATCAACTTCAGAAATTCTTAGGTGTTCTTAAAATAAGACAAAATATTTTCTCTACTCCATTTATTGATTGACAAATTGATATTGCATTAAAAATGTAAGGAAAGTACAAAACAATAATGACATTTTCTCTTGCTTTGATACACTTAAATATTTCTATAAGCAAGCATCTAAACTAAGGAGGCATATAAATCCAAATTAATTCAAGGATATACTTCTTGATGAGATTATATAAACATTTAGACATTCAGCTTACAGGAAACCAATAGCCAATCACGATCTTGCAACTTTTCTTTAGAATGTTTAACATTTTTTATTTTAAATTTAATTAACAAAAATAGGATAAAAATTAGGAATGTTATTTTAAGATGAGTAATGCTACAATTCAAAAATTGACGATATATTTGACAAATAATATTTTGATTTTTGAATAAAATAAAATAATATGACCTATTTATTCATGTAAAAATGAAAAATCATGTTATATCACTTTGAAAATATAATTCTAATAAGGTATATAATTATTTGACCTTTTCTAAAGACAAATACTAGAAATATTAAAGATGCAAATAGAGAAAAAATATTGTTTATATCACTTGTTGAGATACTTCTTAGATATTCTGAAATATTTTAAAATGTAAGTTGGGATAAAAATAGAATTAATTCCCAATTAATATTTGAGACACATTTAAAGATGTATTTTAAAAATTATCCACGAAAAAGGGTGGATAACGTTTCCTAACTAGAATAATACAAAGTTTATTTTTTAAAAAAGAAAAAAGAAAATTGATTTTTTAAAAAATGAAAATTTAAATACATAATTAAAAGAAAATACCTAAATTAGTAAAAACTCAATCTACTAATGATATTGAAATTTTAATTTGCTACAAGTCATAAGTCTTAAGTAATAAAGAAGTGAATATGTATTGTTCCAACGAGGATTAAAATAAAGTACCAGTACAATTGAGTGATTAACTATATAGGAAAATTATAAATAAAATATATGAATGCTGTAATTCAAATTAGAAACTAAAAAATTAAAATTAAATTATGGAGAAATGTGGATGGAAAATTAATGTTAGAGGTTTATTTCATCGAAGTTTCCTAAATTGCACTACCCAATTGTTAAAATAATTTCCTAATAATTTTATTCTCGGTGGAATTACTCATTGCTAATAGTTATAACATGATCTTTTACTACTATAACCCTCTAAAGATAGACCAAATAGTAGATCTCTTGTACTATTTTACATTTATCCTAAATGTGGTAACCCGAAAAAAAAAAAGAAGAGGATAGGAGCATCGGTGCACCCATAAGGGTGGGTGTACCATAGGCACACCATTTAGATCTTATATTCACGATAAGGATAGCCCTCTCCCACAAGACACTTCCTTCTTCTTCTTCTTTCTTTCTTTTTTCTTCCTTCCGTGAACGTCTTTCTCTATCTTTTCTCTTCGATTTCTTTCCGTCTCTCAACCAAATTCATCCAAACAACTTCCAAATTTCTTGTCTCTTCTTCCTTTACAAATCTAACTGAATAGATTTCACTAAAAATTCCTCCAAATGGCGAGTCATCAGAAAGAGCCACGAAATGCAAGAAACACATGATTATCGCCGCTGCCTCACCCGTGACTGTCGAGTCGCCACCGGCATACCCCTCCTCCCTCCTTTCTAGTAGCAACGGTTCTCTTTCCCTTTCTAGTAGCAACGGTTCCTTCCCTTTGTTTCCTTGGTTGCGATTTCTCTTCTAAAGGATGAAATAGTGCAGCGTGTTTTAGGGTATGCCCTCCTCCATTCCTCTTCTTGGTGTTGTGGGTAAGTGTCAATATTGCTCATTTAATCCTATTGATCTCCCTATATTGCTCCTTTAATCCTTTTGATCTCCCTATGTGATTGCTCATGGTAGATTTGAGGTTCTAGAACCAGGTGTTTAAAATTGGGGTTTAGGAACCCTAGTTCTTTAGATTTGGGATTATCAATTAAAGCTAATTAATACAAATCGATGGTATTGTTAGCTTTCTAAAATTTTGTTTGTCTTGTTCCTAGAGTTATAAGAAAAAAATGTCGACTTGGAGAGATTTTGATAGCTTTGAGTCGATTCCTGGGAACCATTGTTATGAGTAGATATTTATCTTTTACTTTTTACATAGTAAATTTTAATTATGAATATATTATTAAGTGTTTTATATTTTGCTTAGTGGATTTTATTTATAAATATTTATGGAGTTAGTTGAGAAATTATAAATTGGTATTGAAAATTGTTTATGAAATGAAGTGTGAATGTTTCAAAGTTCTCATATTTGGTTATAAAATATTATATATGTATTTGAATTATGTCAAAGTGTGGAGTCATTGTTAGACTATGATTTGGAAAACAAAATAAATGAAGAAAAGAAAAGAGTTCTTAGTTTGAAATGATAAAACACATTCTTTCATGTTTTATTATGAAACCTCATATGACCGATTTTGGCTTTCAATGAAGAATTGGAATAATGTTGGAAATACGAATGATTGTATTTTTGAGAACTATTAAGTCTATATTTATGATATTGAAATAGGAATTATGAAACTATAAAATGGAAATTGGATTTTGTGATTGAAAATGTTTTGGGAGTGAACCTAAGTAGAAACTGTAGCTAATGGAGAGGTTAGCCTTGGTGCACCATGAAACTGAGGATGAGGTGCTAACCCACACATAGCTGTAGCTATGTCTGGACTTGTATATGACTCCAGACCAACTCAGTCAGGGGTATGGTGCACATGACCTTTTGTCATGTGGACTTGTATATGGCTATAAGCTAACTCCAATTAGCAGATGTGGTACTAACCCGCACATGACCTTGGGTCATGTAGACATGTTATATTTGCTTTGTATAACTCCTTATTGGTTTTATGTGATTTTATAAAGTTATGCCTTCAAGAAATCTCATGTTATGATTAAAACCATATTCTTATGAGTACATATATATTATTATGTTTATATTGTTTTATGCTTGAATCTAGTAAACTCAAGATATCCTATCTTTCACTGAGTTGTAAAACTCACCCCGTTGTCCTTCATCTTTTTTTTTTTTACATGGCCGTATTCTTGTTCTTCGGCTTAGTTGTTAATCCATACTAAAATGGTGAGCCTTCTTGAGAGACATTTTGTTATCATCAAGAATCTTTTTAAAATAGTATCCTTTAGTATGTCAGCTGCTCCATATGTCAGGTAAGGTCCATGGACTTAGGTATGCTTATGTTTGAGATTTTATTACTTAACTATATAGATTATGTTATAGAAAGGATTTATAAACTTAATTTGGTTTTATGCTTGAACTATATGTGGTATTGTGTTTAATAAAGTTTGAAAACTAATTTAGTATTGTAGTTGGACTGTTAATCTAGATCATGGTTAATACATATTGGTCTATACTGAGATATTGTTATATTCTTAAAGGACGCATTCTGAGAATGCTTGATGCCTAAGTACTGGTTTTTTTTTTTGGGGTATTATAGGTTGAATTCTTGTTTATGGAGTGTGTGAGAAACATAGAAACTGTCCTAGGAAATTGTGTGTGTTAAGGCTTGTTGGGGAAGGTATTTCCATGCACCAGTCATGACCTAAGTTGGGTGACAAGAAAATTAAGAATAAGAACTCATAAAAACCAAAGAGATAATCATTTCTATCTCTTGGCTTTAACCTATGTTAAATTCTAGTTTGACTTATTTTATAAAGTGAAATCTCTTTTATGTATAAAACATACATCAGTTAAAAGGTGGCCAAACCAAGAGCAGCATTAAGATTGCTAGAAAATAAGGAATAAAGTAAAAGGAATTAAAATAACAAAAAAGGTGCAAAATATTTTCCTAAAAATCTATCTCCTTAATGTCTTTGGGAGTTTAGAAAGACATGGACGAAGAGAGAAATCTAAAACTCAAAAATGAAAATTAAGTGTAAAAGTTCTCTTAAAGAAACTAAAAACTACCTATATATACTTAAAAGTGAAACTAAAAAGATAATTAAAAATAAAAGAAAAAGATTTAAATGTCATTTTGTTCCTTAAAATATGCTCAAATCTTATCCAAATCTTCAATTATATGTCCTCAAATCATATTGAAATATTTTCCAATTATCTCTTTGATGTCCAATTGCTTATTCATTATCTTATTCTACAAATCAAATCAAATTAGTGAGGATATTTTGCCAACAAATCTCCAATAAATCACAACTCACTAAACAAATCAACTAAAGATAATTTAAATTGATTTCTTAATA
Organism: Dalbergia oliveri; assembly: GCA_030441495.1. Taxonomy (NCBI): domain Eukaryota; kingdom Viridiplantae; phylum Streptophyta; class Magnoliopsida; order Fabales; family Fabaceae; genus Dalbergia; species Dalbergia oliveri. Next base: position 15,809,190 of record JAMLFY010000012.1, read on the forward strand.
TAATTACTTAAAAATAGCTCGCTCGTTGTCATAATTCCTAAGGTTAATAACCCTTCATGACTTCGAGAATCCATATTAGTTTGTGTAATGTGGTTTTGAAATTGGTCTCTAAGGTGCTAGTTAATCATCTTAGGCCCTTCCTTGATGAAATTATTGGCCCTTTGCAAAGTAGCTTCATTCTCAGCGGGGTGGAGACAATGTTATAGCCCAGGAGGTCATTCACTATATGCAACATCATAAGGGAAAGGTTGGCTCTCTTTTATTCAAGTCGATCTCAGGAAGCTTATGACAAGGTGAGTTGGAAGTTTCTCCTGAACAACTCTCTTGAATTTGGTATGCCATCTAGAATTGTTAATCTAATTGTGGCTTGTATCTTTCTCTCACTTCTTTGGAATGGTGAGAAGTTGGAGGCCTTTAAACCTCTAGAACTACGACAAGGCAACCTCCTCTCCTGTATCTTCAGCATGCGTATGGAGAAATTGACTCTTCTCATTAATGAAAAAGTTTATGACGGTCTTGACATCCTATCCGTATATCTTGTCTTGCCCTCGGTATCTCTCACCTCTTTTGCGAATGATTGTTTATTATTTGTCCAAGCGAAATCCATCAGGTTCGCCTTCTATCCTAGGTGTCTACCTATTTGTGAGGCTTTTGGGCTGTTATGAACCTGGATAATCAAAATTTTTGGTTGCTAAGATGGTATTGTCTATTAAATGTAATAAGTTTGCCTTTATTGTCTCTATCCATTCGACCTCCAATTAGGGTAAGTACTTGAGGTTTCCCATGGTGGCTAGGCAACCAAGCGTGGCGGATTTTAACTTTATCAAAAGTTGCATACATGCCTAGCTAGTTGGAAAGGGAAGCTCCTTAATAAGGACGGGCATGTAACCCTTGCTAACTCTGTGCTCTCCTCTATCCCCATGTACTCCATGCAATATTTGGCAACCAAGAAGGTGTTTGCGCATCATTGATTCAATGGTTTGTTGGTTTATTTGGCAAAGGAACACGTTAGGTTTGAAAGGGTGGCATATGGTCCATTAGGATGTTGTTAGGCCAAGAAGAAGAAGGCCTTGGGGGGGGGTACTGCAACACCGCCATGCTTAGGAAGGCGTCTGGGCCATCATTAATAAGCCCCATCACCTTTTGGTTACTCTTCTTTCAGCTAAATATCTTCAGGGAAGGACCTTTTGGCATGTTCACCCTAAGGTTAATGATTCTTCATTTTGGAAAGCAATTTTGAAGGTGCGGGAGTCCTTGTGTCATGGTTTGTCTTAGTGTGGGGTTTGGGGATGTTTATTTTTATGAGACATAGAGCTCTCCTGGGCCACTCGTGAGTTAGTCCCCTATGTCCATATTCATGATTCTCTCCTTTTAGGACATCTACGATAATCATACTTGGAATTTTGATCTATTGGCCAACCCTCGATGATAACATCAAGCGTCTACACCTGCTCTTGTTTGGAGTGTGGATGCCTGGAGGTCTCTTCTTCTAGTTACTCTTGGCTCCTCCCATCTTGGTCTTGAGTAGTACGTACGCCCTTGGAGTAGTATCTAGACCCTTAAAGTTCCTATGAAGCTCTGTTTCTTTCTCTAGTAGATTTCAGGCGCGCCCACTAATAAGATGAGGCACTAATGTCATTTGGCAAGCACTCCGCTTGTGTGGTTTGTGTTGCTATCACTAAGGACTTGGACCACTGTTTCAGGGTTGTCCTTTTGCTCACCCAATCTTGTTCCTCTTTAATTTTTGTTGAGCGTGGTTTTTACACCCTGGACTTCCATCGCGGCTCTGCCATTTCTTGTTTGGTGCCACTCCACCCGTTCCTCATCCTGTCTAGTGGATTTGGCACTATTGTTAAGCCTTGTGCCTCTCTCATGAAGACTAGTATTTACACGACCGCTATGCACATTCGAGCTATGTTCCAAGATGTTCTAATATTTCCAGCTCTTCCTGTGGATTGCGTCCCTGCGCACATGATAGGTCCAGACACATTGAAGGTCTGCTCAGATGATGGATGTCGAGCAACATGGCCTTGAGGAGAGTTTTGGTGGTTTATTTAATAATGACAGGGATGGATTTCCTTGCTTCTGGGTCTATGGGCACTTCCACTATTCTCCATGCTGAATTAAAGGTAATCGAGGTTGGTTTAAGCTTGGCTTGGTCTGGGTTCCGTTGCTTGGTTTGTTATTCGATTCCTAGTTGTTGTTAAGCTTGTTCACAACACTGACACTGTTTTCATCTCCTTGCGGGATCTTGGATGATATTAGACCCTATTTGGGGCGTGGGTCTATTTCAGGCTCCATATTTTACGAGAGGGGAATATGTGTGAACTGACTTGGTAGGAAGGTTGTAGGTCGAGATTGCTTCAGACATGGGAGCAATCGCCTACGAGTCTCTTCCAGCGCTTTCAGAGGGATGCTATAGGCATGCCTCATCTCCTTAAGCTTAGCTTTCTTTGTTTGTTTTACTTTCTCCTCACAAAAAAAATTAAATGTGATTAGGACCAAATAATTTGGATAAATTAGATATTTTTCAAGTTATCAATATGTTGGGAGTATTCAATTGTAACGCCTACTTTTCAAAATTCACAGGTTATATCGTATGAATGAGTCATTGTTGAATTCCACAAATTAAAGTAAAAATGCTATATAAAAATATTATACTAAACATAAAAACAAATTAAATCAAACTTACAATAGTTTTAAATTAAATTAAATGACAAAGACAGAGTTACAAAAATTAAAATTATCTACTAAATTAAACTAAATAAAATTTTGTACTAAATTAACAAGATTTTTACTAAGTTAAACTAAATTAAATTAACCTCAACTAAATTAATTATATTTACTATTACAAATAAATTAACATACTATTTATTCTAAAAAAATTCTTTAACAATATAAGCAATCATGATAATTTAAATAATGATAACAAATTAGTTATTTTGAAATTTATATAAATTAAACTATCATACTAAACTAAACTAAACCATAGTTAAGCAAATTAATGTGAACAATAATATATATTAAAATATTCTAAACTCAAATAAATAAATTATACTATTAAAAACTAGTAAAATAAATTAAATTACCTATGTAGCTAGTCTTCTAGCAATGTGATCAACATCATTAAGATCATAGATATTTTCAATCTCCATCACCATCACTCCATCAACTCCTTTCTACTTACTTTTACCCTAGAAACTTTATAGAAACTAAAGAAACTTCCTTAAGAATTGTTTAGAATCGACTCTTGTTCATGCCCCTATGTAATCAACTTTGGAACAATAATTTCTGACCATTAAGTTCGATTTAAGTCGACTTCTAAGGCTTTCTAATTGGTGTTGTAAAGTTGATTTAAATCGACTTTAGTTGCTTTCTGACACTTGTGAAAACGACCACTGTAGCTAGCAGGTATAATAGTGAAGTTGACATCTTCTGTGTCTTGGAGTGAATTTTGAAATTTACACAAAAATCGATTTAAATTGACTTCTATTAAAATAAAATTAAGACACATGTGACAAATTTGGAATTGAGATATCTATGTAAATATGTTTTTTCAATTTATGTTCTTACCTAGAAGTGGATGTAAAGGAGCATGTTCCTTCAATCGTTAGATCAGGAGTGGGGGTGAGATACCTAAAGACACCGACATTTAAGTCAATGAATGAATGAGGGGTAAAGGTTTTGAGAGTGTAACGATGATTAAATGTGTTGCTTGGGGGCATTGAGCTTTATAAGAAAGGTGACTCCGTGATATATTTAGAGATAATCTTTCTTGTATTAAGAAGATATTTCATGAATTTAATAAATATTATATATATTCCATATTTATCGAGATGTGATATAATATGAGAATATGGTAGAATAATAGGAGATTTGATGAAGAATAATAAAAGAGATCTCATACTATCATATAGTTAATCAAAGAGATATTTCATACTAAATTAGTGGATAATCTCTAAGGAGCCACTATGCTATATGAGCAAACTGCAGGAGAACCTCTTGACTAAGTTCTACATAATTAGAGGCCAGACAATATTTCTTAGACTATAGAAATACAATTTATATATGAAAATATTCCCTTTTAAGAAAGGCGACACAAGTTAAAATCGAGAAGCACGCCTATTGAAAGAGATGACAGATGTACATGCTCCACCTCAACTCTACGTACTAGTGTGTGACTTGTGCCCCCATCAGTGTCCTGTCTAGCACTTGCAGTTAATGACGTGTGGGCAAACGTCATCATCCTTTTGCTTTATTACTTTCCAAAGCCATCTTAAGAAGACCGACTTGCTCATTCAGTCAAAAACTTTCACAATCAGGGCCTCCTCCATTCATTTCCGACATCAAACAACTCTAAACTCCGACTATAATAAGTTGTTTCACACTTTGATTAAATACCCGGTAGTAGACTATCTACAAACTAACTAAAAACAGCAAAGCAAGTTATTTCTTGAGAGCCAAAAAACCAAAAAAAAATGGGAGGAAATCAGGTTCTTTCAGCTGAACATGGGCCAAAATACCTTCCATTGGATTAGGCACAGGGCTTCTTGATCCAGGTGCAGTCACCACTGCCATTAAGGTAAAATTATTCTTTTCCCTTTACTCACTAGAATTACCGTTAAATCCAATACAACACCACATTATAATGATATGCGTTTGTTTCATTTAAGTAAATATTTAGAAAGACCTCACTCTGGATTTTTTTTTGGTTATAGTTTGGTTAAATAACCTATAGTTTTGATTATTGCAAGAGCTAACCCAAGAAACGGATGACTATTGTGTGTGACAAGTCAGGTTGGATACAGGCATATTGATTGTGCTCAATTCTATGGAAATCAAGCAGAGGTAATACCGTAATATAATTAATGAATGATAATCATACCTTTTATTTTGCTTTTATTTTATGTTCTGTTTCTGGCTATATCTGCCTTTTGTTATTACTTATTACTATATAAAAAAATCTCATGGTATATATGAGATTGTTTTTGGAACATCTACTAAACACATCATATTTTTTATGAGACTAATTATGCAGTGAGATGGATATGACAATAACAATATTAGAATAATATCAATGATTAAATATATTCAATATATATATATATATATATATATATATATATATATATATAAGTACAAAAGGAGATAGAGAGTAGTAGAGTTTCCATCAATAATATAATACTCATTTGATTCTAATGTGGAATATAGATTCAATCACCGCCCGTGGGGATTTTTCACTTTTCAGAGATTATACCAACATTACTCTCTAGTGAACTGCTCACATTCAAGGCTTAACACGCCAAAGATTACTCAGATTTTCTATGCAATATAAGAGAAATAGCACTTGAATGGAAGAAAAATTATCAATCAAACACCTCTCTTCTGCATTTTCTTCTTCTTCTTTTTTCCCTCTTATTCTCCAATGGCAGCACTGTATCCCAATATGTTATGGAGAAATATGAAGACGTTTTTACCAGAAAAATCTGAATTTTGTTGATTTTTTTTTCGATGCAAATACAAATACCATGATGCAGTGCTCTTCATCAAAATTGAAATATACAAAAGATGGAAATATGAAATCCGCTTCTTTTCATTCTCTTGATGCTGCACAGAGTAACCTTTCCTTATTTTTTGCCAAATTAATATGAATGATGGAAATATGCAAATCAATCCTTGGTTGACTTTTATTTGATCTTCTATGATAAAGAAAATATCTTCTTCTTCATGCTGCTAATATGTTCCTTCCTTTCTTGCCTTTGCCTTTGGTACCATTTGAAATATGTTCTTGAATTGTGACTTGGCTGATGCAATTAAATGCATATTCTTCCTTTCATCGAATCATCAGCACAATAATCCTCTTGGATATTATTCATATTTTATCAGTTGTCCAAAATATTTGAACGCTTTCCTTTGAAATTTGTCACTATTAGGCATTTGATTTCTTTCTTTTTGATGCTCCAAATAATTCAAAAACATTCTACATAAATATTCTTTTGACAAGGATCAGAGCACATATTAAAGTCATAAGTAATTAACTCAATCAAATTATTCCTCATCAAAACATTAAACAACCCAACCGTATGTCTTATTTTGGAATCTTGGTTTATATAGATTGGTTCTGCACTCAAGAAGCTTCTTGATGATGGTGTTGTAAAACGTAAAAGACTTATGGATTACCTTCAAACTATGGTTTACTACTTCTGAAAATACTACGATATTTATCAATGTAAAACATATGTTGACTTTGCTTGCTGAACAAAAGTACCTTGCTTTCTTGACTGTCTCCAGGAGCACAGATCATGATCCAGAAGATGTACCAAAAGCATTAGATAAAACCTTGCAAGAATTGCAACTTGACTACTCAGTATTGTATCTGGTATGTGTTCTCTTACTAGTATGTAATTGTAATTTGTTGTTCAATATGAAGATTTGATACACTGAACTCAAATCATGGTTTCTCAATTTTGAATAGGTCTACTGTGACTTTAATTTGTCAAAAGACATACTTCAACCAAACCAAATTGGCCCCGGCTTATCACTTCGCAAATAGTTATTTTTACTGGATTTTGACAAGCTAAATCAAGTTTTTTAGGAAAAAAATCCATTAATCAAATTTCTTAATAAAATCAAAAGAAACACTTTCACTACAAACACAATAATTTATTCAAATTACAACTTTTGTTCTTTCAAATATCACACTTATCTCTTTTAATTTTGAAAATTACACCTACCTCCCTCAATTATTTACACAATATTACAGAAATATCCCTTGTAAATTTAAAAGGACTCTTATGCCTTATCCAAACCTTGAAACGAACTTCATAATCCCACAACTGTTCATAGTGGACTGTTCATGGTCTGTTGCTGCTTGTTTTGCTTGATGATTGTTTGGTTCTAGATCTATGTCAATCAAACACAAAAAACAACCATTGCTATAGCTCCAACCAAACCATAAACTACCACCAATCTCAAATAAATCTATACCCACACACAGATATCAACACCAAAGCCCAACAAAAATGGAATCAAACTCCAAACTCGCTCGCACATCTGTCTTCCATGTGGGTGTTTCTATTTTGTGGGTTTGTAGCATTTGCCAGATTCTTGAATCAACAACCCAGAGATTAATAAATTGAGAATGAGTAAA